>CM052805.1:9573824-9622640 GCA_028533885.1 Nasua narica | reverse complement strand
CCCCCCCCCCCCCCCCCCCCCGCTGCAGTTTGCAGACCTCCAACGTAGGGCTTCCTAGAAGGGGTTTGTGTTCATCCTTGGGGAGTGAGGAAATCTTACGATCTGACTTGTGTGTTTAAAAGCCATCTGTCAGGCGCCTGGGTTGCTCAGTCATTAAGCGTCTGCCTTCACCTTAGGTCATGGGCCCGGGGTCCTGGGATCGAGTCCCGCATCGGGCCCCTGCCTAACGGGAAGCCTGCTTTTCCCTCAGCCACTCTCCCTGCTTGTGTTCCCTCTCTTACTGTCTCTCTCTCTCTCTCTGTCAAAGAAATAAATAAAATCTTTAAAGAATAAAATAAAATAAAAGCCATCTGTCTGTAGGCTGAGGAGAGTGGATGGAGGCGGGCAGGAAGAAGCGGAGGAACAAGAATCTTACCTCAGTCGTCCGCCTGAAAGAGGCGGGGGCTTGGCCGGAACTGCAGACCCCGAACTCCCCTCTCCGGGCACCTCATTTCCTTATTTACACGGACCTGAGCTCAGATCCGCTCATCTCCCTGTTTACAGCAGTCCTGTGTGTGAAATAGGCCGCTTGGGCTTGTTCCCCAGCGCGGAAGTCGGAGGGGGGCTCAGCCAAGACTGTGCTGGACAGCGAGGCAGGCCCCGTGCACCCACCACCACAGCCCATGACCTTGTCCTCCAGGCTCCGCAGCTTCCGGGGGGAGAGGAGGGCTTCTCACGTGCTCAGGGGGAGAGGCGGGACCCCAGCCATACACTGTGCACACAGAACACGTACACCCCATGCACTCACACACGTGTTACATGCCATTACAACACACATGTCTCACATACATGCACATGCCCGTTCCCACACGTCACACCGACATGCATACCTACAAGTCACACAGATGCCACACACACCACCCTTTCATGTACACAACACACATCACACACATACATGTCACGAACTCATGTACACACACCACACCATGTGCATAAAACGCCCACACACCACATGGGCTCACACGCTCATGTGTGTGCGCATACACGCAGGCTTAGAATTTAGAGGCACACAAAACTAGGTTTGAATCCTCTATAGACTTGGACAGGCAACTCAGTCTCTGAATCTTCCCTTTGAGAGAGATCCATAAAACTTGGGTGAGGATGCAAAAAATGGGAGTTTCTTACGCTTGAATGCCTATATTCCCACCACAGTTGACACCCCGTTTTTACTACTATCTAGTAATAATCTCTATCAGTTTATTATGATATAGCCTAGTAAAATATTATTATTGTTTAATTATTTAATATACACCACGAGTGCCTGGTGCATGGTAACCACTCTTAACCAATGATCATCGAATATGTGTTATTGCTTTACTGTATTACTCAAAATTTAACCATTACACAACCCTGGGGTAGGCATTATTGATAAAGCACAAAAGTACAGGTCAGATCTTCCAACCGTCTCTTCTGGCGTGGTCACGCCGACAGATACTAGGGCAGGGCTGTGTGGTGCACATGCGTGCCTGAGTGCACTTTTCATGGGCGTGGACACACGTGCCTCACAAACCGTTATAGGTCCTAATCAGGAAGGTTTTATCGTTCTGTCAAATCTATGATTTTGAAAGAAACATATTTGGGAACAATTTCTAACCAAGCCTTGTATGTAATCTTAACTATCAGACGGCACGTCCTGGGTGATGTTAGGACTTCACCCGGAAGCCCAGAGCGGACTTTGGGCCATTCCATCACGCCCATTTTGTCCCCTGGTCAGTGGGGGAAGGCTCATAGGCTGCCTCAAAATGGGTCCCTCTGAGAGTAGACCTGCAGCGTGGGCTAGGACCAGGAGGTCCAGGCGTGCATTCAAATGTAGGCTCCCCCACTTGCTAGCTGTGTCATCTTCAGCAAACCTCTCAAACTTTCTGAGCCTCGACATCCACATCTCTAAAATGGGTACAATAGAAGTTCTCAAAAGAAGGCAGTTGGGAGGGTTAAGTTAATTAATCCTTGCAAAATATTTAGTGGTGTGTAGCATAAAGAAAGTGCTCAGCAGGGGTACCTGGGTGGCTCAGTCAGTTGAACAACTTACTCTTGCTTTCAGCTCGGGTCATAACTTCATGGATCATGGGATTGAGCCCCACTGTGGGCTCCACACTCAGGGGGGGTCTGCTTGATACGCTCTCCCTCTCTCCCTCCACTCTATTCCTCCCCTCGCTCACATGCTCTCTCTCTCAAATAAATAAAATCTGTAAAAAAAAAATGCTCAAAAATTTTATTCTTAAAGCCCACTTTATACTTTGAGACCCTATAATTTAGTACTGGCTCAATCTTTATCTACAAGAGAAAAATGAAACCTCATCAGTGCTGTGCTCTGAGAGCCTCAATTTCTTGGCCTCAATTATTCTGGACTTGTTCATCATCTTCTGGGCATATTAAAGCCTTGATGGTAAGGGCCAATTTGATTTATTTCTCTACCCTGAATGACTGAGCACAGTGTTCAACTGGTTTCCATATTGGGGGTGATGTCATTCCAGTTCCCAATTCTTACCTTTCCTCCTTGAACCACAGCCTTTCTTACTGAAGCCAACCCAAGTCTAGCTCTGTGAAACTTCCTGCAATGGTGTCTTTCTGAAAATTGCTCCTGTAACTTACTGCACATCATAATGCTGTTGCACGTTGAGGTTAGAAATGGCCTCAGAAAGCTGTCAGCATATTTCTTTATCAGTGACTCAGTACTATAGCTCAGAGTACTGAGTTGTCCACACACTCTGTCCCATGAAGGAAATTTCAACAACCCTATTGTGTAGTGCTTCACTCAGACCTTCTCCCCAAGTTCTTCTTTCCTATATGAAATCACTGCCTGGTTGATTCGTGCCTCTGGTTCCATTTTTCCCCCTGCAGTTCTAGCTTCTGGGATTTTGCTCCTCTACTTCCAAGCTCTGCTCAGCTTGTTCTCAGAGGTTCCTTAGTTCACACTCCTTGGGTACATCTGCCTTTCCTATTCATGAGCTCTGGCCCATGGGAGGTTACACTCCAAGAACACACATTCATGCCATCCTATTGGTTAAATGTCTACCATATTGGAAATAAACACTCCCCTATTCTGTTACTGCTTGTATCACCAAGTGGGTTATTTTTCTTTCTAGAACTTACTACATTAACATTACAGCATACCGTATTCAATATAATTAATTATCTTCTTTTGCTGATTCCCCACCTTACAGACTCCTAGGAAATAATGCCTTCATAGAGGGCAGAGAGCTGACCTGTCTTCTTTAATGTTGTTTTCCCAGCAACTTGGAAAGCATCTGGCAGAGTAGGCATTCACTACATATTTAAAGAATAAATGAATGGGCAAAAATGTTGAAGTCAGAATGCTACAGCGACATGACAAAGACAGAAGCTCTGGAATCAGACAGACCGAGGCTCAAATAGCCATTGGAACCACTAAGCTGCTAAGGTGCAAACCCCCTACTGCTAGGGGGTTCTTATCAGAACCAGCCTGACAGTAAAGCCAACGCAGGGGAAGCATAGGACGAGGAGACAGAGACAGTCTTGATGATGTCACTTGAGCCTCAGATCCCTAGGCCTATGGCTGGACTACTCCTGAATTTTCATTATGTAAGCCAGTGAAATCCCCCTTTCGAGTTCACTTGCTTGTTTTGATTTAAATAATTTAGTGTATACTCCTTGCAGGCCTCTTACTCCTGTATATTTTGCTCTCTTTGGTGGGGTGGGAAGGACAGCTCATTCTTCTTGGAGTAGGGACAAGCCTACTTATTCATTGTGAGTCCCACACCCACACTTGATCTCAGCTCAGGCTCAGAGGTGGTAGAAGACTGCCTGAGATCAAATTCCTGCTTTGACAATTCAGAGCTCTGTGGTCTTAGGTGAGTCACTTACCCTCTCTGTGACTCCCCAATATACAATGGGGATAATGTTATCTGTCTGGCAGGTGCTTTGTCGTGAGTACATGGTAGGATGTGAAAGTTCATCCCCTGTTCCTGGACAATCACCCCAACTAGTAGTTTCCTGTTGCTGCTGTAACGAGTGACCACAGAGTTGGTGGCTCAAAATAAGAGAAATCTATTCCTCACAATTCTAGAGACTAGAAGTCCAAGATCAAGATGTTGGCGAGGCCATGCTCCCTCTGATTGCTCTAGGGAAGGTCCCTTCCTTGACTCTTCCAGCTTCTGGTGGCCTCGGGCATTTCTTGGCTTGTGACAGCCTTTGACTTCACATGGTCATGTGGCCTCTCTATGTTTGAGTCTTTTTTTTTTTTTAATAGTTCTTATAAGGCCTTTGTTTGAATTTAGGGTCCATCCTAATCCACTATGATTTCATCTCAATCTTTACCTTTTTTTTTTTAAGATTTTATTTATTTATTTGACAGAGAAAGAGAGCACAAGCAGGCAGAGCAGCAGAGGGAGAGGGAGAAGCAGGCTCCCTACCGAGCAGGGAGCCTGATATGGGGCTCGATCCCGGGACTCTGGGATCATGACCTGAGCCGAAGGCAGTCGCTTAACCAACTGAGCCACCCAGGCGCCCCTCAATCTTTACCTTAATTATATCTGAAAAAACTATTTCCTTTTTTTAAAAAATATTGTTGTTTATTTGACAGAGAGAGAGATCACAAGTAGGGAGAGAACAGGCAGAGAGAGAGGGAAACAGGCTCCCTGCCGAGCAGAGAGCCCCATGTGGGGCTCGATCCCAGGACCCCGAGACCATAACCCGAGCCAAAGGCAGAGGCTTTAACCCAGTGAGCCACCCAGGTGCCCCTGAAAAAACTATTTCCAAATAAGATCACATCTTGAGGTTCTGGGGGTGGGGCATTTTTTTAATCCTCTATACCTCATCACCTGAAAACTCCACTCTTCCCTCTCATCTTTCATTCTGTGAGTACGTCATCCTTCCTCCATGACTGATCCATTCACAGATATGAGTTCCCAGGAATCATCAATGGTACCTTGAGCAGTACCCCTTTCAATCAATGGTGGTTGAATTAGGTGGTCGTTCAGCTCTTAACAACCATGGAAAGGAGATGCTGTCCCTGAAGACCCAACCTGGAAACTACCCAAGTGTCCCATCTACAGAGAATGCATAAGTAAACTGCAGTACATCCATATGATGGAATCCTCCTCAGCAATACAGAGGATCAAGGAACTTTACACGCATCCCCATCACTGACTCCCAGAGGCATTATACTGACAGAAGGAAGACAGATGCCAAAGAGGACATCCCATATGATTTCATTCACATGCAAACTTAGGGAAAGCAAAGCTACAGGATAGTGATAGAAAACAGACAGTGATTGCTTCTGGGGTTGGGTAGGAGAGGTATTGACTGGGAAGAGTCATGGAGAAACTTTCTGGAATGATGTATGTATTTAATGATGATTACTCAGGTGTGTATATCCAAATTCATCAAACTTCATTTCAGTGGGTGCATATTACTATCTATAAATTACCTCTTCAATAAGGACGATAAAAAAGTAATGAAAAGAAAGATTGAGGGAACAGAGGGGGCATTAACAGTGTCTTCTGTAAGGGGTTTAATGTGTGTGTACATGTAGGTCTGTGTTTATAACTGGATATTGACTTGAGGAAAAGACCTATGCATTGGGTTGACCCTTAAGGGTCCCCCAGGCTAAAATGTTACATCGACAAGCCTGTGTTGGTTGCTGAGATGGAACCTCTCTCCTGACTCACAAGTTGCCATCAAAGAGAGGTCTCCTTCTCCGAGAGCATTAGCACTCCCATTCAGAGCTGGCTCCTTGAGTGATTATCCTCCAACTCTCAAAGTTCTGGCTTTACAGTTAACTCATCGATACCATTTTCTTTCTCAGTATGAATCAACAGCCTTTTCTTATCATCCCTGTACACATTTTACATCCAACGGCATCTTTTAATCCAAAAAAGATTGTGTTGTTAAAGTTTTGTGTGGAGCTGTGATTGCCATCCTTGGAACTGAAGACGTAATCAGAGGAGAGAATGGATGCCTTATAATTCAATGAATGGATGTGCTTCCGTGGTAATTTCTTTGGTAATTACTTGTGTAAACTGTGTGTTTCTGTAATTGAAACTCGACAGTGTGGGGTAATTTATCAAAATCTATAATTTATTGTAGCTTTTCCATCTTGTTTCTTGGATTCTCTGCCTATCCTCATTAGGATGTTGTCCCCTCCCCCCCCCCGACCACCACCACTTCAGGCCATCGTAACCATTTAGATGAGGAAGTAAAAACACACATTGCATTTGGGGGGAAGGTTCTGATGGACTAGATGGAAGTGGAAAATCCATTTTCCAAAGGACACATGGTTATTGTTGTTTGCAATATGTATTTTCTGACAGGCTCTAAGATGTGATTTATGAAATGGTTCTGAAGAGATTGTCTACTTCAACTGTCTAGATAATAACACCAGTTTTCTCTTGTGGTCACCCCTAGTCTGAGTGTCTCACGTTCATTCACGAAAGCCTGAAGAGGGAGGCGGGGACTGGGGTGTGTGTGTGTTTGCTAGCAGACGACATCTGAGCTTCCTGAGAGAAAAGCCGTGTCCCCTGACCTGAGGAACTGTCAGGGCAATGGGAGGGGGCAGATTTTTGAGTCCCATTCTGAACCCCTAAGAAAGCCACACCAGCAAATACCCAGGAGCTGTCTATGGTCTCTCGAGTGTTTTTTCTCTCCAGTAGATCTCATCGATACCAAGCCATGCATGATGTGTGAAGGACCCTAAACTCAAAGACAATCGAAAGAAACTTTAGAGAAACCTCTGTAGGCTAACATTTGAAAGCAAAATTTATGCGTTTCATCACTGCAGAGGAAAGAGGGAAAAAATGTAGAATTCATTTGCTCTTCTACCACCAAAAGGTTATGTAGTTAGTATTTCGACATAGTTCCTTCAAGTATTGTTTCCTCTGCCTGCTTCCTCTATCACTTGATATTATTTCATTTTGCATATGTAATTTCTTCACAGCATCCCAAATAATAAAAAATACAAGTTTAAATTGTTCTTCATGTTCTTCAAGTTTTACAGTGTAACTTACAGTAAAATTCACCCACTTTAGTGCACTGTTTTCTAAATTTTGACCAATGTGTGCCGCCACCATAATCAAGACACAGAATGACCACATTGCCACCAAAGATCCCCTCCTAAACCTTTTAAATCAGCCTCTGTCCTCACCCCTAATCCCTTGTAACCACTGATCTTTTTTCCCTCGAGAAAAAGATTATCTTAATGATGGCTTAATATTACCATGCATAGATATACTGTATTTTTCTTAACAATTTTGTTCTGTAAAACATTTAGTTTTAAGTAATGCCGTGATGAACACTTTCATGCATGTAACTCTTCGAGGATTTTAGGTATTTACCTTACCACGGAATTCCAGGAATGGGATTGATGCATGAGAGATTACAAAAACTTTTAAGTCTGTCTCTAGAACCAGACACCAGATTAATATCCCTGATACTGAAAATCCAGAGAAACAATTTATAAAAGCTTTATAGTAGAAGGGAGAGAATGTGGAATTTGGAGTAGGTTAACCCTGATGTTGGATACTGGCTTTTTTTTTTTTTTTTTTAAGGCTTTTATTTTTAAGGAATTTCTACATCCAGCGTGGGGCTTGCATTCACAACCCTGAGATCAAGAATTGTATGCTTTTCCATCTGAGCCGGCCAGGCATCCCACTAGCACTTTTGATCGTGCCATTTTTTTTTTTTTTAATTTACTCTTCATTAACTTCTTAGTGACCTCAGAAGAAAATACGAATCTCTCAGCTTGTCATTCAAGGTCTTATATCATCTGCCCTTTGCCTATTTCCACCACCAGATCCTGATTTAGATGTTTATCTATCTGTATCTGTGGTACGCTTATACATGCCTACTACTGTGGGTCTCTCAAATTCGCCCCCTTCTCTCATGGTTCCTGTCTTTGCACATGTTTGCTTCCTATTCTGAGAAACCTTGTTTTCCCTCTAATGCCCCCTTTTTATCTGGTTTTCGAAACCATCCCTCGCTGCCCTTGTTTTGTGCTCCCATAGTCGCTTCTGCGTATCTCGGTTAGGGCTCACTCATGCATCTACTCTAACCATTCCGTATTGAGAGTCGACATTGTGCTGGGCACTACAGACACAGAAGTAAATGAGAAAGACAAAATTCCTGCCAAATGGGAAATGACAGCCTCACATGGAGGAGGTCATATTGGAGTAGGGCCCTGAACAACGGAAAGAAGCAGCCCTAGGGGCATGTGGATGAAAAATGCTTTAGCCAGATGGCAAAACAAATGCAAAGACCATGAAAAGTGAATGTGCTTAGCTTTCTTTTTTTTTCCCCCCCCAGGTATGCGACTGGACTCTGATGAAGAAAAGAAACTTGTAAGAAGTGAGGTTGGAGAGAAAGGTAGGTCTAGATCATTTAAGGCATTGTACGTCGTGACAAAGAGTATGGCTTTTATCACAAACATGATGGACCAATGAGAGCTCTTTAATTACAGAAATTACAGAAATGACATTAATTACAGGTTATGACTTGTGTTTTAAACACAGTAGGTGGGGGTGCCTGAGTGGCTCAGTAGGTTAAGCATCCGACTCTTGATTTCAGCTCAGGTCATAATCTCAGGGTCGTCAGCTCGAGCCCCACATCAGGCTCTGCACCGGGCATTTTACGTGCTAGAGATTCTCTTTCTCCTTCTGCCCCCCACCCACTTGTGTGCACTCTTTCTCTCTCAAAAAAAAAAAAAAAAAAAACCCCAAATCAAAAAACAAAACATAATTCTGACTTCTGGGTGAAAAAGAGAAAAATAATGGAAGAAAAAGTACAAAGTAGTAGGCCATGGTAGTCATACAGGTCTGAAACGAAGGTAATTCAGGCCTGCAGTCAGCGAAGTTTCTGTAATAGGCCAAATGGGAAATGTTTTAGATTTTGTGGACCAAATAGTTTCTGTCAAAGCCACTCAATTCTGCCATTACAGTGTGAAAACAGCCATAGACAATATACGCATGAAAGAGGGTAGCTGTTTTCCGATAAAACTTTATTTACAAAAACAAATGCTAAGCTGGATTTGGCCCAAGGGCCATGGTGTGTTGACCCCTGCCTTATACTAAGAGTTATGATGATGGTAGTGATAAATGATTGGATCAAGCATACATTTTGCATATGGAGTAGGTTTTCTTAGAGACATCAAAAGTTGTGCTTTTGAGCCAAGGAATTTAATATGCTCATTAGATGTCTACATGAAGATTTTGAATCAGCATTTGGAGAGTTGGATGAAGTGTAGAGTACTCTGGAAAGTTTGGTTGGCAGTATTAATTCTGGCATTACTGACATATAGATGATGCATAAAAGAATAAGAATGGATGTGCCCATCGAGGGAAAGAGTTAGATGGGGAAGAGAGGAGAGGAGAGGAAAGGAAAGATGAGCTTCAAGACTGAGACTCGGAGCATTTCAGCGTTCAGGCTGGTAAACGAGGAAGATCCAGCAAGAGACTACAGAGGAGCGTCCAGGGAAGAAGAGGCTAGTATCTCCGGATTCAGGCGAAGACGCTATTTTAAGAGAGAAGAATGCCCAAATGTGTCAAAGATTGCTAGAGATTATTGTAAGAGAAGGATAGAGATTTGACTTAATTTTGGCAACATGGAGGTTATTGGCAACATGGTAAGTGGAATGGTGTGGAGAAGAGTCATATTTTGGTTAGCATATGTATAGAGTATGGCTCTATTACATTGACAAGAAAACTGAGGCTCAGTGAGATTAGGCAGCTTGCCTAGGGCCATAGGGCAGCTTGAATTCGAGCCCACTTCTGCCTGATTCTGGAACCTGTGGTCTGCCTTGGTATCATTCGCGGATCTGAACATCGTGCTCTCTTTTGTTACCTCTTCTACCCCGGCCACATGACTTGCTTCCTCTGAGGTCACCCCCTGAGATTACTCAGAAGGTTCTTGACATTTGCAGCCTTGTCCGGGGCTGAGTTTGGCTGAGAATCCCTGAACGTTGTCCTCAGGGTTAATGACCTGTACAGGGAATTCACCCTTGACTTTTCTCCTCCCTCCCACATTCTATTCAGAGCAGGGACAAGTTGGTAATGACAGCTGGTTTTCATTCTCTTGGTGCTGACAGGGAGATAATGAGTCAAATTGGCCTTGGTTATGAAATGAAACCGTGGAAGGGAATTATCATCAGACTCCTTAGTGGGGGAGAGCAGAGAAAGGGATTTAAATTAAAATGGTAACTGCCGACTTGGGTGGCATGCAGACCGTCTCCTTAAGTCTTTCTTCCTCTCCGTGTCATCATTAAATGAGACAAAGCAAGACAACCGGTAAATGGGAGGAAGGTAGGAAAGTGCGCAAACGCTGTAATCGTTAATCTCTAATAGCTCTCATTTAGGTTCTGCGTTGTACCCTGAACACGAAACATTCTCCTCGGGCCTCTCTGCAATCCTGCAAGGAGGGGTTTTCCGCCTGCCCTTTGGCAGGGTGACAACTGAGTCACACTGAGGTACCACTTGAGGGCACACGTATATCTCTGACTCCAAAATCTGTCTGCCCCCTCTCCACTTCTTGGTGGTCTCTCTCCAGGGACTCTATTCATCTGCCTTGACTTCTGTTAGAAGCTGGAAGGAGGAAGGATTGCTGGATCAGGAGGTCACGGCAAATTTCCACGTGGTCTTCCTCTCCGTTCTACCGTGGGCTCTAGTGCTTGGCTGCCCACATGACATTATTGCCTCTGTCATCTACCATCTGTGTGACCTTAGGGATATCACTTAATCTCTCTGAAACTCATTTTCTCCACCCACAACACTGGGATAATCATGACATCTCGCTCATGGTGTTGTCATGAGGATTGAGTAACTTCAGTATGTTTTAAGCACTTAAAAAAGTGGCACATAGGCAGTGTAAACTATTATTTTTATACTTGCCCTTATTTTTATTATTATTAGCGAGTGAGGATGGTAATGCTGATTTGGGCATCAATAAGTGGTACTCTTTTTTGTTCTGCCCTTGCTTGGAAGCCAGAGTTGACTGTGATAAGTGATTTAGCGTGGAATACCTTAGTTTACTCTCATATTTTAGAATACTTTTAGATACAAGTAACAAATTGCACCTTTCGCCGGCTTTAAGGATAGGTCATTTACTACTGCCTGTAAGGGGAAACTCAGAGGTATGGCGAGCTTCAGCATGGATCAGAGGATCAACAACGATACAAGGATCAGGCTCTTTGTGTCTTTCCTCTGGGCTTCCCTTGGTGTTAACTTCACCCATATGCCGTTCACAAGATGGCTGAAGTAGTTATAAGCATCATGTCTATACCGGACAATAGCCAGAAATGGAAGAGGAGGAGACTCTTCTTGGAAGGAGGAGACTTTTCTGGAAGGAGGTCACTTTTCCCAGAAGCCTCCAGTGATCTGCTCCTGTCTCGCTGAGCCACGTTTGGTCACGTGTCCATTCTGAATCAGTCCAGGGAAGAAGGTTTCCTACAGAACAATCAAGTGATCCTTCAAGCCAAGGGCAGCACCAGCCCTCAAGAAGCCTGGAGAAATCACGGTCTCTGAAGAAAACCATGTTCTGTGAGGAAGAAGGAAAGGGAAATAGATCCAGTGGGCAAAATTAGGGTCTCCTGTGGGTGGGTATTGTTCTTCCTTCTGAATAGAAAAAGAAGCTGAAGGTCTGAAAGGTTAAGTAATTTCACGTGGTCACCCAATCAGAAGTGGAACTAGGGGGCACCCGGGTAGCTCAGTTGGTTACACATCCAACTCTTGGTTTCAGCTCAGGTCTCAGGTCATGACCTCATGGGTCATTGGATCGAGCCCCACATCAGGCTCTGTGCTCAGCGGGGAGTCGGCTTGACGATTCTCTCCCTCGGTACCCACCCCCTCTCTCCCTCTTTCAAATAAATAAAATAAATCTTTAAAAAAGGTGGAACTTGAACCCAATTTTGTGTGACCCTAAAATACATGTGCTTCAGGGCCACACTAAAGCTTTCTGGGGTATGGAGAGGAGGTGTGGCAATTTTTATTGAGTTTGTCCATGTGCTGGGCACCGTGGAGATAACTTTACAAGAATCTTCTTGAATTCCTTTAGCCCACATAGTGAATTGGGCATTTTAGTTTTATTTAATGGGGGCGTAGTAAACTGAGGTTAAAGCAGGAGATGTGGCTTGCTGTAATCTGAGTGAAAAAGCCAAAAATTGACTCTGTGTCTGCCTGGCTCCAAAGCCCAAGCCTTCCTATGACCCCAAAATAACCGAATACCATTCTCACATTCCTCTATTATTTAGGATTCATATGAAGAAAAACCAAACTTTTAATGAGGATCCTGATGAATTTCAGTTCAATGACCCAGTTTTTTCTAATTTTTATTTTAGAATAAGGCACTTTTCAAGTATATGCCCCAGTGAGTTTCTCTCTGTTTTTGCACTCTGAGCTCTGTGACCTCCTCTTTCTACCTGCTTCTTTGCAAACTTTTAGGATAAAACATCTTAATTGGCTGCTCTGATGTCCACCGTGATACATGGGGCCAGGAGTGTGGGAATGGCTTCCTTGGGTTTTGTACTGGCTTGCCTCCTCTTCTCCCTTAACTGTAAGCAAGGAGAGAGGTGAAGAGATTGTGATCACATGAAACCGAGGTCACATTCACATCCTGGGTAGCAAGCCCTCAGAAATTTCTGCTCTTTATTCTCTTAAGATCCCTTTTAGTTTTAAGACAGGGAAAGGAATTCTGGTTAGTTGAGGTACCAATAAAATGCCAGGCAGTATATTATTTAATTTTAACAACATCCACATGAAATATTGGTATCCTTTGTAGAGCTGAAAAAACTGGTTTGCAGAGGCAAACTAACGACCCAAGATAACACAAGTGAGTGAGGGTCTGAGCTCACCTGTGTCTGACTCCAAATAGAAACATGACTTCATGTTTCTATTGTGCTTCCTGGACTGTAAATTCCTTTGCAGGCATCTGCCAAAGTCCTGTATGTCTTTGCACCCTTCTTCTCTATCCTATGCATAATGATATTAATTTACTTTGAGTGCAAGCAACAAATGCACTCACACTAGCAGAAGCAAAAGGAAGTAATTTTAAGGATACTGATATTATCACAGAGCCTAAGAGCAGGCCCGAGTCTCAGGAGAAAATGGGAATAATCAGGTCTTGAATGCCAGGTAGACTTTTCTTTCCTCCATTATATGAGGTTATAGAAGTGTTTGCTACATTCGTCTTGTTAACTGGATAACAGTTTTCTTCACTTTAACACACACACACACACACACACATACACATATATATACACACACACTTGCTGCTGGAACCTCTCAGTTACATGTGACTGGATTATTCTTGCAGAAAACCGTTCTTTTCTCTCTCTCTCTCCCTCTCTCCCTCCCCATCTCATCTCTCTTCAGATTGTATGCTTTCAGGGAAGGGATTACTTGGTAAGGCTAAGTCTTATATGCAACCGTAGACTGGTTCTTCTGTGCCTAAAGGCTGGGAGGAAAGTTGTACCAAAATGGCGGCTCCCCTTGGAACCTCATGGGCAAGAAGCTGTAGTTGTGCTGGATAGACTACCTAATAATTGTCTTTTACAAGAAATATTATAATACCATATGCTCATTAAGATCTGATAAATTACATGTAAAACGTATATAACAGAGTCTACTGAAGTATATGCTTTGTAAATGGAGCAGGTTATAACTCCAGATTGAGTTTCCATTTGGAGAGGAGAAAAAGTCAGCATCTGAGCCCAGGAGGACATGAGTAAAAGGGCATGGAGTTCTTAGAACTGAAATTGGTGCATGCTTATCTCTAAGGCCAAGGTCCTTTGGTTACAGGGAGACTCAAAGTACTTGTGGATTTTTTTTTTTTTTTCTCCTTCACTTAAAACCGTGTTCTTAACCAGGGATGTACATACAGACTTTTTTTTTTTAAACACATTACTTATCTCACCTACTTTTGCTTTTGAAATCCTGATGTACAGATCCCACTTCCCGAGATTCTAACTCAATGCCTCTGGGGGTGGCACATGCATCCATTTTTCAAAAAGCTTCCAGGGTGAGTCTCATATACACAGAAGGGAGCGCCATTGAGTCAACCTGGGAAGCGGTTGCCCGAGGACCTGAGCCTTTCCAGGGAAACACCAAGACCAACACGCCTCATGCTCACAGGCAGGCAGGGAAGGTTCAGTTTGCCACAGGCAGACACTGGCAAGGCTCATGTCCTCTCCATTATTTGCCGTCCTGACTCCACTGATGGGCATCTTTTGGAGTAAGACTGGTTTCCGATAATTGCAAGAGAAAGAACTGAAACTCAGGTGGATCTTGTGTCAAATACACTCCTCGTGGCTTCAATTTACTCGGCCCTTGTACTTCACCATCTCCTGTTCGAAATGATAGTACGGCCTATGAGGAAAAGCTCTCAAGACCTCAGGCGACGGGATAACAGTTTCAAGAGGCCGTTCCAGATATCCAGCCAAACTTCCAGAACAGAAGGAGAACATACACTTGCTGCATTAGCTGACACCAGGGGAGGCCACCCCGGTCTCATCATTTGCTCACTTTCGGGACAGTTGCGGCTGCCCCGCCTACACCAAGTTGATAACATCACCTTGAATCTGTAAACTTTGCAACCTATAAACCTCCCTCACGAATATCGCAGGGCTCCCAGGGTGTGATAACATGAACCAGAGGAGGTATACGCAGTGATTTTAAGTAGTACAGGGAGATTTTTATTAGTTCTCTTAGTGTCTATTAGGAAAATGCGATTTCACGGATACTATTTCATATGATAAAGTAGACGATGAAGGGTTTTTGTCTCCCCCTTTTAGAGAGTTGATTTAAAGAGAATTATTAATTGCAGGGTGGGTAGATAGGTGAGAAACTGTGACGTGTTTTGGGGATGAGCAGAGTTTGGGGGGAACACTTTATGGGGCCACCAGAACCAGTCCAGAGTGAGTAGGTTGCCGTTTGTTGTGAGTTTCATTTTATAGGTAGGGAATTTGGGGGCTTTGAGAGTTTACATAATTCAACCAATTTTTTTTTTTTAAACAGGCTTATATCCATGCCAGACTTCCTTCCACTACCTGACTCTTCTTCTACTGAGAGTCAATATTTAAGCCAAAGCCTTTGTTTTCTAGCCGGCAAGGAAGGGCTTTTCAGGGTCATCCACAGTATTTCCACTGTACCTTTTCAAGATCAGTGACACAAATGGCTCTGGATACATAATAGAGTGGACTGATTCATTGTTTCCTAAGGGCCGTTCTTGGGGCAGCACCTGGAACTCGTTAGAAATGCAGATTCCTAGACCCGAAACCCCTGAGTCCGAAACTCTGGAAATGATGCCCAGATATGTGAAGCCCATCGGATGATTCTGGTGCACATGAAAGCTGGGGAAACTATACTGTGTTTCTCAGCTCGGGGTAACTGCATACTCCAGGAGCCGGTTATCAGTGCCTGGAGATATTTTTGGTCCTCCCAACTGGGGCAGAAGGTGCTATGGGCATCTAGTGAGTAAAGGCCCGGAAGCTGCTACACATGGTATAATGGAGAGGGCAGCTATCGCACACTGTCAGTAGTGCTAAGATTGAGAAACCCTACACCCAACTAATTGATGTTGGCTTGATTAGCATTGTGGGTAGGCCAATGGAGGTCTACTTGAGAAACCAAAAGTAATCTTAAAACTGGCTTACTTTGGGCCCTGGTTGACTGAGTAGGGTGACTTCCATTTGCCAGTGCCCAGAGATGAATGGCTAGTGTGCAAGGATCTTCTCCAGGTTGCCTATGGCCGTTCTAATGATACCTGAAATGGATACCAAGTTGTTGTCAATGTTGATGGTGGAGTCCAGCCCAAGAAACCAGGGCATCCTGAGGCAAATGTGGGCCTTTTACTTGGTGCACCCTGCCTTGTCTCTGTCAGTACTCAGGACTTCCAATTGTCTGCTGGAGGCTAAGATTCCAACCCTCCTGCCTATCTAGTTCCCTGTTAATGAGGCAGTATAGCATAATGGTCTAACAGCATTTTTTGAGGGACCACATGTTAGTGTCACCATTTCTTGACACTGTGACTTTCGGTACATTCCTCACTTTCCAGAACCTTAGTTCCCCCATCCGTAAGATAAGAGTGACAATAATAGTCTTACTTTCCTCTTAGCATTTTATGAGGGTCAAATTGGACAATGCATGTCAAACTCTTAGAACAGTGCCAGACCCAAAGAAAAAGCTTGCCCTTTGCTAGCTGTAATTATTGTTAATACCCCCGTTGCCGCTTTCAGTCTTTCCTCCTTAAAATGGCACGTCTCTTCCATTCTCAGTAAGATTGCTTAATGCCTACCTCTTTGAGCTCATGCCAGCTCTGGTCTCCTCTGTCTCACCTCTGATATGCCAGATGATGAATTGCATCAAGCAGACCCTGCTTCTTAGACTTTACCCTGACTCTTGAAGTTTGGTGTTATCACCAATGGGGATGGGACAGTTGTCCGGCACTCCACTAACTGCCCCAAATCTCAAAGAATGCATTTTGAATAATGGATTATCAGCGAAGACATTTTCAGGCAAAGGCTGGCTTTGTCCCACAGAGGCAGGACTCTCTCCGCAGGTCTCATAAGGTCAGCCTAGCCCAGGTTAATATGGCTTTCAAAATAATAAAAGGAAGAATAAAAATGTGTCTGCTTTCATTAAGTCCAACCGTTGCCTGCATATTAGAATATGTATAAATCAGCACCCTGTAGAAAGATGGCTAGCCTCCAGGTCAAGCTAGGTACCAGGGAGGGGAGCGAGGCGTCTCATTAATGGTCCAGGAAGCAAATGGGGTCAACATCATTAATAGCAGAGCATCTCCAATTTGTCTTCAGATGATCAAATGGCTGAGGGAGGGGCCAACGGGGAAAGCTCTGAACATGTCATTAGGATAAAAGCTGTTCAAGGTTCTTTTCATTCTGTATAACCTCAGAAATACGCCAAAGGTCTCCCAAGAGGCCCCAACTCCTACCATCATCTACGCGATGCCAAAATCTCTTTCTGGCTCTGCATCTGAGCACCGCAATGGGAGATCTCCATCTTGTCAAAACAGGAAAGAAGAAAAAAACAAGAAAGAAAGAAAGGAGAAATGTCCCACAATACCCATGCAGCCCTCTATAGTTCTAGTACCCCTCCTTTTATATGGAATTATTGGAAAGCATTTTGAGTGGTTTTTTTATTCCAAGGCTGGGTGAGGAGGGAGTCTGGGGGCTTCAAACATTAGGGGAGTTGGGTTTGTTGTTTCAGATGTCTGTTTCAGGGTCGTAGAGTACTTCCTAGGGTATGTGTGGGATTAATACAAAAATAATAAAGTCAACAGCCAGCCTCCTTCCTTCAGAGGGAGTTATTTTTGAAGGTTCTTTATGTGCTGCCCTAGGAGGAGAGCACTGATGGATGGAGCCTTCCATTTCAAAGGTTTGTTCCGTTTTTCAGGGAGAAGTGATATTTTGATGACTCATCCTAACAACCGTTGTAGGGGGAAATTTGCTAAAGGTTAAGAACATTAAACAGAAGGAACATGAAACAGTTAAATGGCATACAGTATAATATACCAAGCCCTACGCCAAGTACAAAGATGATGGTTATCAACCTTGGTTGTGTATTAGAATCGTCCTTGGCATCCAGAAATAATCTAATAAAAACATAATACAATCCAATGCCAAAACTCAGTCTAATTAAATCAGAAACTCTGGGGATTCTTTTAGTCATGTATTTTTTAAAGCTCCCCAGGTGATTTGAGTGTGAAGTGAGGGTGGGGAACCACTAACCTAAACCAACAGAGTTGAGTAGAACATAATTTGCTCCCTTGAAAAAGCGAATGAAGGCGATCTCGCAAATAAATGCATGTGATACAGGATATCCCATGCACTAAGGGTAACGCATACGAGGTACTGGGGATTTGGAGAGAACAGAACAGCGAATTTCCCTAGGAAGGATCAGGGAAAAATTTGTGGAAAAGAAGATGTCAATAATTTTGAAGTCGATGGAGGATATTATCAACTTGGCAGGTGGGGGAGAAGCTGGAGGAGGAAAGCACATGTGCTGTGCAAGTACAGAAAAGCCAAGAAGATGCCAGAGATTGCCAGCCCCTAACTATGAGATAAGAAGCAGTTAGTGCAGAATGGTCACACGCAACCTGAAAGCTGCTCTTGACTGATGAGACATCAGTACTTGGCAAAATCCCCTCTTCACTTCAGTGGAGCTCATGAGAGCCAGAGCTGAGAACTCCAGGGCAATGTGTGTCCAGAGATGCTCTTCCCAGATGGAGCTGACGGAGGACATTGAATGACATCCAACTTTGTGCACTGTTCATATTTTTTAAAGCTCTTTTTAGCATTTCAAGAACTCCGTGTGATTTCAAACTAGGACACAAGACCCATCCCCTTGCCCTTAATCCTTTCCTTAATCTTCTCCTGAAGAATTTGGCTTTCATGATAACAGGTGGCTTTAGGAGGTTCCCTGCCCCCCCCCCAAATGTTTGAGTGCTTGTATTGTACCAGATGAATATTGGGGGCATCTCCAGTTGCCTTTTTGGCAGCATTTATTCACGTCTGCTCACTGATCAAGGTCCATAATTTATTGAGGTTGACCTTTGGGCAGAGGTTCTGGTTCCTCTTTAAGTGGTAACGCCTCATAGTAATCTTGTCAAAGTAACCTGGGCGGTACTTGTCAAAGTTGACCCTGTGTTGGTGTCCACCACCAGCATCACTCCAGCCTCCCAGGTACTTATAGATACGACCATCGCCACGGCTCCCAAGGCCCTGAAATTTGGGATCTTCCTTGGCCTGGATGGCATCTCAGCAACTAAGACACACCATTACTATCTCTCAGGCTGTGGTATTGGGAGGGTGGTTATTGTAGCTCATAGAAACAAAGACAGCTGTGCTTACCAAGATACAACTTAGGAAGACTTGGTACGTGGTGAAAATTTTGAAGACGCGGTGTGGATTTGGGGAGTGACATCTGTGTTTGGAGTCAACACCAGTCAAGCCCTCTGCCCATCACCAGCTGGGTTGTGGACATGCTTCTCTATCATCTGATATCTCAGCCGTTACCAACTAAGAGTGGGGTTACCCATAACCAATGCTCCAACTACAATAATTTTTTAAACATTATTAAGGGTTCACTAGGTCATAAATGGATTGTTTTAAGAAATCTTTGACTATTTTCTTCCACTTACACTCCATTTATTTTGTTCTTCATACTCATCAAACGTTTTACTTACATCTTGGTTTACTCATGTAACAAGAGTAGTATATATGTATACTTTTAGAAGCGGAGAGAGGTAGAGGGAAAAGGAGAGAGAGAATCTTAAGCAGACTCCATGCCCAGCAGAGAGCCTGATGCAGAGCTTGATCTCATGACCCTGAGATTATGACCTGAGCCCAAATCAGGTGTCATATGTGTAACCGACTGCACCATACAGGTGCCCTAAGAAGGGTAATATTTTGAAAAATTTAAAGAGATTTTTTTTCCCCTTTTTGTGTGTTTAATCGTGTTCTTCCAAGAGAGCTTTAGAGCATAAGGGAAGAAAGATGACTCCCTTGGGAAAGGCCCATTCCTGCTGTTTCAGGTGCGGCAGAAAGGAACAAGGTAGCGACTCAGTGAAGGCAGGTTGTTAAACATATCTTTATCAACCTCTCTGGGCTAAAGTGCAGGGAGGGGAAACCAGCAAGACAGAGGGAAGCTGTTTTCCCTTCCTGCTTCCTGTTCGGCCTCTGCGAATGGAAGGATTTATATGATATCCTGCACGGTACTATGGGTGGCTACTTCAGGACCAAATCACAGACACGCTGTGGTTAGGGTATGAGTCTGAGACAGCGTCTTCAACCTCCCTTGGCTCTTGCAGGGCCTGGAAAAAGCCAGAATTTCTTCTGGATTACAGAGGGATCCAGATGTGTAGTCTGAGAATGACTAGGAAGCTTACCTCAGCTACTCTGGAGGCAGAGTGGTCTCTGGGAGGATGCTGCAGGGTCGGCCACTGGACCTCGGAGCTGATAGAGAGTGGTCGCCCTCAGGAGGATGAGCATCTTGAGAAGAAGCAGGGATGGACACACCACAGGGTGCGGGTTGGGAGAACACAGACCTCAGATTAAGTAGTCACTGGCTTCCCCACTGTCCGCTACCAAGCAGGGTGCCCCTGAACCCGGCAGCGAGGGCCATCGCCATGGAGACCAGAGGAGCCTGGAGTCAGTGGACCTGACCCAGCCCACCTCCTGACCCCCATCCTGCTTCCTTATCCTGGTCCAGTACCCAACAGAGAGCAAGTATAAGGAGAGGGGAGAGCAAGTTGGAAACACTGGGAAGAAGCTGGCTTATCTTAAGAGGTTATTGGAAGTCTTGCGTCAGACCGAGTTACCCTGATTAAACAACATTTGGGTTTTCCCCCACTACTTCTCAGGGTGAAAATTTGTGAGGATTCTCCGGTTAATTCAGAAAATATAAAGGATGCGTTTTCTTTGAAATCAGAGTACAGTGTGCAAACCCGCAACCCTACTCTATTAGTTTCCAGGACCGCCGCCACAGCAAATCAGCATGGACTGGGTGGCTCAAAATAATAAATGTTTATACGCTCACAGTTCAAGAGGCCGGAAGTCTGAAATCAAGGCATCAGCAGGGTTTAGGCCTCCTGGAGCCTCAGAGGGAGCTTCTGGTGGTTATCTGCAACCCTGGGTGTTCCTTCGCACGTAGGTGTGCCACCCCACGCTCTACTCAGCGTTCTTCTCGGTGTTTCTGTGTCTCTTCTTTTCCTGTAAGGATTATTGGGGTGGGCCCACCCTCATTCAGTATGATTTCAGCCTAAATCATTATAGCGGTGAAGACCCTCCTTAAACGTCTGAGGCTCTGGGGAGATAGGATTATTTGGGGATACCATTCAACACACTAGCCCCCAGTACTTAGTTACTCCTCCCTCACTCCCTTTCTCGATGAGGCTTTATTTACCCCCTTGGGCACCTCACACAGAGCGAGTTCCCAGCTTGTATTTGTTGACTTAATGAGAGAATGGGTGCACTCCATCAGTTAGGACTTTGGCTCCTTCCCTATAAATATCCTCCCACCCATCCCAGCAATGCTTCTTTAGTCCATCTTGGGGCAGGTTACTCCTCTGTCCCCATTAGCCGGGACCGGCATTCTCACCTTCTTCCCCTCCTTTGCAGAGGATTTCTTCAACAATATGGCTTTAATCTTATGAGCAAGTCCCCCAAATTCGTTCCTCTATGCTTCTAAATAGAGGGTGCTTACTAAACCTTCATTCTGCCTCCCCTAGCCTTTGTTGAGAAAGAGAGGATTCCTGTCTCTGTGCAAACACCGAGGACTTTTATTCCTCGCCTTGCATGGCTGGGAGAGGCTAAAGCTCTGTGCACCCTTCCTGACCCTCCATTAGCTCTGCTGTTTATCTTGAGTTGAGGATTAGCCTGGGCCAGACATCTCTTCTGCAGCAGGGAATGTCTCCATGCAGAATTTTGGAACGCTTTTGATCAGCATGCCATGTAATTAGGAGATAAAATAGGTCACAGGCAACTGATGGAAAATGAAAAAAAAAAAAAGGTTATTCAGTCAGTTAGAGGCTTTGTGCTTCATTTATTGTATGACAGTGGTTACATCTTATGGGCTATTTTGCTGTATGCTTGCAACAAAAGAGATCACCCAGACAGCCTTGATCAAATATTGAGGACCTGCAGACTAAATTCAATTCGGAAGCCAGAGCTGCTCTCGAAGCCCTGAGAACCTGCATTTTCCCCTGTAATAATTACATTCCAACCCAAGATATAAATCGTGGTCAAGATTAGATCCCTCTACCATCTCCAACTCTGCCAGCCCACTCTAGCCAGTCTTTCTTTAAAATGCTCCTACCTTTAAAAAATAAAATAAAATAAGGTAAAAAATAAAATAAAATACTCCTACCTTTGCTAACTGGCAATAAAACTCAAGGGTAAAGCTCAGGCTGTGGAATCACTGAGACCCAGCTGTACACTTTGTTGGATGTCTTCAACCAGGGCTCTCAGTGCAGGCTGCAGGTTAGAATTTCCTGGGTAGCCTATAATTTCTGATACCCTAGCCTCAGCCCAGGCCACAACTTTTGGGGGTGCGACCCAGGCATCAGTATTTCTTAGAACTCCCTCAGCAGTTTTAATGTGTATCCACATTTCAGAATGTGGATACTTTGGACAAGTATTTGGACAAGTCATTGTCTTCCTAAGTCATTTTGCTTTTCTTTAAACAGAGGTAACTTCTATTCTCATCGAGTTTTTTTGAGGAGCAAATGACAATTTGTGAAAAATGCTTAGTACAGTGCCTGGCATTTACTCATCTCTCAGTATACGATAGCTATTTCTGTTTGTAGCCTTGTATTTTTTCCCAAAAGGTTTCTTATGTCTTGTTTTCAAAATAAGATGGCAAATTCTTCTTTAGAGGCTGCCTCATACATTTTGTTCCTAATTAACAATTAAACAAGTATTTATTGTACATTTCTATATGAAATACTATAGGGACAAAGGTTTAAAAATAGATAAGACAAAGCGTCTTATCTCCCAGAGCTCAATATGTAACAGGAAAACATCATGTAACGGACGTGGTTCTAACAGCAAGTACCCTCCAGGATAAGCAAATTAATATAAGTAGCATCGTGTGCAAAGGGGGAAAGCACAGTTCATTGTGGTTGGGGTACTTGTCAGGCTCCCTAGGGACTGTAGAGCCTGTACTAACTGGGTTTCGCTGAATGGGAAATCTGGGATGGACATCTCAGGGCCAGTCAAAGAGCATGCAGGCAGAAAGAACAGCTTTGATGAAGACAAAGAGGATAGAGAATAGAATTTTCCCCCCCACAAAAGCAAGTAATTCCCATCTCAGGAGTGCATTCTGCGAGGGGCCACGATGATAGAAAAGAACATAAGGTAGGCAAAGGCAATTTATAGATTGCCTGGGAAGCTACGGTAAAGAGTTTGGACTTCTGTTTTATTAGTTGGGAGCACAGATTGTTTGTTGTTAGGATCTTCTTACTTCTTGGGGTTGGGTTGTATGGATAAACAACAGTCTTGCCTGGAGCATCCCATGAGACCCAACTGCATGTGCTCCACTAGCGTCAAGCCTAGTACAAAAGAGTATATATATTGCCCCAAATGTGCACAGGATGGACACAGTCATTGTTTGTGAATAGAGACATGCATGCCTCTACTTTACATACTCAGTACTTTTCTACATTCTTGCATGTGTGGGATACAGTTTTAACATTTAATGTAACTTTTAATATGTGCTGGTCAAAATGTGGCCCATTGACCAGCAGCGTCAACATCACCTGGGGGCCTTTTAGAAATGCACAATCTTAAACCCTTCCCCAGACCTGGTAAATCCGAGTCTGAATCTTGGCAAGATTCCCAGGGATTCATATGCACGTTAATATTTGAGAAGTATGCCCGTAAACCTTTGAGAAACAGCAGGCTAGCCTCTCTGTACCATCTTCCCCATCTCCATCCATCCCAGCACTCTTCTCATCTCCATAACAACTTGCATCCCATAATAATCAATAAGGATGTTAGCATAAGGATGCTAAAGGACAACAGAGGCAAATTAGCAAATAAAACCTTTATACCCAATTTAGAAATGTTTTGTTTCAGGGAGTCTCTTGTGATACCAATTTCTTCTTTTGGGCACTCCTCACGTTTTAACATACAACATTTACTTATTAATGCTGAAAAAGGTACCGGTAGATCTGAGCATTGTTTCTCCTAGCGACCTCATTCAGGTGCATACATGCATTTTCCAAAGTCCAGCAGAATGCTAAGAGTACATAAATCCTAACAATTGTATCCTTCTCCGACTACCCAAAATCTTTTTTAAAAATTTTTTTTATTCAAGTACAATCCATGTGCACTTATATTTATTACGTTTTTTAAATTTTAATTCCAGTATAGTTAACATACAGTATTATATTACTTTCAGGTGAACAGTCTAGTGATTCAACAATTCTATGCATCATGCCTGAAATCTTGATTGCCAATAGAGAGTATTTAAGTTATGTTCTATTAGAAAGAGTTACACAAATAACTTTCCTGAGGTAAAATTAGTATAGGAAATACTGTATATTTACTTTCCTCCTAGAGATTGATAATGCATGCTAACATAGTTCAGATTCTCTGGTGTCCTATAGGAAATAAACCTGTTTAATTTACTGTTCCCACTACATTCCACCACAGGACACACTTAATAGATGCATTAATCTCTCACGGAGTGCAGTTAAAGAAGTTCTGCTCTAGGAAAGAAGGGAGCGAACAATGTCAGGAGGCATAAAATGAACCACTAGAAATGTGCTATTCCTACAAAAATAAAAGAGGAGAGGAAATTGTGCTGAGATAGATTTGAAATCCGTTGGTTTCAAACTTCTGTCCTGTAAGAAAGTGTTCGTTTTATTCAGATCAATTCCAATTGACTGAACACATTTTTAAGCCTCTCCAAATTTCTGAATGTGTTTTTGGTAAATGAGAAAAAAAAATTAACCCATTTCACAGATAGAGCAATATACACCTTCCATGAGAAAGGTAAGGCCTTTGTTGTCAGACATGCCCATGACCCTGGGTAAGTTCTTCAGTTGTGTAGGACTTAGTTTTCCCATTTCTAAAATGGGGATAATGATTTCCACAGAACAGGCTTTTCTGAGTATTACTATTTTTAATTTAAACAGCCAATTATACTTTAAGGAAATTTAAAATATAAGAAAAACTGTGTGTGTGTGTGTTTGTGTGTGTTGTTACTATTTCTGGGGCTCTTCGTTTTTTCATGTAGCCCCAAGTTTTTATCTGAAATCATATTTTTTTTCCTGCCTAAAAGAATCCCTTTAACATTTCTCCTAATGCCAATCTGATTCTGCTTTTTGATTAATTATTTAGGTTTTGTGTGGCTGGAGAGTTCTTCATTTCACCTTCCCTTTTTAAAGATATTCTCACTGGGTATAGAATTCTAGGTCAACAGGTTTTTGTTTTTGTTTTTCCACTACTTTAAAGATACTGCTCATTGTCTTGTTTAAATTGTTTCTTATCAGAATATTGTCAATTTTATTTCTTTGTATGTAATGTGTCTTTTTTCTCTAGTACTCTTATTATTTTCTCTTATCACTTGTTTTAAGCAATTTGATTATTGTGTCTTGGTGCAATTTTCTTTGTGTTTCTTGCATTTGGGTTGGGTGAGTTTTTAGATCACTGGGATTGTAGTTTTCATGACATTTATAGTTTTTAGTCATTATTTCTTAAAGTATTTTCCCCCCTATTCTTTGGGGTCTCTAATTACACATTTATTAAGCCATTTGAGGTTGATCACAGCTTACTAATGCTCTATTTTATTTTTGTTCTTTTTTCTCTGCATTTCACTTTGGAAGGTTTCTATTGATATGTCTTTAAATCTATAAATCTTCTTTTACAGTGTCTAATCTCCTGTTGATTTCCCATGGTGTAATTTTCATCTCTGGTGGTTAAATTTAGGTCTTTTATATGTCCTCCATGTCTCTACTTTACATACTCAATATTTCTTCTATGCATGTATGGGATATAGTTATAACTTTTAATATCCTTACCTATTTGCTTCTATCATATGTGTCATCTCTGGGTCTGTTTTGACTAATTTGTTATTCTCCTTGGTATGGATCATATTTTCCTGCCTCTTAGAATGCCTAGTAATTTTTGTTTGGATACAAGACATTTTAATTTTAGCTAGTTAGGTATTTCTGAGCTTTGTTCTGGGATGCAGTTAAGTTACTTGAGAACATTTGATCCTTTCAAGGCTTCCCTATCAGATTTTTTAAGGGGAATCAGAGCAGTCTTCAGTTTAGGGCTAATTTTCCCTCCAACAAGGCAATATCCTTTTGAGTACTTTACCCAGTGCCCTACAAATTATGAGGTTTTCCACTCTGATTGGCAGGAGCAGAAACTTGTCCTGGTTCTTAGTGTGTGCTGGGAATTATTCTTTCTGCTATCTATGTTCAGGTGGCGTTTTCCCTAGATTTGGTATTTTTCTTACACTTAAGTGCTGATCAGTATTCAGCCTAAGATTTGGGAGGGATCTTCTCCAGATTTCTCTGTCTGTCCATCTCCTTGTCTGTCATTTTTCTTTTGTTCTCCAGAGCTCTTCCCTATAAACTCTTGTCACCTTGGTGTCTTTATTTCCAATATCATCGCAGCTCAGAGAGAACACTAGACTTTGCCTGAATTCCCCTCTTTGCAATATAGCGTGAAACCTCTCCAGTAATAAGTTGGGTTAATTTGTGGGTTGAATCTGATTGGGTTCCTTTCTTTTAGGGATCACTGTCTTGTACTGCCTGATGTCCAATATCTGAAAAAAAGATGTTTCATTTATTGCACCCAGATTTTTTGTTGTTTCACGTAGGAAGATAAATCTGTTACTTCACCTTGGTTGCAAGCAAAAGATTCTATCAGGAAGCTTAAATTTAAAAGTATATGGGAAAAATGCTGGTTGCAGATAGATAATAAACAATACACATTTATTTCTCCTTGTGCTATAATTTGTGATCTTAAACTGAAGTCTCCTTCATTTATTCTAGACATTTTTGCTTTTTTGCATGAAATGATGTTTTGAATATCACAAGTCTGTGAATTCCCCATATTTAGCAATAGGGTCTCATATCAATGATCAATTTCCCCAAAAGATTTATAGTGAAGTACATATCTGATTTTAGCTTATATAGACTTTTTTGGGGGGAGGGTACAGTTACACTCTGGGCTGTCATTAATTGACTTACTAGTAGTTACTCTACTAACATCTGCCCGTTTTATCTTTCTCCAGGATACGTGGTTAATGTAGTGATATACCCGAGAATTGAACCATGTGCTAAATTTTGTTTTCTCTAGGTATCCAAGCCTAGAGAAAATCCAACCAACCTATGCAGGCAGAGATAGATGTCACCTAGTGGCTACTGCACAAATTGTGGGCATAGTTCTAATATGTATTAAGTTCTACTACAATAACTTCCAGGCTATAGTACCTGGATGAGAAAGGTCCTTAACTACAGAGATGGTAACCCCTAACCTCTTTTTTAATGTATGTTATAAAAATTCAACAGAAAATTTCCATTTCTCAAAAATCAATCTACACAGAGTAACTAAAGTGTCATTTACTCTTCTTTCTTTGGGCTGAAATGATAAAATCCAAAAGTAATAACTACTACTTAATTAGCAACTGTTATGTTCACATCATCATTTCTAAGCCTCAAAAACAACTGTGGGAGAAAAGCACAGGTGAGAAAACAGAGGACTATTTCCAACACAGCCTTGTCACATTGTGTTCATCTGCTGGTTGTGAACTGGTAAGAAAGTCTATTTGGCAGTTAAAATTTTGTCTGCCTGATAAGATTATGAGAATGAGTGAATGATTACCACACGAGCCTACTTTGTCATCATGATATAGTAAAATGAATATGGTCTTTGGAATCAGACAGACTTGGATTCTAATCTCAGGTCACCAATTAGTTTTGCGATCCTGGGGGGATGCTACTTAGCTTATCAAAATGAACCTCAGCTTCTGTACTATTAGTAAGTAGTTACTAAATAAAAATAAGAGTCAGTGGGACACCTAGGTGGCTCAGCTGGTTGAGTAGCTGCCTTCAGTTCAGGTCATGATCCTAAGGTCCTGAAATCGACTCCTGCATTGGGCTTCTTGCTCAGCGGGGAGCCTGCGTCTCCCTCTGCCTGCCACGCCCCCTGCTTGTGCTCTTTCTCTCTCTGATTAAAAAAAAAAGAGCCAGCTTTATTTAAGCACCTACTATGTGCCAACCATCATAGGAAGGTGAGGTAGGGGTCATCACTATGCCCATTTACAGGTGAGAAAAAAGGCCAAGAGAGGTCTTCATCCTAAATCACATGGATAATAAATGGAGAACGAGGATTTGAACTCTGACTCACAGTAGTAACATGCAAAAATGAGACAAAATTACACATACCTTAAAAAGTTGTTGCATTAAATGTCATGACATGTGTCCCTGATACATAGAAGGCCTTCACTAAACGGCACACCCCTTTTCCTTAATGTAATTTCTTAACACAAGGAATCCATAAGATGAGATCAAATAATTAAAAATTATTCTTGGTGGTGAGAATACTTGAGGTCCAAGGGCAAATTCACATACAGAAAATGAAGGAAACTTTTAGAATATCTTAGGAATAATAATAACTTAGTCTATGTGGGCCCCAGACTTGAAGCTTTACATAGATATTCTCAGATCATCTTTGCAGCAACTGCATGAAGCAGGCACTATTACCATCATCATTTCCATTGCAATTTGTAGAGGATATACTGACTCTTTTCACATTCGCGCACTGTAAGGACTGAGGAGCAGAGGCAGCCTTTTGAGGCCAGGGATCCCCAAGTCCAGAGATCCATTTCTAACCATTAAACCGTACTGTCTCATCATAGCCCATACCCACTGTTTTGAATCAGCATTTTTTGCATTTTTTGGAAACCTTCCTGCCAGGACTGTTGTCATCCAAGAAGATTCTACATCCGTCATCCAAGAAGATTCTACCCCACTCATGGATGCAGCATCCCATTTAAAAAGTTAACATCGTGCATTCAAGACAGGCTATGCAAATATTTCGACTGCACTTTCCATTGTGTGTTTACCCGCCTGCCCCAGCCTGATTTTAAATCCCTGTTCATGAAAGCCGATTTGGAGCCAAGGAAGGTTGAATGCATGAAATCCTGAAAATCATACAAGAAATCTCTTTTCCTCCCAGGTTTACAGCAATTAAGTTCTTGATAATGAATTGCTCGTCAGTTCTGCAGGCGATGGAAGTGATTGCCTCTGCAGGTAGCAATCATTTTGTGCAATTGCCATAATTATCAATCCCCTTCAGGATGATTGGAATTTAGCAATAGGGACCAGGAAGAGTGGAAGGGTTTTTCAAGATATGGACTAATATTAGAAACCTGCCAATGAGAAATTTTGTTTTTCCTCTGATGAAGGTCTCTTAGAAAGTGAGCAGTGGCTAGAAAATGATCAGTGTTTCTCAGTCTCTTCCCTTATAGAATTTAATCTACTGTGTATACCCAAAAGACTTGATGATTTTTAAAATCTGTCATGGATTTTATCTTTCCTTTTCACTACTCTTACCAATCATAATGCTGACACACATTCATTTCTGAGATAAGTCTTAAATTCTAGGTAATTCTGAAAGCTGGTGATGGTATTGGAAATATACACTACAGAAAAATAATTTGGCAGCATGCATTGAAAGTCTTAAAATATTTATACTCTTTGTCCTTTTCATTTATTTTCTGGAAATTTATTCTAAGGAAAGCAGAGAAGTAGGAGAAGATTTAAACACTCAGTGTTGCCTCTAATAGAAAAATATTAGAAAATATTTCAAAGTTCAGTAATAGAATAGTTCAATAAATTATGTGGTTCATTAAATGATGTTGTATTATGCAGCCATTAAAATTGTGTTTTTGAAAAGTAATTAATGACACATGGAAAATGTTCATTATAGAGTGTCAAGTGGAAGAAAATAAACACAATCAAAGTTGAATAATGGTAGGTGTAGTGTAATTTATTAAGCATCCATTACATAACCCTCTAAGGTAGGTATTTTTATGAATGTATTACAAAGAAGGAAAAAAAGGTTCAGAGAGATTAGGAGAGAAAGAGAGACAGAAACAGATAGACGGTTGGCGGGGGGGGGGCGGGAGATAGAATTAAAAAGCATAAGATGGAAGGACAAAAAATTTACCCTGGAGGAGTGGGAACTAAAAGCAATTGTCTATTTTTAATTATGCATGGTGGTAATTTCTACCATAAGCATGCATTAATTAATTATATTTGCAATCAGATAAGAATAAATACCATTAAAATATTCTGGGCACCTAACAAACCAGCAGCTTTGGAAAGGACATTTTCTTGAGCCAGGCTACCCGAACCAGGAAGCATACCTTATTTTGGGCCCTACTCAGACTTGAGTACAATCTTGTTGGCTACTCTGGCCCCCGGTTAGAGGTGGTTCAGACACAGGAATATGTTCAGCCTGGCCCAAGGCTGTCAGTCTCCCTCTTATTATGTCCCCTCTTATTATGTATGATTCCCTGGCCCAGAAGGAAACATCTGGGAAACTCACCCACAGATAGCTTTTTGGCTCTAATAGTGTGGTTTCTCAAAATACCTGGTTTTGGTCCTGGCATCCCTGGTATGGGGATCACTCGAGTCTTTCAGACTTCCTGAACCAGGAAGAGGCTGGGGGTTCTGCATCTTCAACCAGAGCTTCGGGTGATTCTTACGTACACTATTGTTAGATAACCATTGCCCCAGAGGAACCTACTGCTACTAAAAGGAGAAGAATAAAGAGGGGCAGGTTTTACTCAGTTGGAGGTTCTACGTGGAAATCATCTGGGTGCAGAAAATCCCTGTAATCACATTAAGTTAGCAGTATCCTATTAGGATCCTAGCTCTGTTCCTTTCCACTTGGGTGACCTTGACCTTGGGAAAGTCACTTCTCTCTGAGCCTCATTGTTTTCATCTCTGACATGGGAATCCTCCTCCTCCTCCTCCTCCTCCTCCTCATCATCATCATGAGAATAAATATTATTATTATGGCTGGGTCTACCTTACAGAACAGCAGAGAGTAATCCTTGCCTGAAGTTTAAGTGTGTAAAGACTTCTCTACCAGATCTTTAAAATTGCCAGGAAGGCCTAAGAGATCCACTCTCCATTCTCACAAGCTCTCTGACTCCAATGGGTTCTTTGTTTTTGTTTAATCAAGCCAACCACGCTCCTTCCGTAAGATTTTCCTATTGGCTGTTCCCTCTGCGTGGCTGTCCACATGCCTAATACTATGGATTCTTTTTCTCAAAGTTATCTTTTCCGTGACACCATCCTACTTAAAATTTCAGCTTGTTCCTCCTCACCACACTCCCTATCTCTCTACGCTTGCTTTTCTTTTTGTTCTGCACTGTACTTGCAATCTCAATGTATAATTGTCCTTTCCAGTGTATTTATTGTTTTTTGCACCTCTACAAACCTTGGAATATAAACCACTCCAAATTGGAGATCTTTGGGGTTCTGTTAGTGTTATTCAAGTATTTCCCCCAAATGCTTGAACAGTGCCCAGTAGGTAGTAGGTGCTCAGTAGGTAGGTGTTAAGTGAGTGAATGAATGAATGAATGAATCTCTATTCTTTCTCTCACCAGGGGGATTGATATTTACTTAATGCACAGTGGCTTTAATGACCTAATATCTCTTTATTGGCCCCTCCTTTTATCGGAGTGTTAGCAGAGTCTTTGGAAGTCCAGACTAATCTACCATATTCTTCTTGCCAAAAGCCTTTGTGTCTCTGAGAGGAACTTAGATCCGCATCCAGATGATTTGGACTGTTCAGCAGCTGGGTTTGTCATGAGTGTCACTGAACAGAAACACCAAGTGTCTCTGGGAATGATGGCCTAAATGCCTCCCCCCACCGAACAGACGCAGGGGAAAAGGCTTTCTGCAGTGAATGCAGACTTTGGCATGCTCTATGGCAACAAGCCTGCACCATCACACTAATTTCACCAGAGGAGAGTGAATCAAATAAAATTCCCCAAGTTCCTAAAACCAGTTCTGACTCTCTGATTTCTCTGGGTTCCTCTCCAGACCCTCAGAAAACAGGATCACTGTTCAGAAATCAAAATGCATTCACTGAGGAGATACTGAAGACTGGAAAGCCCAGCACATTTTAGTGGTGGGTGGTGTTACTATCATTAGAATTATCGTCGTTGTTAGCATTTATCTACCCTCCACCGTACACATGAAGACTCTTTATAACTGTTCCTACTTCCTTGCTGTAAAAGCTTTCAGATTAGCCCCAAATTGGACAGAGCAATGAATTAGCCCAGAACAGCCACTCATTGTTAGCTTGGTAAAAGCAATCCTGGCCAGCTTGCTTTTTCTGTTTTTCTTGCTTTTTCCAAGGCCTCCCTGGAGGTGATCAATAAGGATATATAAAGCACCCAGAAGGGTACTGTTCCCGGGAGAGGGGACTAGGGGACAGAGCCACAAAGAGCTTTTCAGTGCTGCTCGGACTCCCTTATGCCAAGCCCACTTGACTTTAATGATTGTTTTTGTCATTCCGCACAGCAAGGCGCAATTTATCTCCCCTAAGATATCAGAACAGGCTGCTCTTCTCTTGTGCTTGGGTCTTTTTCGGATAACCACACTAGGGATCTTTAGCAACCACTCTCAGTGACACAAACCAGAAGGCAGAAAGAGGAAAAAATGGGCAATGCCCAGAACATTCAAACTCTATCTACCTGCCTTTCTCTAATTCCTAGCACATGGATGCAGCCAGAACAGAAAGCCTGGGGATATAGATTGACCTTATCTGGTTATCTGCAATGTTATCTAAAATGACAGGACTTTGAGATGATCATTTCCAGTCTTGATTCTGCTACTTGCCTTCTACAAGCCCTGGGAGATTTATTGAAACTTTCTGTGACTCAATTTTTTCATCTGTCTGATAAGAATAATACTAGGAAAACTAGAGGTAATCATCTAATGATCGTGGCACATAGTAGGTACAGAATACATTTATTATGTTTGGAGAAGTGCCCCTTAAATCCCTGAGGGCTAGTGGCCACATGTGGTGAGTGTCATCAGACCACCCACAAAGTCCCTGGTTGTCAGTCCCGCTGTGTTACTGGTTATTTTTCCCCCTTAAGCAAAGATCTCCAATGATGATGATGATTTCCATAATCTTGTCACCTTAATTGCTGCTGTCACCGTAGGTACTGAAATTAATTTTGATTTCTTTTTGTTTCTGCTTAGCGCTTCGAATGTGACTAATGGGATTATTTTTGGATTTGGCTTGGAGCAGTGTTCCCAGCAGCTTAAAGAGCAATGTTGGCCTGAGTTTTCCATATGGGGCCACTTTCTGCTCAGGGACTGCAAGGGCATTGGAAATCTCAGGGAAGGCAATCAGTTAGTTGTGGTCTTTTTCAGCCAAATGGCACATAAATGCGTGCTTTTAGGTTGTCAAGTCCATCTTGTACATCTCAATGAAGCCTTACATGTTGGTCTTACCACAGTTTACTGGAAGGAAGGAAGGAAGGAAGGAAGGGAGGGAGGGAGGGAGGGAGGGAGGAAGGAAGAAAGAGAGGTAGGAAGGAAGAAAGAGAGGAAAGAAGGAAGGAAAATGGAATTTATTGAGCGCCTAGGCATGACATTGCTGTATATCAATTTCGTGACTCCTCCTAAAACACCAGGAGTGAGTGGGTATGATATACGCATGGCCCCACAAATGCTCCCTCCCTGGGTTTTAGTCTTGAGTGAAAGAGTGGACACCCTCTGAACAAACCTGTTGCAGTTTCCAGAAGAAACCAGTGTAGTGTTCTAAAGTTTCTAGGAGGTTCACTTTCTGAACCTAGGTTTTCAACTTTCTTAGTGACTCTTGGAGCTACCCTACATTCTTCCAGCAAGTGCCTGTTCTCCCTCCATTAGAGTCAGTTTCTGTGATCTATGACCAAAGAATTGGTAAAGCCTCCTATGTCCTATAGAACTTTTAGGGTACCAGTAGTTACCTAGTTTTCTGTGTGTGTGTGCGTGTGCGTGCATGTGCGTGTATCTGTCTGCATGACTGCCTTCCTGTCATGCATCATTTGTTTGACATGGGAATTGAAACTCTGAAAGTTACACATGTGACATCGAGCACAGGGCCAGGCATGGAGCCCTGCTCGGTCATTGTTCTTGGCATGTGTCTATACACAATGGACGCACAGACTCCGTGCGGGTACACAAGGTCTCAGAGTTGTCAGATGCCCTGACTGCATTGTCTCAGAATAAAGCTTCCGTGGGTTTGTACTCATATGTTCCGAGTGCTCTGGGCCAAAATCAGAGTTTGTTTCTCCTGATGTGCAGTCAGAGGACAAACAGTGCAGTCACTGTGACCTCTTAAGATTCTGCTCTTTTCAAAAATAACATGGATTTTTTTTTTGATGATAAAAGCAACTCAAACATATTGTAGAGAATTTCTATCATACAAAGAGGCAGATAGGAGAAAACAAGGCTCACCCATGGCCTCAGCACCTAGAGATAAATGCTGGCATTTCAAATACTTTTTACTCGTCTTTCCCCACCATGGGTCACAATTGGTGGACGTGTTTATTTACACACTATTTTTGTTACGTGCTTTCTCCAGTTCCATCTGAATATTACCCGTTTTCTTCTTTACGTATGATGTTTGGAGTCTGTATCAGACGCTATCTTACGGAGAAACTAATATGAAATTGACCAGCCCTCTCATTTGCCATAATCACGTTGTCCTGTGTTTTGATGCATGGTTATAAACAACGTTGAACTGGAGCTTGAGAATGAGGTTAACAAACAGCACCCTTCTTGTTCCCACCCAAATCCTACACCAATTGAGGGTTAGACTCACAGGGCGTTGGAGCAGGTGGACAGAGATCCCAGTATCAGCATGGCTGTTGATGGTTACTAATGTGGAAGATGTGGCTTAGGTGGGGCACCAAAGAAATCCTTGACACCACGCTCAAGAACATTTTTTCCAGCTTTATTGAGACATCATTGACCTATAACATTGTGTAAGTTTAAGATGTACCACACAATCCGTTGATACATTTGTATATTGCAAAATGATTACAGTAAGGTCAGTTCACATATCCAGTGCCTCACCTGGTTACCATTTCTGTGTGTGTGTGTTGTAAGAACTCTTAAGATCTACTCTCTTAGCAGCTTTCAAATATGCAATGTAGTGTTGTTAACTAGAGCCACCATGCTGAACATTAGACCCTCACCACTTAGGTAGCTTATAACTGGAAGTTTGTGCCCTTTGTCAGACATCTTCCCTCTTCCCCCACCCCTGGATCCCAGCAAACACCAATGTATTCTCTGTTTCTAGGAGTTCAGTGTTTTTAGATTCTGTACATTAAGTGAGATCATTTGATAATTGTTTTCTTCTGCCTTGACGTACTGCACTGAGCATAATGCCCTCAGTGTCAGTCCCTGTTGTTGCAAATGGGCAGGATTTTCTTCATTGTTATGGCTCAATAATAGTCCATTATATCCATCTATCTCTGTGTCTCTGTCTGTCTGTCCGTCCGTCCATCCATCCATCCCTGGAACTTGATAGGCTTGCTCACATAGACACACACAGTGCCTGCAAATCTCAAGCCTCCTCCTGGGCAGGCTTCTTGCCAAAGGTCAGAAGAAATCAGAAGGCACGTTCTTGGCAGGGAGGCGATTCCCATCAACCGAGTAGAGAAGACAGGACTGCTCAGACCCAGTGTCTTCTGCAGACAGGTCTCTCCCTTGTGCCTGGAGTGACCAAGCCATACAACTCTGCTACATATCTTTCACCTGACTGACTCTGTTGGACATTCCAGAACACAAATCCATGAGTATTTTCTGAAGGTGGTTTTCTGGAAGAGTTCCAGGGTCAGGAAGACTGAATATTTTTAAGACTTTTAAAACTGCTGTCCAACTCATTTACTGCAAAGTTCCTTCCACTTTATCTTGCCACCACCAGTGTAAACAGTTGACCTTATCACTGAATCTACATCACCTTGGAGAAGTGCCACCATAAAACTTTTCTTCTTTTTTTTTTTTGATAGGAAAAAAAGCAACTTCTTTTTTTCTCTTTTTTGTTTGTTTAAATAGTAACCAAACTGAAAAAAAAAATAGTAACCAAACTGATCATTTTTCATCAGTTTGTCATTTGGACTTCTTTTGCTCTGAGTTGTTCATACATATCCTTTGGCCATTTTTCTACTGAATTTTCAAACTTTTATGGGTTCATAAGCTAAGCATACCAAATTTATCTGACCTATTTCCCAATTTGTTGTTTCACTTGGATTATTGTTTAAGGTTATAGTGTATGTAAGTTACTGAATTTGTTGGGTGCTTTGTGATTCGTGTATTGCCTACAAATTTCTTACTTTTCAGATATAAAATAAATAGCTACACCTTCTAAGGATTTTTTATATATTTGCATTTAATATTTTAATTTGGTTAGAATTCATTTTGGTGTCCGTTGTCAGGTGAAGGCTTCTTTTCCTCCATAACAAATAGGTCATTAGCTTCTCAGCACTATTTATCTTAGATTACTATTTCATGTGTAGTATCTTATTAGAATTTTTATATCCAGCAGGACAAGGTGCTCTGAATTTACATCACTCTCTTTGCCTTCTCCAAATATCTTGGTCAGTCTCATCTATATATATTTTCAAATAAGCTTTAGAATAATTTTATTAAGTTCTAAAACAATCTTTTTCAGAATTCTGATTTGCATTGAATTAAATGTATAGATGGATCTTAAAAGAAGTGACATTTTAATAATTATTAATATTAAAAATATTAAGTTTTCCTATCAGGAAAATGGCATTTTGAGTTCTTCAGATCTTCATATATATCCTCCAGCCACAATTGCTTGTGTGTGTGTGGGGGGGGGGTATGTGTGTTGCCCATTAGTTCTAGTGTTTTCTCTCTTTTTTAATTATGGCTACTATAAATACTACTTATTTTCTTTATATTTTCTCTAATTCTTTTGTTGGAAATATATAGAAAAAATGTAGACATTCTGATTTTGGAATTTGTGACCTTCAGAACATGCTTATTATTTTCATTTTTTTTTCTAAGTAGGCAGTTATATCTTACAGAAGAGGTAATGCATTTTCTTACTCTTTTATTCCTTTTTTTTATTCCTCTTTTTTCTTTTTTTTTTTTTAATTAGTTTTGGAGGTTAATATAGTGAGTTGCATATAACACCCAGTTCTCATTATATCAAGTGCCTTTCTTAATCCCCATCACCCGGTTATCCCTTCCCCACCTCCCACCCTCCCCTCCAGCAACCCTCAGTTTGTTTCCTAGAGTTCAGCGACTCTTAAGGTTACTCTTTCATTTCTCATGACCTGTTGGATTGACTAGACCATCCAGCCCGTTAATAAATAAGAGTTTGCTCCCTTGTCTTATTATTAATGTTAATAGAAATATGTCCTTATAGGATGTTGATCATTGACTTCAAACAATTAAAAATTGGGTTGAGGCACTTTTATTGTAGTTTCATTAAGCTTTTGTTAGTAATTTAATGAATACTGACTTTATCAAATGTTGCTTATTAGGATTAGTCACTAATAGTAACTCAAAGACTTGAAGAGATTCTGGGATCATAATCTCTCTTTCTTAAATCTTAATGATATGGAAGAAAAGTTTGAGACTGGTTTGATGTTTTAATCTTTCTAGGTAGACTGTGTTTAAGTGGCTTTGTTTTGTTTTCTGCCTGACTGCCTATAGCATTTTTAAAATTATCCTTGAAGTTCTAAAATTTCATCATATTATTTCCTAGATGGTGTCATTATGTGTCTTTTAGAATTACACAGTCAGGTTATCCATAAGTCTGGAGGTGTTTTGTTATTTTATCTCTCTGATAATTGCTTTTGTTTTCTTCTTTTATGATTGCTTTTTTTGAGACATCTGTTAGTGGTAGGATGAATCTGCATGCTTGGTCCTACACATCTAACATCTTATCTCTTACTGTTTCATCTCTTTGGTTCTATTACACTGCATTCTGAATGACTTTTGTTTGTGCTTACACATCATTGGTTAGTTTCTAGAGTCTTCTGCCCCACTATCACTGCATTATTTAATTTTGTAGTAACAAAATTTAATTATTAAAATGCTACATTTCATTGCAATGAAAATTAAAAATGCTGCATTTCATATTTCATTGCAAGGCTCCTCTATGTTTTTTTTTAAAGATTTTATTTATTTATTTGACAGAGAGAGAGATCACAAGTAGGCATATAGGCAGGCAGAGGGAAAGGGGGAAGCAGGTTCCCCACCGAGCAGGGAGCCCAATGCGGCCTCCATCCCAGGACCTCGAGATCATGACCTGAGCCGAAGGCAGAGGCTTTAACCCAATGAGCCACCCAGGCGCTCCACAAGGTTTCTCTATCTTACCAGGACATTTTCTTCTCCTTTTGCTCGATTCCCTTTCATAACACTATCATATATGATATGATATGTGATATTCTTCATTGATCAAATATTTTATTTCATTCACTAAACTTTGAATTATTAAGTCCCTTTTCAGATTCTAAAAGTAACCCATATTTACTGCAGAAAATTTTAGAAATACAGAGAAGTACACAGAAGAACACAAAAAGGACCATTATTCTGATGGCCAGAAAAAAACATCATTGCTAATATGATGGAGTGGGGTATTTTCGTTTACTCAAAATTTCTATTTCTTCAGTATACATTTTTCTTAATTTTCGTTTTCAAATAATTGTAGATTCACATAGAGTCCCATGAACCCTTCACCTTTCTTCCTTATAGTGGTGCCATCTTGTACAACTTGAGCATAATATCAACCCCAGTAAACACTCTTGGTAAATTGGTAAAATACTCTTCTAGACAGACATCTTATTTCGTTTACAACATTTTTATATGCATTTGTTTGTGTGCATAGTTCTGTGCATTGTTATCTTATGTATGGATCCATGGAACTACAGAGGAACTCTCTTATACTACCCCTTCTATTCAAACCCTACACCCCATTTTTGTTTCTTGGCAAACAGTAATCAGTTTCCATCTCTATAGTTCTGTCATTTCAAGAATGTTATATACTAAATGGAATCATGCAGTTTATAACCTTTTGGGGTTAACTTATTTTGCTATGCCTCATGGCCTTGAGATCCATCCGGGATGTTGCATGTATTAATGCATGGGTAGACCAGAGTTTGGTATAACCACTTACTCACTGAAGGACATTTGAGTTGTTTCCAGCGTTCTCCTATTAGGAATAAAGCTGCTATGAACATTCTTGCACAGATTGGGCTTCTTTGGCGTTCATTGTTTTTCAGTCTCATTTTTAAAATATAGCATTTGATTGTAAGCATTTCTCCATGTCATTATTTAGTCTTTGAAAACATGGTTTTTAATGGCTGAATAATATTCTACCATATGGATGTACCTCACTTTATATAGCCATTTCCCAATAAGCTCAAGTTTCCTTGAATTTTATTGAGAGCATACCAGATGCTTTTTAAAATTTTCTTTTCTTTTTCAGTAAATCTTTCTAAAATGTGTGTACTTCCTATGCATTTTGAGTGCAATGTTCTATGTGTTTTATGATAGGAAGTCATTTCATAGATGCCAGGTTGTTGGATTTTTCTTCTTCCTCCATTTTCTCAAAAGTGAATAGAGACTTATGTAGGCTTGGTATGTGCTGATAGGTGGGGTGGATTTTCCTCTGCATCCCTGTGTGTCCACCTGGGTCCCGTTGGACCTCCCCCCTCAGACCTTCTGCTTGACGGCTGATTAATGTACCCTACTACTGGCCTGGTGGCTGTCTATTGAGTGTGGGCAGAAGAAAAGTCTCTGCTCCACTGATGTTGCAGTGAAAATTTATGCATGAATTATTGAACATGGCGTGTAGCTCTTACCTTGTCAGAAGCAGCGCACTAAGGACCCTCCCCGCCCCCCGGTGTGCAGTGCCTACCCTCTGTCTGTCTCCCTGACTCCTCCTACTCCAGAGCTCACATCCTGCATCCCAGGTGGCAATAAGTAACCACTGTTCTTTGCTCTCTTTGCTCCCTGCACCATGTACAATTCTGGCCATCATGGCCTCTAAGTGAATATAATAGGAAATACAGTATTGGGGATAAAGGTCAATGATGTAATCATGACCTCATCAGAATGTACCTCCTACATATCAGAGCCCCAGTGTGTCTCAAATATCAGGGTCTAGGAAAATCTATTACCTTTTTTTTTTTCCCTTTCTTCCTGACCTGGTTGTTTGGCCTCAGGTGGCCAAGAGTGAATTCTTCATGGAAGTTCTTCTGGAGTCTGGCCAGTGCAATCGCAACCATATATTTTGGTGTGGTTTGAAATCATTGTCACAGAAAGGAAATGTTGTAAAAAGCAGGTCCCTCTAGATTTCCACCCTCATTACCCAGAAGTCTGTAATAGCTTTGTGATCTAAGAGAATGGTATTGGGGGCAGTGTCTTATTCTCCTCCAAATGATGGTGACTGTCAATTTTGAAACACTTCATTGTTTAAAAAGCACTTTATATGCATTATCTCAGCTCATTCATCCAATTTCTGAGCACCTGTTATATACCAAGCTTTGGGACATTGAGTGAATGACATGTATTTTTTTTTTCTCTTTCTTTTTTGTTTCGAATCCCTCAGTGGCTTCCCATAATACTTAGAATAAAATTCCACTTCCAGACCCTCGCTACGGGAGCTAGCCCTTGCTGTCTCTTCAACTTCATGTCTTCTCATTCCATCCACCCTCATTTCTCTCTAGCCACACATGCCTCCGGCTGTTTCTCAAATATGCTCTTTCCCACCTACTATTTCTTTGGCCTTAAAATCTCTTTATTCATAGTCATATAACTTGCTACTTCTTGTCATTCAAATCTCAACTTAAACGTCACCTCCTCGAGAGGTCAAAACATTCTGCTTTGAATTTTCTAATATTGGAACAAAGGCATTCTCCCCCAACCACATCGGTGCTTGTGTTATCTGCAATTAATGAATTCATTGATCAGCAATTAGTAAGTGCCCACTAAGGCACTGTGTTAGGCAGTGAGCAGACAGTGATGAATAGCTTAACGTGGAACCTGGCTTTTTGGAGTCTACATAGTTTTGGGATTTGGCAGTCTTCAACCAGACTAGACCTTGGCAGAGGATGGGTAGAAGAGGTGAGACAAGATGATGTCAGCCTAGGAAGAAAGTTGTCGTGCTCTAAAATCCCCTGCCAGGAACTCTCATTTGTTTCTGCCCTTTGATTTCTAATCTTCTCATTTATGAGCTCAGATTCTGAAGGAAAAAGGATTAATTTTCAAAGTGACCCAAAGGCTCTCCAAGAGGACCATTAACCATACCTATTTAGGAACCTGGCCCACCTCCCAGCTCTAATTCCAGGAGTGATTCACCCTATTTAAGTGAGGACACAGAGGCCCGAGAACACTGGCCCTGTGTTTGCCCACAGAATGTTCCCACCGAAGCTCTGTTTGACTTTTGCTTTTCCCTTCCTTGTAAGGAAATCGACTAGGGCCTGTCGTCATGGTGACACAGGATGCTGAGGACCCTGCCCTGAGGAGGAGAGGTTTTTCTCTGTTCATCCTTCTTGGTGGAGGATTGGTGAGATGGGTAGGTCCAAGAGTAGGGTCTGGAATCTAAAATAGGCAGATCCTTGATTCCATATGCCACTGGCTCTAGTGTAAAATCCTGACCCTGGCAAAAAGAAACTATCTGATCCCAGCAGGTTGCTTAACCCTTGTTAGCCTCACTTCTCCTCGAATTAGGGATAATAAAGAGCTTTGTTTTAGAAGGTATGTGAAAAATAAATGAACTTATTCCTTTAAGTACTTAGGAAAGTAGCTGGTACGTACCAAGGCTGTAAAGGTTTGCAGTTATTACTTTCATGACTACTCTCACCGCCGTCATCATCATCTCCAAGAGATTCCGAGTAGCACCTTTGTAGAGGTGAAGAGGGAAGAGCTGTGGCATAGAACAAAAAGAACCAAGTTCAAATCCTGACTTCACCGTCTACTATAAGCAAATCTATTAATGTAGCTGTTTCAGTTTCCTTATTTATCTAAAATGGAGACAATGAAGGCTTATTCTTTCAGGGTTACTTTCGAGTTTCAATGAACTTACTTAGGTGAAAATACCTAGTCTATAAGCACGTAATAAAAATTAGTGGAACCTGAATTTGAATATAGATCTCACAGTGATAAAGCCTTTGGGTTTAGGATGTCTTTCACTGCTAAAACTTGAAAAGGGCTTAATAGTTAAATAAAAAATAAAAACATCTCCCTCCCCCAGCTGGTAAAAACCAGAGAATATCTTACAACCTGTTTGAAATAACAGTTAACCCTATGTTAACTTCTCAGACAGTCTGACATTATTGCCACATCCTGCTAAAAAAACGGGGGTACTGTTCTAGAAAATCATTCTTCTCATTCTATAAATGGGCAAATTCAAAGCAGAAGTGTTGTGCAGTAGAAATGAGGTGGCAGGAAGTCTAAAATTATTTCAGAATAAAAAAATTTTAAGACCAAGTTAATAGATGTTAATCTTCTACCTGGGCATTGATTCTTGGTAGCAAGTGCTAGAAATCCTGTGAGTTTCAGAAAAGTGAAGTACCGGGGTGACCCATGGAACCCAAGAGAACAACATGACTGGACCTGAGGTCCAGTCAGAGCCAGGGATGGAATACTCTCAAGATGACCTCCTCTCTCAGTCCACCTCCTCTCTCCATTTCTTTCTCTTTCTCTCTCCATTTCTTTCTCTTTCTCAAAATTGGCCATCTCCAGTTCTTACCATGACCTCTCAGGCTTTACATTTTTGCAGTTCTAAAGACAGATGGGGTTTCTTTCTCAGTTCCAGATCCCCAGTTCTTGGGGAAGGGATCCGATTGGATTAGATGCTCATCCATAGTCCATGTGGAGTCAGCTCTGCTCAGGTGTGGGGTGACATTTTTCTAACATGGCGGCTTCTAGGATAACCCTCTGGATGGAGGGAAGAGTGATAACAAAGGACGTCTAGGCATATACTCAGCTTGGGGCGAAGATGCTCTATGGTATAAGGAAAAGGAGTTAATTGTCATTACTGCAGCATAATTTGACAGATACACCTGCCATTCAGGAGCTTACCATCTAACCAAAGAGGCATCTTTTACCCATTAGCAATTGCTAGTCACCGAGGTCTGACTGTGTTTTGGGCACTCAGATTTGGCTGCAGACTGGAGCAAACTGAGAGGGAGAAGAAGGGTGATTGACATTTACATAGGTATAATCTAAATCTTGTTCTGGAGCTTTATGTGCATTCATTTCATTGAGCTCTTACCCCCATTTTGCTGAAAACTGAGGCTCAGAGAAATGAGGTGACGTGCTTGAAGTCACAATGCTAATAAGTGGTAAAAACAAATTCTGAAAGTTGTGCAACTTCCCAAACCTTTATCACTCTGAAATCAAGTTAGGCAGCAAATACCGGGTTTTGTTTTTGTTTTTTTTCCCCAATCTCAGTAAAGCCTTTGGTTCCACTCTGGCCTCGGGGGTGCTTGCCAACATCTCTGAGTCAGTCAAACTACCCCTTAAAACATAAAAAAAAATGCAACCAACCCAGCCCTAAATGATTCATGGGACCCAACATACATATTTATAGGCTGTATCCAAGAGTGAAATACACTCGAGGCTCTCTTGTTCACACCCCCACGCATCTGCACGCCTGTATCAGGCACTTGGAAGAACCAAAGACCCTGCCACTTATTCACCCACACGTGTCTGTGACGGGGTTTGAACTCTCAGTGAACCACCACCAACCCACGGAGCCAAACTCTAAGTGCCCATCTGTGGAGGTGGAGTTCCGAAGTGAGAATTCTGCTCTTGGCCGCCACTGAACATTCCTCTGAGTCAATTTTTTTCTGTGAGTTACATCTCAAGCTTGAGGCGCAAGCCACTCTCTTCCCTTCGACGTGGGTAGAGGACTCATCAGCATTATAGCCAGGGAGACCTAGGTTGGGAGATCCGCTGCTGCCCACTCTGACCTTGGGCTTGTCTCTTAATGTCTTCGAGACTTAATGTCTGCTCTTTCCATTGGAGCTATTCATAACCTGCAGCATGGGACAGTCATTGTGGAGAAGGTGTGGACAAGGTATAAGGAGAGCTACAAAGCCTAGTGAGTGCCCTTGGGGTCGTGACAGAAGGCAACAGGTACCATCCCAAAGCTTAAAAGGTAAGAGGAAGAGGTGGTAACTGGTGCCCAGAGAAGACACCGGTGTGGACAGGGCTGGAGGCAGGAGCTTCAGTGGGGTGATGCAGTCAGCTCAGTCCTAGTGACCAGGCAGGGAGGGAGCCAGGGAAACAAACACTCTGACTGTTCTTTACTCCTTCGTTCCAACTCACTTCTGCTGGTGCCTCCCTTTGGTTGAATCCATCCAGAAGCTGGAGGTTGAGAGGGTCCATATGGTCTATACAAGGTAGCAGGATGGAGCTGGATGGGGGGTAAACCTGGAGGGGCCAACAGAAGAGACCCTCTAGGGTGAAAAGGAAGTGAAAAGGAGGGAGGGATATGCACAGAGTCCTTCATTACAGTGCTCCCATGTGGTACCTGCTTGATAGATAGTGGCCCTGATTATTTACTAGAGAATGCAGAATTAGAGATCTACCATCCTGTGATTCTTTCCCACTTCAATTTTGACATCCAATTTTAAAGAAAACTTGGGGTGGTGGGGGGAATAGTTTCCTTTCTCAGTGTTACTTGCTTTGCAGGTTTGCAGATCCCCCTCATCCCAGCAGTGACCTCTGGCATTTTCTACCTTTCCTCTTAGGGGAAGGCATTCATTCATTCATTCATTCATTCACTGGTTTATTCAGCCATGCACTGCTTAACACCTTCTGTGTACCAGGCACTGTAGAGGGTACTGAGCCCACAGCGGTGGGTAGACACCTCGTCCCACGGTGTTGACAGGCTGGCAGAGGGTAGGGATGCATCAACTATCAGTGGGAAAGCAGTGTGTGTGACGGGAGAAGGGGACGAACAGGTGGCTATAGGGAAAGCATAGAGAATGCACCTCCATGGTGCATTTGGGTCTCCAGCCTGCCATTTTCACGGCTAAACCACTGAAAATGAATACTTGGAGATTAGCAAAGAGGAGAAGCTTTCCAGAAAGCACGATCTGTCTTTAAATGCAAAGGCTTGAGGATTAACAAAAGCAGTTGTCAGCCTCAACTTTGGTGTCTTTCCAACTCTTTGGTGTCTTTCCAACTTTGCGGTGGGGCGGGTGTTTAAATGAATAAGGTTAGGGTCTTTTCTAATTGCTTATAGAAGAAAGGCTTTTGTTTATGTGCTGAGCACATTCTTTTCCAACTAATTAGCTTGACAAAGCTGAACAGAGAGTCATTCCTGACCCTCCCCAGGCAATTAAACAGAAGTGTTTTATCCTGTCTACAGCCCTTGCACTGCCTTCTGAATTTTCGCTGCCAAGGAACGGTGTGCAAGGGATGGACGCACATATAGCTCCTTCTCTAGCGGAGGAATCACAGCGGCGATGGCAGCCCTGGTCCTGATGGTTGTCTTGCTGTGTTCTCGGACTCTCATCTCTGCCTGTCTATAAAGCAACTGGGATGGGAGTCTAATTTGTTTTACTCCAGAAGATGTCCAGGTGGTGTGGTAGAAACAGCACAGGTAAAATAATGTCCCCTCCCCTGTCATCTGGGAGTAGTTGAGGATGAATGAACGTGGCCAGTTGTCCTGAAATAGATGAACCGAGTCGCAAGATCCTGAATGGTGAGCATATTGCACAGAGCAGGGCGATGCAGGCAGAGTTGGGAACAACTTGGGCATCTCCCTGTGCCCCATGCCCTGAGAAAGATCGACCAAATGCTTCTCACGCTCAAAAGAGACTAAGAGTGACACAGAGGCTTGAAGGGTCTAGGGCTTTGACCACAAGGGGAAGAGCGATTCTCAGGGGGCGCTCGCCCAGACAGACAGTGACAGAAAAAGGAAAAAACCAACAATTTCCTCCCTTCTCGGGATGTCACTCTGGAAGCCCCGGAGCTTAGCCACGACCCCTTTAGAAAGGAGCGGAGAGGAATCCTGAAAAGTCCAAGATTTAATTTTCTCTCCTTGGTAGAATGGAGACTCAAAACAAAAATTAAGGTGTTTTATACTCAAAGAAGGAAAGATGCCTCTCTTGCCATCATTCTCCTTCTCGCACACCCCCCCACCCCCAAGCAAAGTCTAGGTCCAGGAGTCAGAACTGCTAAGCATAGGGCTCTAGTCCCAACTGCTGGTTAATACCTTTGAGAGCCCATTTTGCTGATGAAGAAACTGAGTAGAGAAGTCAAGTAAGTGACCGAGGTAAAATGCTAATCAGGTTAGTGTGGCCCCTCAACCGTCTTATTTTAATAGACACGACTGTGTCGTCTGAGAAGAATACATTTGCTTTCATGAAATGGAGGGTTCGAAGTGACGTAACAATGGAAGTGATCACCAAATACCTAGTGGGAGAGAGATTATTACTAGCAAGTGTCCATTGGCATCTCCTAGAGTCAGTTCACTGGCTCATACAAGAGATAAATTGCAGTCACAAATTCGGAACCCCTTCTATCAGCCAGTTTCACCCTGGTGAAACCAGGGGAGCATGTGATTAGATGAACAATGGCCCCCGGTGATGCCCACATCTTAATGCTCTGAATGTGTGAATTTGTTTCCTTCCATGGCAAAAGGGACTCTGCCCATGTGAATCGATTAAGGATCTTGAGATGGGAAGATTTGCCTGGATTATCTGAGTAGTATCAGTGGTATCACGAGGGTCCTTAAAAAAGAGGGAGGCAGGAGAGCCAGAGTCTGAGTCCAAGAAAGAAATAGAGCAAAGGAAAGAGTAGGAGAGATTCAGGCCACAGAGCAAGGAGTTTGAGCAGCTGCTAGAAGCTGGAAAAAGCAAAGAACAGAATTCCTCCAGAAGAAAGCCCTGCCGACACCTTGATGTTAGCCCAGAGAAACTAATTTAGGACTTGTATATCTTCAGAGCTGTAAAATAATACATTGGTATTGTTTTAAGCCAATGAGTTTATGGTAATTTGTTACAGCAGCAGTAGGAAACTTTGAAAACTTCAGCAGCCCTGAGGGGGGCATCAAAATCACCTATGCAGCTTAAGTGCCTGTCCCCAAGCCCTAGCTGGTGCGATTCGGAGGGAAGGGGGGGGGTTGGAGTCCAGCCAGGGAGCTGCCTTTTTACCACCCTCCCCTCCCCAAATCCTCAGGTGGTCTGATGTGCAGGTCTGGGAAGTACTCAGGTCCGGAAATGGAGGCTAAGGATCTGGAAGATTGCTTTTCAGAAAATGGGTGATGACTTTTAGAATCTGTTTGTCAGAATCCCTAAACCAGAAGTAAGTTATTTCTAAAGTCCCGCTCCATTAGAACTGGCATGGACTTTTGAGGAATGATCCAGCTTAGTGCCTGCATTTAATAGGCGCAGGAAGAGAGGCATCCGTGAACTATGGAGGCCGAGTCGGGACCAGAGCCTGGGGCTGCAGGCGAGTCCCTTTGACCAAAGCCTAGGGTGTGATCTCTTGTTTGGGGAAGACAACACCAATTTGAACTGATTCTCTGGTCTCCAGACAGCTGCAAAGCAAATTAAAAACCTAGTTTTCCTGTGCGATTTTATGGGTTGCGTATTTCCATATTATCTTTTTCTTTTGTTTTTATTTTTTTTAAAGATTTTATTTCTTTATTTGACAGAGAGATCACAAGTAGGCAGAGAGGCAGGCAGAGAGAGAGAGAGGGGGACGCAGGCTCCCCGCTGAGCAGAGAGCCCGATGAGGGGCTCGATCCCAGGACCGTGAGATCATGACTTGAGTGGAAGGCAGAGGCTTAACCCACTGAGCCACCCAGGCGCCCCTATCTTTTTCTTTTAGTTTACCTTCCTATTTTCTATCCTTCTGTCTATTTATCTATCCGTGTCCGTGTCCTTTACAAAAAGCTTTCTACTAGTTACATTTTGTGAATCTGTATAGGTCATCTTGGGGTCCAAGGTTAATAAAAAAAGGAATGTGTTTTTAAATTCTCTGAGCAATTTTCCAAAAATAGGATAAAAGACAGTAAAAACCAACTGTATACATAAAATAACTATAAGGGATCCTCCCTGAAATGCTCTGCAGGATAATGAGGAACATACAGAATTCTCATACAAGTTACACTTCAAACCCTGGTGGACCGGAATCCTAAAATGGGTCACTATTCTCAGTTTCCCGCAGAACTTTACATTTTCACAAAAGAAAACACATAACTTGAGAACATGTGCGTGTGTGCGCATGGGTGTCTGTGTACATGTATAGACACACATGTACGTCGTATGTGTGGTTTATGTGCACATGTGTGTCTCGAAGAGCTACAAGGATCATTTGAGCAGTCAGGAGAAGAATGAGTTGTATTCGTTTCCATGAGGGAAAAGCATTCAAGGCCCTATCCCAGGGGAGTTCCCTAAATACTACTCTAGCACCCAGAAGAAGCCTCCAAACTCTTGGCACTGGGAGATGAACTTTGGTGACAGCCTCTGGACCAGAAACCGTTGGGAAACAGGGAAATGCCCCTACTCAACTCTGATGCCCTTTTATGTGTTTTAAAATATACACGGACAGTGGATTCTGTCAAGAACCTGACATGTTCCCCCTGGCAGTTCCCCTTTTTAGTTAAAGAAATGGCTGGAAGGACGAGGGACAGAAATAATTTCAGATGAAATGCTGACTCTGCCACCCGCCCCCCCCCCCCCAAAAAAGTGGATCCTTGATCAGAATGTGGCCGGTCCCTAGAAAGTAAGATGGGAAGAAAACCAAGGAAATCTTATCTTTTGAATGCAGATTCCAGTTTTCATTAGGAGGTCTTTTTTTTTTAATTTTTTTTTCAGAAAAAGGAAAAAAAAAGGAAGGGCGAAATACAGAGGAGGGAATATGGAGAAAAAAGACTTTGTAATGAATTCTTGCAGGGCCAGGCTGAAACCTCTCAAACTCAGCTTCCACCGCCCCCCACCCCCACCCCTGCTTCCGCCTATGGTCTGAGCACAGTCATAGTCCCTGGAACTTGTGTTACTGCAAGACTATGATTTTACTTGGACTGCTGTCTGCCATAAAATTCCTTTTCTGTTTTTTTTTTTTTGCAAGGCAAAACTCTCCTTCCTCTTTATATCACTTCCTCTAAGAGAGCTTTTCTAAGTACTTTTTCCAGTCTGTGTAAAAGACCCTCTCCTGTGATCCATTGGTGTCCTGTACTTATCTCTATCCTGACACTAATTACACTGGATTGAAATAACCGATTCTGATTCCGTTTCCCGACTAGATTGTGGGCTCCTC
>CM052805.1:9526814-9573324 GCA_028533885.1 Nasua narica | reverse complement strand
TGAGTTCTGGGATGAATTCAAGCATCCCAGAATATATGAAATATGTGTAATATATGTGAATATGTGAAATATATGTGTAATGGGATTCTCCAAAGGGGAAGGGGCAGAAAAATACTTGAACAAGGATTACAGTGCCAAGATTTCAGAGCTAGTTTTAAGTAAATATAGGTAAGTGAATTGGTATAAGCAAGAGTAGAATATGTTGTATCAATTGTTCAATTCTATAGACCAGCAAGAATATGTTTTATAGAGCAATGAGCCCATTTCAAGAGGAACATGACATAGAAGAATAACACCCGGATTCCTTTTGCTCTGGAAGAGTCTGGTCCATATCTACTCCAGTCAAGTTGAAAAAGCCCCTCTTGACCAACTCATTCTGCAGAAAGAAGGCATTTTTATGCAGTGCTTTGGTCACTCAGCAACCCTTTCTTCGTTTGTCTTTGGGATTTCCTATTAATTACACTAAGAAACACTGACAATAATTCAGCCTTCCTTTATTCTCTCCTTGTTCTTTGCTATAACACTAGCTGACCTATATTTGATATCCTGCGTAAGGAATATCCTAGAAATTACAGGGACCCTTTTGCTTCTCTGTGACCGTATTCTCTAAGGCTGTTGGATTATTCAGGGTAAGCTAGGTTTTGCTTTGTTAAAAACAAAGCCCTAAATTCCAAGGGATTGACAGATGAAAGCTGACTTCATCACCCAAAATCCAGAGCAGGTCGTTCGGCTCACTGGGGAAGTTCCCTCCAAGGCCATGCAGGAATCCAGGCTGCTCCCTTCTTGTGGCCATCTCAGTAGGTTCCACACTTTACACCACACTCAATAGGTATAGAGACAAATGGAGTTCAGCAGAGACTGTCACTGCCTCCGCTTGGAACGGGTACACACAACTCTATTCTTAGTCTATTGACCAGCATTAATCGCTGCAAAGGGGCTGGTAACATAGTCTTTCCTATTTCCAGGGAGGGGGTGGTATAGCCAAGCACTAATAATATCTGAGAAGTGTTTACTAGATTATATACATAGAATATACATGTTTCAGATATTAATAACTTAGAATTCTAATTCTTTTTAAGATGATATGGTATAGCACCGGTGCTGTGATGACCATACCACACCCCATTATCCCTCCTGATTTCAGCACCGCTATGGTGAACAGTTCCATCACCCATTGGCAGTGTCCCACATGGTGTCTCTCCATTTTACTTTTCCCAAAGCTGGGGAAGGCTTATCAGCTGGTCAACTCGGAAGTACACGAACTTATGGCAACTCTCAGACAATAAGGGAATGACTCAGTGGATACATGTGTAAGCTTTTCTATCCTCCAGCAGGGCCATTCTGCAATGCATTTTACATGAATCTTTAGGAGGTGCTCCAGCAAGACTAAACTCCAATTGTTGATAGCAATAACAAGTTCACGAATACAGTCTTGACTGGCTTTCTTTCTTTTGTTTTTTTTTTTAAAGATCTATCTATTTATTTATTTAATTGACAGAGAGAGAGAGAGAGGGAGAGCGCACAAGCAGGGAGAGAGGGAGAAGCAGACTCCCCAGGGAGTGAAGAGCCTCTTGTAGGGCCTGATCCCTGAACCCTGGGATCATGACCTGAGCCAAAGGCAGATGCTTAAGTGACTGAGCCACCCAGGTGCCCCTGGCTTGCTTTCTTCTCCTGGCTCACTTTTCCTACTCTCGCTCCTGGTTTCTGAAATCTCTCAATAAGCAAACTGTACTCAAGTCTTTGTCTTAGGGTCACCTTTAGGGGGGAAACAAACTAAAACACGTGGCGATATAAATTGGAAAGTATTGGGTTAACAAGTCGAATGTGTTTTCTGAAATAGACTCTTCAGAACTTTAATACAGAAATGTTTGTTGTGACTCGAGAGGAGTGTACAAAGTGGAGCTTCTCAAACTTGGGTTGTCATCTTCTGTCCCCAAGGCAGCTTGAAAGATTAGCACTCCTTAGGACACATGTTAGGGATGTCTGATATGCAATTTTTACAACTTTTTTATTTTTAAATAAAGAAAAATATCTTTGAAAATTTAAAGGTATAGAAGAGGGGATAGGAGAAGGAAAAGGATTTGAAAATGTATCAAAACTTGAGTACCTCATTTTGTACCTCCAACAAGAAGAAAAGAGTGGCTATAATGCTGGCATCTAGCCCAGAGAAAGAGATGGCCAGTGACAGGTCCCAAGAGGGGGCATAAAGTGGCCAGATATTCCCTGAAAAACCTGTAACTTCCATTGGAGGATGGAACTATGTGCTTTTTAGTTGAAAAGAACAACCTTCCCCCCTTTAATTACTGTGAATGGCGAAATTAAACCCAGCAGGTAGGTGGCTCCTCTACAGATTTCTGGGGCTATCTCATGCTCTGGTTAATTGTGTCAGCCCATAGAGGCTGATTAGCATAATTAATCTTGTCCTGTGATTACCCTGAGGAGGAAGAAATTCTGAATGCACAGGTGGAATGTGGTGAATGAGTGACTGTGCCCAACTCCAAGTGACAAAGAAATGTGGGGTGGGGAAGGTTTGAGAAGCAGAGTCAGAGTCATTTGGGTGAACATGGAACTGGGCTTCATGGAACAGGACAAGGGAGGAGAGGAGAAGCAGTCTGCACAGGTTGAAGCCCAGGGGCCACGATGTGTCCACAAACCTTTATATAGAGGCGGAGGCCCAGGTCTCTTCTTTCTCCTAGGAGCTTGAAGACCACGTCTTTGTCCTCTGGATTTCCTAGAGTTCTCTCATCACTTGATACAGGGATGGACCTTCTATTAATTTGGGGAAGAACAAGATATTTAGGATACAATGGGAAAAGCATGCAAAAAAGAATAGATTGGAATTAGAGGGAGAAATGGAAGTACTACGTTAGAAAAGGTGGAGGAAGGTAGGTGGTTAGGTAGATGGATGGAGAAGGAGCTGGAATGATGGAGTGGTGTGTGTCCCTGAGCAGGTGGCAGGCTCTGTGCTATAAACCAGCTTCATAACTGCTTTATATATAGTGTTTAAACATCACGAATCACTATGCCCATCGGTTCTCAACTTAGAAGTGCTTACGAATCACCTATAATCTTCACATGGGAGCTAAGAGTCGTTAAGTGGCTCAGGTGGTCCCGTGTAGTTGCTCTTAGGACTTCACTTTGAGAAATGCTCTTTACTGAATGAATGAATGAATGAATGAATGAATGAATGAACAAATGTACCGTTGGAGGAGTTAATATTCTAATAATTATTTTAGAAAGGTAGAGAATGAGGAACAAAGCAAATAAGTAGCTTGTTTCAGCTCACAGATAATAATTGAGGGGGTATATACCCTTTATTTGTCCTCCCTATTGTAGGAGATGTTTCAGGAAAGTTCTAGGAGATCCTCCATGGTTTCCAGCCCATTTCCTTACATTAGAAAAGGAGGAAGGGGCTCAAAGAGGATGTACCCAATTCTTTTTTTTTTTTTTTAAGATTTTTATTTATTTATTTGACAGAGAGAGAGAGAGAGAGCACAGGCAGGGAGGGAATGAGGGAGAAGCAAGTTCCCCACCAAGCAGGGAGTCCGACTCGGGGCTTGATCCCAGGCCCCTAGGATCATGAACTGAGCCAAAGGCAGCTGCTTAACTGCATGAGCCACCCAGGTGCCCCGAGAATGTACCCAACTCTAATAATTTCTCCATTCTTTCAACCAATATTTTAAGCCATTACTCTGTGCCAGACATTGAGGTTACAATAATGAATCAAAAAAGGAGACATGATTCCAACCTGTTTGGAGTTTACAGCCTAGAATAGATAAGCATTAATGAGAATAATCTCACAGTTGTACCCTTTTAAACTGCTCCACATATGTTTTACAAATACAATTTTGTGGCGTTAAAAGAAGATAGAACAGGGGGGCCTGACCTGGCCTGACGAGGCAGAGAAGGACTTCTATTTGAGTTAGTGTCTTAGGTATGGGCATGAGTTAAGCAAGTGAACAGGATAAGAAGAAGAACACTCCAGGCAGCGAAAAACCATGTGTAAAGCGTGTTGTAGAGGGAGTATATAGGGCTCGAAAAACCGGGAGGATGTGAAGTAGGCTAGAATATCCTTACCGCTGCATTTCTTGGGAACCAAGGTATGGTCTCAGCATTTGGACAGAGCGTATCTTCGGCTAAAAAGGATGAAGCTCCATTCATGGTTTTGGGGGTTGGAAAAGGCAAAACTATTTCAAGGCACGTCTGCATGCTGGAGAAATTAAGCCAGAAAAGGAGAGTCTCAGAGGTCAGAAGCTGGTTTGGGACATAAGGAGGGTCAAGAGAAGAGGTTCAGGAATGAGCCTGGGAATAAAGTGAGGTATTAGAGACCTACTTTTTTGGATACCAATCATAAAATCCAGGGGTTTTAAGGATGTTGTGGGATTAGACAAGCCTTTTGAAAATCTCGCCATAAAGAAGGGCAGAAAGACAAACTTCCTCCAGTCCCATTGTCCATTATAATAAAAGCATCTACCGTTCTCCTCTGTCCTGGAGCCTGGAGGCCATATGGGCTAGTTAATTAATGCATGAATACCGAGCACCTATTAGGTGTCAGGCACTGTGCTGGGAACCCACTCTATGGAAATGAACAAAAAAGCTAGCTTAGTTCCTGCTTTCAGGAAGCGAAAATGGGAGAGACTCTCTTTAGGTAAATGATTACAAGCACATAAATAGTACAGGACGCTATGAGAATTTCACTAGGAACTTCACTTGGTGGTTGAGGGCAGATGCTTTGAGGACATGACATTTAAATTGATGCGTAGAGAGGAGAGAGGGTCAGGTGAGTGCACCGTGACTGGTAGGGCGGGAGAGATAACTGGCCGGTGCATAAATGCATTGGCCCTGTGATGGGAGGGACTGGAACAGTGCAGGCAAAGTACAGGATGTGTGTGGCTGAAGGGAGAAGTCCATTGAGAGAATAAGCCAAACAGGTCACAAAGGCTTAGATCATGCGCATACTTGGAACCATGGTCCAGTGAGTGACTTCCTTCCAAAAGCAATGGCTTAATACTGAGCGATTTATACCAGAGAATGGCAGGAGCTGGCATTTTTTCTTCTCTAGGGCATGACATCGCAGCGGAGCATAGCCAGGGATTCTGGTTCCAGCCAGTCTGTGCCTCACCTCAAGGGAATGGAAAGTACCCAGCAGCTATAAGAAGAAAGAAGACACACAGGTAATTGTGAGTCTAACTTGGCTGAGTGACTCTAAACAAGTCATGTCCCCTCTGTGAATTGGGCGCCAGCACCCAGCACCCACTAAATATTTGTTGAATTGTTGGAGATAAATAGGCTTGCTTTCCAGCCATGAGCTTGCTTTTGAGTGGAGCTATTTTCCCCCTTGAAAAGGCCCCTTGAAATACAAGAACATCTTTTAAAAATGAGATCTCACTGTAGATTGACATGTTCCAGTATTAGATGAGAAGGGGAACGAAACCACATCCATTTAAAATCTGACAGAGGAACAGGAAGAGTAAAACCCTCCCGGTCTGTGGCGGGATTGAGATGGGTCTTGTGATACTAGTTGCTGTTAAGTCTCTCGGTTCCTTTGAAGGGAGATAAAACACGTCAAGAATAGCAATGTGTGTAACCGGCGAATTTCAGGAGCATGCACACATGCATTTTGTGTGCAAGTCTTCCTTTCTGAATTGTTTTCACTCTTTAGTTGAGGGACTCTTCTGGTGGAGGCAGATGAACCTGGTATTACGTGAATGGGGACCCAAGATCCCTTGTGGGGGTGGAAGAAGGAGTGAAATAAGACAAGCTCAACACCTTGCTGCCGCCTTGGCTCCATCCAGCAGGGCAGCCACTGGACCATATCAGTAGAGATCCATTCTTTGAATAAAGGAGGTGGTAAACTTTTTCAGTCAGGGGTCAAACAGTGAATCATTCAGTCAAATGGTCACATCGTTGGGCCATGCAGACCCTGTTTCCTGCCAGTCAACTCTACAGCCCTCGAGTGAAAGCCATCATAGGTAATACATTCATAAATGGGTTTGTCTCTGTTTCAATAAAACTACTACTAAAAAAAAAAAGACAGTGGGCCACATTTGACCCATGAGCTGTAGTTTGCTCTTCGCCTAAATCATTTCTGTGTCTTCTTATGCCCTCTTGAGAGGCAGAGGGGAGAGAGAAATGGCTGTGGATCCAAGTCACGGGCTTGAACTTGGCTCTACTTTTACAAGCTTATCACCTCGGGTAAACGACTCCACTTACCAAAGGCCTGGTAGTGGACATTTGTTGTATCTGGTGCCTAGCATCCTCTCCTCCTCCTTGAGATTGTTATCGATTGTTAAGGTAACAGTTTTTTGGGGGGAGGAGATATTTACCTCTCTGCCACCCTCAACCCAGCTGGTTCTAGTAAAGGGGGCTCTATTCGTGGAGTCAGAGGTGAATCCCGTGACCTGAGTCCTATGAACTTGGCTTCACACCATTCTCCTGGCTTCAACGATTTGGTTCAAGATGGACACATGACAGAGTCCGGCCAGGCAGAGTCAAGGGGATCTATTCTAAGACCTTGGCTTGAGTTTGAAGGGAAGCACGCTGAAATGACCAAGCCTAGATAACTGGAGAGCCACTAGGGAGGATCTGTAAGTGAAGCCAACACAGAGGCCAGCAGAGCCAACCAAGACTGAGTCCTGGTGTCATCCTTGAGCTTTGCCTCTCACTGGACTAGATGCCAAATCTCTGGGTGGCTTTTCAGTTTCAATAACTGATCAATTAATTTCTTTTGCTTAAGCTAGTTTGAATTGGGTTTTTGGTAACTTGTCTCCCAAAATAATCCTAATCGACCTCAGTGTCCTCACCTAGAAAATGGGAAGAATGATGCCTACATGCTGCAGTGTGTTGTAATGAGGAAATCCATGAAACTACATAAAACATCTATCCCAGAGCCTTAAATGCAGTTTGTTGCCTACAGTGAGTGCTGTGCTTTGCCCTGAGATCTCTTTTTTCAGGACCAAGGCATTTATTCCCCAAGCCATCAAGAGTTCTGGCTTCTGGGGACTCGTAGCTTAGTCTCTGCAGTGGACTTGCCCTTGTAAGCCCTTGTTTATTCTTCCTTCAGGGGCAGCATCCATCCAATAAATGGTCAACGGAGGGGTGCAAATGTCCAGTCCCTGAGTATCGCCTGGGGCCAATTCTGCGGGGTGTCCTAGCTCCACAGCCCCCATGGTAGCACGGGGACCTCTCTCTGTTGTTCTGCCCCCTGTGTCTTATGTTCACTCTCTTCTGGCTTTTATTCCTACGGGCACCCCCCCATCCCAACCAACCTGGCCTAAGTTGGTAGCTTTTTCCCTTCACGACCCACACCCTACTAGAGATCCTCATCTTGCTGAACAAAATCCTGTGCCCTAGACTTTTCCCCGTGACCTTTACATCTGCCAAAAATGAACCCGATCCATGTTCAACTCCATTTGACAGATGATTTCTGGGATTATTCTGTGCTTTAGAGCAATGGTGCTTAACCAGCGGCAACTGCGTCCCCCACCGGAAGACATTCGTTCATGTCTGGAGACATTTTTGGTTGTCTCATCTTGGGAGGAGGAGGAGGAGTTGCTACTGGCTTGAGGCAAAGGATGCTGCTTAACATCCTGCAATGCACAAGACGCCCCTCCTCAACAGATAATTAATTATCTGTCCTCATGTGTTAATAGTGCTGTGGCATAGAAATCCTGCTATAAAGTTAAAGGCTAATAGGAGCATTCTCTTTGGTAGAAGGTTATGTTTTAGAATGGGGCCTACGTTACCCTTTATAACAAATCTTTGACCACCCTACCCACCTGTTGGAAGGTTTATCAAAGTCTTTTTCTAGATGTGGGACTTAATCTCTCAGGTCCTTATTTTTCTCAACTGTAAAATGGGGAGAGGAATAAAACCTACCTCAAGAATTTTATGAGGAATAAAGGATATTATACACATGAACCCCTTAGCAGAGTGCCCAGTATACAATAAGCACTTGGTCTCAGCCACCATTATTACTTTATTATTATTATTATTATTAGTTACAGAGAAAATTTTCCGGTTGCTCTATTCAGGGGAAACGAAGCAGTGATTCTGGGAATGAAAAGGCAGTTGCAGCCTCGGCCACAGCTAAATATAAATGAAGTCCCAAGAAAGAGGCTGGAGCTTGAGACAAGGAAGTCTGGTTCAGACTCCAGCTGTAGAGCTGAACTATGAATCAAAAGCGTCATGGTGCTCATAGCAAGACGGAGAGATCTGAGTGGAGAAAATAGAGCCTGCCTTGGGGTTGTGGGGTTGTGAGTTTGGGACTAATCTTGGTGGAGATTAGCAGCCCTCTGTGAGAAAGCTGTGATAAGATGGACCTGTGCAGGAATGATGCAATCGGTAGATTCTGAAACTTTGGAGTCCTCTGATAGATCTGGGAGGCTTTCGTGGTATCTCCCTACAAAAGGGGTGATGATTATTTACAACCATCCTTTATTAAATACTCACTGAGGGCCAGGCAGTATACTCAACTGGAGAGCTCCCTCCATCCCTCAGAGTTACTCTACAAAGGGAGCAATTGAGTTAGTGGAATCATGCCTATTTTAAGATAAGGTAACTGAGGCATGGAAAGTTTAAGTGACAAACGTGCTATTACTTCTTACAAAATACATGTGGTTGGGGGAGGAGGAAGGAGTGTATGCACTTTGAGTCTGGGAGAGCCCGGACCTTTCTATCAATTAGCATTCCCTTAGGGTGTAAGGTAACCAGGAAAATAAATATGAAAAAAGAACAACACTGCCAACTGAATGCTGAAATAATTAGATGAAAGTCAATATTAACAAGCTTCTATGATGCTGGGGACCCAAAGGCAGAAGTGTCTGCCATCCAGCAATTTTGTAAGCTCGTGGAAGGGATGTGATATAGGAATCGATTTCTTGTCGGTTGGTTAGTTGCTTAATATTTCCCAGTAGCCAACAGTTCCTTCCGTCCCAGCCAGAACCCTGTGGCTGCTGAGGATAGTAACTGGTTGAATACAGAATCTGGTAAGGAAGCTCTTTCTTTTACGAAACAGAGCCCCCTGACCTATGCAGAGACTCAACTTGCAATGGGTAAGGGTGATCTTCTTTACGATCCAAATGTTAGTTTCTTCCAGAAACACCTTCATAGACCCACCCAGAAATAATGTTTTCAAACTCTCTGGAAATCCCTTAGCCCAGTCAAGTTGACACATAAAATTAGCCGTCCCAAGAGGCTTAAAACAAAAACACATTTTGCTTATGCATCTGCAACATGGGCAAAGCTCAGTCGGGAAGGCTCCACTGTGCTCTACCCAGCATCAGCTGTGGCTCCTCCCCTATGAGCTCAGGTCTGCTTTTAAGATGGGTCAACCTCATGGTTTCCAGGTTCGTGCTGGCTACTGGCTGGAAGTTCGGCTGAGACTAAGGTCTGGGGCCTTGCTCTCTCTCCATGTAGGCATCTTAATGTGTCCTGGGTTTCATCACAGCATGATGGCTGGATTCAAGAGTGACTGTCTCAAGAGAGAGAGCCAGGCAGAGCTGTACCTCCCATTATGGTGCAGCCTTGAAAGTAACATAGCATTACATTCACCATACTCTGTTATCCTAGACAGACACAAAAGCCACCTGGCTTCAAGTGGAGGGGAAATAGACTTCCTCTTTTGATAGGGGTGGCAAGATTCTGTAGGGCGTATAGAATGGGAAAATCCAATCTACCCTGGCATTATTGTGATAATTAAATAAGATAATGAATATAAAGTGCTTCACTTGGTATCGGGCACAGAGTATGTATTTTATAAGTATTTATGAGATGGATGATAAATGGTAGATCTCACATTTCCTAAGGGACTATACCATTTATTAGTCATCTCTACCTCACCTCTGTCCATCCCATGGCAAGAAACACAGATGTTCAATAAATGTTTCTGGGATAAACGAAGAAATAAAATAGTCTTAGAATATTGTAAATACTCAATAATTCTTGGTTTAATGGGTGAAGACTTCATCAGAAAAGTAGATCTGTAGCTCTTTAGAGATTGACTAAACCTGAAGGGTCAACTCTCTTGGATTTAGCCACCAGGAGGCTGCTTCAGCCAGTTTTTGAGGACGCTAAGGACTGCCTAAGAAGGCAGCATTCTCAGGTTGAGAGAACTGTCATAATCCCAGGCTCAGATTTCCATTAACATTAATGCTTCCTCAGCAATGGCATCTCCTTCATCTGCTGAACATTTTTGGACAAATCGAAGCTGCCTTACTGCTCCGTTGTCTATTGGATAAATGACATGATGAGAAATGGATTACTGCCCGAGAGAGCAAGACACAGATGGAAAGCTTAAAGTAGTCTAGAAGGAGCAGTCAAGCACAGGAAAGATATGTTTGTGGCTGGTTGGGAGATAGGTTTTGCAAAGCAGGTCTTGTTCCTCGGAACTTGGGATGGGATTTACCTCATCTAACTGGGGTCTTCTGCATCATTACAAATTCAAATCAGCTGCAGTCTACCTAAGATCTTATCAGAGAGAGGATAGTTTATGCCCATAATAGGGACCTCACTTACCTTGAGCCACCTCAGTGTTAGACCCATGAGTTGCCTTCCAGACACCCTCCTGGTAACTCTACTACATTCTTTCAAGTATCCAACAAGTTTACTGAGATCTGTGCCATGGGACAGGTTGTCTCATGTCTCCGTGTCTCCTGAATATAAATTACCAGAGAAGTAATGGGCTTTAGGGGTCAGGTATTAAACCTTCTTCTTTTCCATCCCCGATCCTGGCATTTACCAGCTCTGGGAAATGGGGCAGCTCATGTAACTTTTAAACTTGAACTTCCTCTATAAAATGGGACCAATATGATAGAACTTGGGATTTCCTTGTAAAGATTAGAAAAGGGAGTATCAAGTGTACAACAGACAGTAAGCATTCAACAAATGCTAAGTCTTTGTGTTATTATTATTGTGGCCCTAATGATTCCACCCCTTTCCTCAAGGCACTCATAGAACCTATTCATTTTGAGGTTGTTAATCTGTGTTCCGGCTATGTAGCAATAGATCCCATCTCCAAGAGGACAAGGACTATATTTCTCCTTTGGTATCTTCCATGAATCCAGTTTTACTGGGTTTTGACACTCAATCATTGCTCATTGACTATGCAAATGTATGTGTTTAGAAATCATATTCATAATCATGTGGACCTTGATATCGACTATAGGGATATCTAAGGATTCACGCAAACTTGTTTCTTTCCCCATACCCATTATTTTAAGGAAGATTAACTTCTAATGGCCAGACATCAGCGTGATGCCTTTATTTTGCCCTTTTGCTTCTAAATTAATTGTATTAAACACCTCCATTAGGGTCTGCAGACATGATGTGTAGTGTCAATTACAGTCTTATATTAGCAAACACCAGGCTAGAAAAGGCAAAGAAGAATGTACTTTCCCTCTCCTCTGAAATATAAACTTTGCCTGATACAGAAACACCAGTGACTTCAGATTTTGATGTATGGCTTGGGGCACCAAATAATTGGGTTATGACTTATTTGGACAAACAAAGGAAATGAGGCCCCTGCAAGAAAGAGAATGAAAAACCAATAGGTTAGACCATCTCCAGGCCAAAAGATGAGGGTTATACACCATCATGTTTCTATTGATAATACTCCTTTTAAAACCCACTCCCCTTGTCATTTATGTGATGATATGGGAGAAGGGCGAACTTGAAGGAAGGAGAGTGAAGGTTTTCTTTATAAAGTCTTTGTAAAATCCTTTCTCCTCAAAGCATCCCTAGGCTAGGACTTGGCTCATAAGGCATGGGTCTATGCTAAGAATATCTAAAGTCTTTCCAGTCAAAGCATCTCCATCATTTTTATGACATCCCATGACCCCCAAAGATTCATAATTGGTGGAAGGAGAAGGTGAACCATAACAGAATAAATGAATAAATAAATAACCACAAGGTTATTCTTAGGATCCTCTGTACTTCCTTTAGATGATTTCTTTTCCTTTAGTCCAACAGGTTGACTGTTAGAACAAGTACACCAAACTTGGAAAATGTCTTTCTGATCCATCACTGTATCTTAGTGCCTAGCACTATGTATAAAATGTGGCAGGTGCTCACTATGGGTTAATTCGTCCATACGTTGAGCATATATTACAATTATTTGTTGAGCTTGTAGTGACATGTCAGACATATCCCTTGACATAAATGAAGGAAAGAAGGAAGGGAGGGAGGAAAGGGATAAGTGAATTCTCCCTAAGGTCTGGCTTAGAGTGGCCCTAGTCATGTTTGTTATTTGTCATAGGAAACCATTACTTTATGGAATTCTATTCTTGCTTCTCAGGTAAATTACCCAGAGCTTCAGTTCCTGTTTGGGGACTGATCTGAGCATAAAGGATGGCAATAGGAAGTTTTTGGGCCTGTGTTTATTGGTGGCTGAGTAGCCAGTACAAAGATACTCAGTTCAAGAGGAATTACTATTATGAGAATATAAAATGATTGTAGGTTAAATAAAAAGGACATGGGCAAACAGACAGAAACTGGAAGAGTGAAAGGCTATACAGAGCTTGTATCTGTGTAGAGAATCAGCCATAAAGAGGAATTCAGAACTTAGGCTGTGAGCTGCAAGTATTGCACGATCTTGTTATGTGGCAGTGTTGGTAGGCGTGTGTCGGCAAGTGGTAGACTTGTATAGGGGAGGGGACAAAGTTCACCCAAAGATGCCCTCACTCCTGACGTAAGTTGCACGGTAACGGGGTCCCCCAAACACTTCTAGTTTTGATAATTTGTTAGAAGGATTCATGGAATTCACTGAAACTGTTACACTCACAGTTCCAGTTTATTGCGGGGAATGGATACAGATTAAAATCAGTCAGTGGAGGAAGCTCACGGGCAGACTCTAGGAAAGGTTTCAGATGCGGAGCTTCAGCCATCTTGGAATTATGGACAGTGCGACTTTCCCAGCATCAGTGTGTGATCACAGGCAAGGCATTGCCAACCATGGAAGGTCACCCAAGCTTTGGTATCTAGTATTTTTATTGGGGCTTAATCCTATGCGGCTTGTGTGGTTAGAGTTAGATCTGATAACGTGGGGCTGACCATTAGTCTCCAGTTCTTTCATAAGTGGAACTCATACTGTACGGCCCCAATCCTCCATTATACAACACCTTGTTAGACTCTCTGGTTGCCAGGATCTCCAAGCAAGAAAAGATACTCTTACCAAGTGTGAACATCTCAAGGGTCTAGGGATTACATCCTAATAGCCAAGGGCAAAGACTAGACCTCTCTTGGGGTAAAGTTAATTCTTCACTACACAGTGGCCTTATAGAATAGACACTGGGAACCCAGAATTAGCCTCAGTGAATCATTCATTCATTCATTTGTCTGCATAAAATACTGCAGTAGGCACTTTAGGGGAAATGATGGTGAAGACATGATTCTTGAGCTGACTCAGTTGTGAGCAATCATAGGAAACATGGAGTGGGTAGATGATGGAAAAGTAATCTAGCAGGATCCTGGGTGGCTTAGTCCATTAAGCATCTGCCTTCAGCTCAGGTCATGATCCCAGGGTCCTGGGATCGAGTCCCACATCATTCCTCCCAGTATGGAGCCTGCTTCTTCTTCTCCCTCTGCCCCTTCCCCCTGCTCGTGTGTGCTCATGCACACACTGTCTCTCTCTCTCTCTCGCTCTCACAAAAATAAATCAAATCTTTGAAAGAAAGAAAGAAACGTAATCTAGCTAGCCAGAGCATATAGCACTGGAGTGGGAAGTAGGAAAGTTTAGTGCATAATCTAAGGGGGCATGGGACTCCCAATTCTTATTCCAGAAAGATAAGAATGAGCAAGTCCAACCATGTGGCCAGAGCATGGTGACAAGTCATTCGGATCCACAGAAAACAGGCAAAGAGGAGTCACCAGCCAGATCTTCACTGCATTTTTATTTTCTTCTTAGTACTAACTGCCTCCGAAATTATCTTGTTTACTCATTTGTTCATTTAGCATTTGTCTTTCCCAATAGAATGAAGGAAGATATTTACCTGGTTGTCTCACCACTCTGGTCCCAGTTCCTGGAAGAGTGCCTAGCGCAAGGTAGACACTCATTATTCATTTGTTAAATGAATTTCACTGCAACTTCAGGCCACAAGAAGGATCTCTGAGCTTTCTACCTACGGGGCTTAGGTTTCTCCAGCTAAATCAAGGGGAAACTCACAGCCCCCAACAGCGTGTCTAGTTCCGTATCTCCTCCCGTTCCTTTCCTCCAGCAGGAGCGTGATGCATTGTGTCAGGGGGAATGGGAGTCGCTGGGGCTGTGGTGCATTTGTTCATTTAGATCTGCTGGAAAGCTGAGGAGTAATTATAGATGCAAACCTGCCGCCTTCAACTGTAAAAACTTCACACTGAGTTAATAAAGACTCGGGCACTTAGCTTCATGTTTTTGCGTCTTAACACATGAAGCCATTTTGCAAAGGGTTGAGCGAACTTAATTATCAATTTCCACGTGCATATTACCATTCAGCTGGGCTCAGGCAAATTCTTCCTAAACACAGACTGTTGACAATGGCAACGAGCACTTGTCCTCACTTCTCTCATCCGCCATGTGCAAATTTGTGTCACTTTCTTTTGACTCCATTTTATCGATTGCCACATAAATCTCTGATGAATGCAGAACATCAGAGCTGCTCCCCAGATCAATCCAGGTCTAACAGCACTGATGTGGAAGAAGATCTGAGGTGCAGTATAGAGGAGGCAGTTTCTTCTCTCCATTCCTGCTGGTCCACCTCCAATGGCCAGGGCCCCTTAGTGGGCTGCAGACCCCTGCCGTGTGGCTTCTTTCCTCGAGGTGGTGTCTACATAGGCGTCAGAGCAAGCTGGCCTACTTTGAACCCCGTTTCCATCACTTATACCTCTGTGCCCTCAGGCAGGTGACTTTCTGGCATTTTTTTCCTTGTCTCTAAAATGAGCCCACATCTGGAGTTACATGATCGTTGTGGTTTGCGCAGAGCCGGCACGGAGCAAACACTCAGCAAACTTTTTTTTACTGTGATCTTTAACACGTTCAGGAGAGGACTGCCTGCATCGGATGTGAGGCTGGGTGTCAGCGAGAGCGAATTCCCTTCCTCACAGTGTCTCATGGTCGGCCAGCACCTCTCGGACTTTCCCCTTCACTCCTTCCCTGGTGGTTGACATAGCTTCTCCTTCAGTTCCAAAAACAAGCAAGCAAGCGAGCGCTTATAGTGCAAGAGGGTGTCTCAATGGTTCTGGAAACTTCAACCCTTTATAACTGTGCGTGGCTGGTCAAATTTGTCCTGTAGGGGGAGCCATTCCCTTTTCCCTCTCTCCTTACAAAGGGCCCGTAAAAGAGACCCGTCTGTCCTCTCGGCGGGATCAAATAGATATGAGGTTACTTTGAAGGGGTGAGAGTTTTATATCTGATTTATGAGATGCAAGGATTAGAACATAAATGGGACCAGCCTTCTCTACGGGAAAGAATTAATGCATTAAGGCACTGGAGCCCTCTTATCTCTTCCCTCTACTCTTGGCGGGAGTGAGGAAATCTGTGTTATTTCTCATGTAGCTGGTTGGGCAATGACCAACCAGACCCAAATCTTCCCCTGTGCGGGCACTTTTATCATATAGCAGTTGGCAGGAAACAAGTTGCCTTAAAACAACCATTTATTATTTTTTTCAAGTCCGTGGGCTGTCTGGGTAGTTTTCCCAACTTGGGTGGGCTCATTCATGCATCTTCAGTGAGCGCGAGGGTTGGCTGTGTGCTGGCTGGTCTGGGATCGCACCAGCGCATAAGCTGCCCCCTCGTGTCTCTCATCGTCCTGCAGCTGCGCCCAGGCTCTCGGCTGCAATGGCCGCAAAGATCTAAGAGTGAGTAAACCTCGTTGTGGAAAAGGACAAGAAGAGGCCACATGTGCTTTCAAGTCTCTGATCGCATGGGATTTGCTATTTATAGTCTTATCTTACAAGTCACCCGTCTGAGCCAGGGAACTACAAAATTATAAGCAAAGGATGAGCATGCAGGCAGTCCATTCATTGGGGAATTCATGCCATCAACCTCCCCAGTCCCAAAGACTGCAATATGAGGGTTGAGGTGTATACAGTGTGCCCAGGTGAGAGTGGTCTTACGTGGGGGCCTCAGAAAGTTCTATGATCAAAACGATTCTTAAGCCAAGTTTTAGAAGATAGGAGTGTGTTCTTTAAGAGGTGGAAGGGCAATCCAGGAGGAGAGCAGAGCTCACTTTAGAGCTCAGAGGCCTGACCCAGCTTGGTGCATTGGAGGAATTGGGAGAAGCTCCACAGAATAAGTAAGTCCAAAGGTGCAGGATGGAAAAGGAAGTCTAAGAGGTTGGGCTAAACAGCTTAGGTTTTATCATAACGTCTCTCCCAGAAACCACCAGAGGTTTTTATGCTGTTGAGTACTATGATCTGCTTTCCTTTGGAAAGATAACCCTGTCCAGAGGGAAGGAAGCGTCTTACACCCACCTGATCTCTTAAGTCAGGAGACTTTTGTTCCCAAGTCATGCTGCTTCCTCCACCCAGCCTGCTTTGTTTAGCCCTGTTGTTCCTCTGGGGAGCACACTCAGGTGTTCTAATTCACAAACCTGGGAGCCAGCTTTTTGCAGAGTCCTTAGACAAGGTCAGATCCAGACTCTGGCCACAAAAAGGAAAAAAAAAAAAAAAGAAAAAAAAAAGAAAGAGAAAAAGAAAAGAAAAGAAAAGAAAAGAACACCAGAAAATAATGGCTAGAATAAGAAGCAAGGCGGCCTGGTTTGCATTTTCATCCTGAAGCACCTATAATTAGACTGGAGAGAAATGATTTATTTAATCTGTGTTATTTCATACAAGATCGTTAGCAGTATTCAGTCCTATCTTTATTACTCCTGTGCATGCTACCTGTGTAACAGTGGAGAGTAACAATGGGGCTTTACCTATCTTCAGGAAGCCAGCCCATTCTTTTGGTGAAGGAAAAATGGCCCTAGCCCCAGGTTGCCATAGACACTGGGAAAGGCTGTCACCGAGCTGCAGCACACCTATTTCCTGGTGACAAGCAGAATTAGAGGTATTGAGAAATCAAAGGGAAAACTAGCCTGATGAAACAAAGGGTCCCTTCAGCTTCTCCTGACATACTTCTTTGCAAAAGCAGCCTCCCGGTGCCCTTTTCCCTCTCCCTTCCTCCCTGAAGCCAGACAAATGGATTTGCATCTTACGGATGGAGGTGGTAACCTCCACATGGGCTCAGATTCGTGTATAGAGTGAAGACCTTCTGGCTTCCCCTGGTTCCGACCTTCTTGACATACCTACCAGCCCCGAGAGGTCTGTCCCCTGCAATTTCTCCAAATTCCTTGGTCACTGGCTACCACCCTACTGTCTTCCTTTGAGTTTCTAAATATGCAACCCATTTCCCACCTAGGGGACCTTTGCTCTTGGCCTTCCCCCTCCTAAATTCTCTCCCTCTTGCCCTTTGTGTGGCTGGCTCCTTCTGGTTCCCCAGGTCTCAGTTGGAAGGTCACTTTCCCCAGAGGACATGCCTGACCGTTATATCTGAAATAGCTCCTCCACCCCACTTACTCCCTATCCCACCGTCTTGGTTCTTGCCTGGTAATTTTCCCAACCTACAATTATCTTTTATTTACCGTTTGCTTATTTATGGCTGGTTGCCCCCACTAGGGTGCAAGCTGTGTAAAGGCAGGTGCCCAAAAGATTCATGTGCTTGTCTTTGTTTGGTTTCTTCCCAAAGCAGACACTTGAGGCAAGGATTCAAGTGCAAGTGGCTTATTTGGGAGGCGAAGGAAGAGACCAGAGTGAGACAAGGAAGGCAAAGCAGCCACTGAAGGACTGTGATAACAAGTTTCCATCGACAAGGGGGTTTATAATTGACGGAAGCTTGTTGGTCACATTTCCGAAAGCCTGAAGTCTGAGATCGGGGTGCCAGCCTGGTCGGGCTCTGGTGAGAGCCCCCATCCAGGCTGCCTATAGTTGATGTCTCCTTGTGTCTTTCATGGCAGCACAGGGAAGGGACCTCTTTAGGGGTCTCTTTATTCAGGGCACTAATCCCATTCATGAAACCTCCACCCTAACCTCCCAAAGCCCACAAATTCCATTACATTGGAAATTAACATTTAACCTGTCAGTTTCGGGGGGGGGATAGAAATATTCAGTCTATATAGCCGGTGTGTTAAAGAATGAGTTACCTTTGGAGAAACGGGGGTATAATCTCTCTGGGAAACTCCTGGAGCCAGTGAAGAACACACAACTTAGACTTGACCTACCTGAGGGGTAACAGAGCCGCGGTAGTCACACGCCAGCTCTCGTCGGTCATGTAGGGCTGCTCCCAGGGAGAGGGAGGTCTCCTTATAAGCAAAGAAGTACCGCATTATGTGCTAGTAAGAATTGTCTTTGGAGAACTTTGTAGGAAAGAGACAATGTGGTTATTACCAGAAGATGCCTACAACATAAGGGTGAGGGTAGGACACTTGGATGAGGGCAACTTAGCAGGAGGGTAAGAGCCACGTGGAAGTACGGGGCTGGTCAAAAATGCCATGGAAGAAAGACAAGTGGAGGCGTTATAGAATCAAAAGGGAGCAAGGGTCAACATGCCATATTTCTAAAATTGAGGTGCCAGTTACCTACAATGGAGTACACACGTTGATGGCACAACCCAATGAATGTGTAACTCTGTTTACATCCATAGAACCACCACCCAGATCAAGATATAGGATGTTCCCATCTTTCCAGAAAGTTTTCTCATGCCCCTTTTCTGTCAATAGCTCCTCCTTATCCCCAAGAAATCACTCTCCTGGCCTTTGTCACCAAAAATCAAACTTGAAAGTCACGTATTTTTTAACATCTAGAAGGACTACATGCTTGTTGTAGAAAATCCATACAATAAAAAAATTTGAATGCAGTAAATTAAGTCGCCCATAATCTTCTCGTCCAGAAGTAGCCACCTTGAACATTTTCATCTATTCCTTATTGTCTTTACATTGCATTTTTAAATTTCACTGGAGCTCATACTGTGTATTCAGTTTTATATTCTGTTTTTTTAAAATTAATCATCAGGATATAAGCATTTTCCAGGTTAATTAAAAATTCTTTGTAAACATCATTTTACATGGCTTCAAATATACCATTGAGGAATTTAGCAGAAAGTATTTACCAATTCCACACCTCTTAGCTATTTTAGTTTTTTCCCCCCCACTGTTGCGCAGTAATGAATGCCTTTTTCCATAAAGCTGTCTGGCTGTCAGATTGGTCTTCAAGCCCTTGTTAAATACAGACAATCCCCGACCGTCCATGGTCCCAACTTAAAATTTCTTGGCTTTACGATGGTGTGAAAGCAGTACACATTCAGTAAAAACTGTACTTGGAATTCTGAATGTGGATCTTTTCCCGGGCTAGTGATATGCTGGTGATGCTGGTGAGGGCCAGTAGCCACAGCTCCACATCAGCCACAGTCGTGAGAGTCAACCACCAACACACTGACAACCATTGTGCTTCGTCATTTTCAGTATGGTACTCAATACATTCCATGAGCTATCCAACACTTTATTATGAAATAAGCTTTGTGTTGGATGACTTTGGGCAACCGTAGGCTAATGTAAGCGATCGGAGCACTTGTAAGGTAGCCTAGGCTAAGCGATGGTGTTCCGTAGGTTTGGTATACCATGTGCATTTTCCAACTTACGGTATTTTCAACCTACTGTAGAATTATCAGGACGTAGCCCAAACGGAAGTTGAGAAAGATCTGTATTTTCATACGACTTTCCAGAACAGATCGATTTACACACCGATCATCCGGGTGCACAAAGGGTACCCACTGGGCATCCCACTCACCAGCATTAAGCACCATCAGTTTTGTTTTGTTTTTTGTTTTTGAAATGTAAAGTACTATCTGGAAAAACTCAAGAAAGCTCTCTAAAGGAAAGCTCTGTTTAGTGTCCTCTCCAAAGAACAAGGCTGGCTTATTTTTCCTCTCATATTCTATAATGTTGAGATATTCTGAAGAGGTGACTTCAGAAATCACTTTGGTTCAACATCTGGAGCCATCAGTGAGCAATGCACAGAGAGGATAGACAAGGGACTTTTGTGGGCTGCCTCGGAGCAGGGTCGCAGATGGCCTCCCATTATATAACCTCCTTCAGAAGAGTGCCTTCTGTTCCCCTCTCATTTCATCAGGGGCATGGAGAAGAAGTTGACAGGCCGGGTCTGGGACTTGGACAGCTTCAGAGGGTGCCTTTGTGACGGTGGGACAGCGGGAGAGCGGATAATTACAGTGCACAGTACAGCTGAGAGGCATAATGATCAGGGCCAACCTAACATTTAGGTCAGACTCGATAATGGCCTTTGAAGGCATTTTCTGCTATTTAAAATCACCCTCCAATCTCCAGGAAATCCGGCCTCTTGCGCTGGAATAAAAGGCCAGGGTGTGCGTGTGCATGTTCTCTATAGGGCAATTCCAGACTTATTTCTAGGAAAGCTACTCCAGCGAAAGTTCCTTACCATGAACAGGAAAACTCATTCCCCATAGACTTTCTAAAATCCCCTGAGGGTAATTCCAGTGATTGTTGTGTCCGGGAGCAAGAGACTGATGGGAATAGGTAGTCTCCTTCGAAACCCACCTTGGAAGTACTGCTTCCTTGCCTAAGGTTAGATTCCCCTGGGCCTGTGCCTATTCACCATGGTTTCCCTCCCAGGTTCCCCTCTAAGTGCCTTTGCATCACACGACAGTCACCATCACTGAATTTTGTGTCTTTATTCTCAAATCCATCATACATACAACGATGGCCACACAGTGATCTCTGTAGCGAATGCATCGCAAGGTACATTATTAGGCGCTGTACTATTTATCCACAAGAGTTAGTGTCACATCCGTGGCAGCCTTTCCCTACCTACGAAAAAAGAAAGAGGAAAAGTGTTTTGTGCAAAAACACATTACATGGCTGCTGAGGTTATATGTTCTCTGAGTTTCCTGAATCCAGACCTTCTTGATTCTTTGGTGTTTGTTCTGTGACTGGCTGTTTATAATGCGTGCCCACCACCACGCCCCTCCCCAAAGAAGATGATTTCCATTTCCATGGAGATTAGACCGGGACTAAAAAGGCAAATGCCTGGATGCTGGACTCCCCAGGTAGCCTGGATCTACCCACAGGTTGGCCGGTGCCTGCCCTCTCCCACCGCCCCCGTGTTGCCGGGTGAGCTGCCCCACCTTGCGGCCATGCCATGAGCCCAGGGACTGGGCAACGAGTGTCCATCTTTGTCGTTTCTTCCAAAGTTCCAGCCACCTTCTTGAGCCACTGAACATGTAGGGTGCCAGTCCCTGATACATTCCGAATGTATCCCCCAAACCAGCCATTTCCAGACTTGGGGACCCTCCTGTTGATCCTTGAAGCTTCTGATTCAATGCGCTGAAAAACATCCTCCCCTCATCCACATCCTCTCTTACTAGATTTTTGAGAATAAAAATCTGAAAGGTTACGGTGGCGACTTCCGCCGTCAGTCAAACACAGTCAGACCAAAGGCACACAAAGGCCAGGTGGGGGTGGAGAGAAAAGATGAAATATGAAACAAAATTCAGATGGAGTCTCTCCTTTCTGATTCTGCCCCACCCCAGCCGTATGCACTCAGGCACACACACACACACACACACACACACACACACACACACAATCTCAACAAATTATCCTGCCGTACTTGTATGTTCTCTTGCACAACTCCTTTTTATCCTCCAGACCCCTAGCTCAGAATCTCTTTCCCTGGGACACTGTATTTGTGCAACTCTGCCAGTTTGAAACAAATCACCTGCTGCTTCTGCTGACCTTGTTATACCTGCCTCACGGAACTCGTAACGCCAGATTAGATTTTCGGTTTTTATAAATTATGATTGACTTATGCAAACACCATGTACCCCCAGAGTTGCCCCCCCAGGGTTTAACTCAGTGTCCAGCACATAGTAGGTGCTCATGAATTTTTAAAAAATTATCTTGAATGTTATTAGAACCCTGACACCTAGTTTATATAAGGAATAACATTTAACAATGAGCACTTATTGTGTCGAAGTGTCTCTTTTATACGCACTAAATCCTTACTAGTCTGGGAGGTAATATTATTACCCTCCATTTGACAAGTGAGGAAACAGAGGCGCACAGAGGTTCCGACACTTGCCCATTGCCACACAGATGGTAGTGGTGGAGCTGGGATTTTAGTCCAAGTCATCTGACTCTGAGTTTATCAGCGTCCATAAGTTTAAACAGTCCATGAGTTTATCCTGCTATTTTATATCATCCCCTGAATAATCACACAGCACTGTGAATTTAAGGCCAAAGGGTTCAGTCCCAGAAAAAGAATAGGGATAAAATGATTTCAAATGGACCTAAGAAGAATGCTCCCTTTCTAGCATCACTAATATTTATGCCAATGTATGTTCATTCATTTGTTCCTTTGCTCCCTCTACAAATATTATTGACTGATGACTTTGTTCCAGGGACAATTTTAGGAATTAGCTTTCAGTAGTGAACAGAAAAGGATACGGCCTTTATCTCCAAAACCTTAGACTCTAAATTCATTTCAATTTAGCTGTCCTTCAGCAAACATCTCCAGAGAATCCGAAGGTTCTGTTAGCTTCTAGGGATACAAAAAGGAACCAGGAAGAGTCTCAGATCCCTCGAGAACTCATATGTGGTTGGGTAGATAGACATGACTGCCTTGATTAAATGGGAAGGGGTGAAAAAGACCAGAACAGAAATTTGTGTGGTGGAGACCGAGCCCAGCTCCAGGTCTTTACGGAAGACTTCCTGGAGGAGACAAGGCTGTACATGAATCTTGAGAGAGCCAAAGATGTTGGCCAAGTGAAGATAAGCTGGGAAAGCTCCAGCACAGGCAAGCAGGCTGGTGTTGCTAGAGCCAAGTGAGAAGCAGTGACAGGAGATAAGGTGGGAGAACATGGAGGACACAGGCAGGAGAACATGCTGGAATGATAAAGAAAATGTTTCCCAAAGACCTGTAAGAATTTCCACTTTCTACATCCTGTTTAACAGCAATGGAATGGAAACAAACCGGTCTTCATGAAGAGTAGGGGAGCTTCTTTCTCAGACGACTGTGTAAAACATAGGTCTCAGAAGATAGCTATCGTATGGACGATTATTGTCCCTCCAGGCCAAGGAGCACTTCACAGAAGTAACTAGGCTTCCCAGCTGGACTCCTCCTTCATATGAGAAGGAAACTGCCCTTAAATAAGATGGATGTTCAGATTACCCCATAAGCGACAGAGAATAATGTCAAGGGGGAGAAAAATGAATAAAGACGGACCTGAGAAGAATAATGAAGGGACATTAGTGGGTGGTTTACGATGCACGGCATTTTGTTAATGTTAAGCTTTCCCAGGTTTGTCATATAAGTCACAGAACCAGGTGATGGATGGAAGTTTTATTTTCTCTTGTTTAAAACTATGAGCCTCTATGAACTCAATAAAAATATAGGGGCTTGGGAACGTAGGGAGTTGATTTACCAGATCATAAAATTGATCATAGGGATTATGTTCCACCATATAGCAACAAAAACCACCACTTCCATTTCTGTTTGTTTGCTGCTTCAGAGATTATCGAGACCTCTCTCGAGGCATTATTCCATGTGATCTTATCTCAGCCCTGGGAAGTGGAAAATTATATCCTCTCCATTTTATATGATGAAGAGTGAGATGGATGAGTCTTGGTCAAGGTCTTTCCACCAGTAAGGAGCTAAACTGGAATTCAAACTCAGGTGTACCAGCTCTAAAATGAATTCATTTGGCCTGTATAACCCTCTCCTGCCCACACTCCCTTCTGAAGGTGTGTTAGGACCCCTCCATTCTTCTGGTCCCCAGTCACACTTAACCATCAACCTTGATAAAATCTCTTCCACACAGTTGAAGTTCATATAGTTGGGGTCATTGGAATTCCAGTAGCATTGTTTTCTACATCTCAGCCAGTGAGCTTCCCTAGAAGTATAGCTTATTGTCTCAAAAGAAATAATGTAATGAAAAGTCCTCTTATGGGCATCCTTAGTACTGTCTGTTCTTGCCTTTGGGTGAGTTATAAATTTTCAAGGATCAAAGCCTCCTCTCAAGACTAGAGGCGAGTAGGGTAAATTCTGTTGCCCAACCTGGTTTTATTTTATTTGCGGAATGTGTTTCCGCAGAAAGAAAAGCCATTTCTTTTTTAACTTCATATTTTGAAGTAGTTACAGATTCACTGAAAGTTGCAAAAATAATAGAGTTCCATGTCCCTTTCACCCAGCAGGAACACCTAAAACCCCTATAATACAACATCATGGGTAGAGTGTTTTTAAGTATTTTTTTTTTCCTTGTGAATTGGTTACAAAAATGAAAACAAAACGAGCAGGCAGACATCAGCAACAAACCTAGGAGATCTAACATAAAAGTTCGAATTTTGGTCTTTCTTAGAAACTTGGAAGATCTAGCAATGTGCCTCTGCAGGGACGCTACTGGTGGCCGGCCAGTGGTTGTCCCTTGTCACCTGGCAAGCATCCTCTAGGTCTAAGAAGCTCCATTCAGTTGCATTACCTCCCCGGCCTCTGGAGGGAGCAGAGTTTTAAGTGCACGGAAGGGGAAATTTTGAATGATCCCGGGCTATCTCTCCAGCATTTCCCCTAAGGCATGGGATCATATGGCTTCAGACACACACAAACGCTTCAAGCGAGAACATCTCTGTAATCGGGGTTCTTAAACTGGGCTCCAGAGATGCCTATTGTTGAGACTTAATGATGCAAGAAACCTATGGAAAGTATGGGACATTTTCGTATCCCTATGATCCTAGGAAGGGCAGGCATTTGCGCTTTAGAAAGACATGTTATTGTTGCTTACATCTCCTCCTTCATGATTTAGCTCACGCCTCCCCTACAGAGAGAAATGGAGTTCTAAGCATATCTCACATCTATTCTTCTTCAACTGTTTTTGTCTTGTGTTAGGTCACCGTGAAATAAGATTTATTCCTTCTCTGCCATCCCGTGTTCTTCTCCACTCCCTTCCCACTCCCCACCACTTGATCTCATCATTTCTGTGGTGAGCTGGATTGATCCCAGGACTTGGAACATGCCTACACCCCTTCTTTAAACAAAACACATGCAGGTTTTAGGTTAATAGAAAAGATATTTGGAAAGAAAATTCAAAGCAGAAAAGGGAAGATTGTTAGTGGAATAACAAGAGTCATGCTCAGAAATAGCCAGTCTTGACATTTTTCAGATCTGGATGTCTTATAGTTGCTCTGCTTTTGGGCCAGACAGTGTCAAAGGTTTCCCTTTTCCCTCTCCTCCAGTAAAGGGACTTAAGCTCTAGCCCTGATCCTCCATCCAGCAGGAAACTGGAGAGATGGAATCAAATGACTGACAGCTCCTCCCTAAAGCCAAAGAGAGGAAGAGAGGGGCACCCCTTAAAGAGATAAGAGTGCCAGGGCTTGGGAATGGAAAATGGAGGAGATTATATCTCCTCTATATAATGGGGGAGAGGTTTCTTTCTAAGGAAAGGGAGCCCCAAATATTTAAAATGACCCCTCCACATCCACACACTATTAAAAATTCATCTGTAAATTCATGGACTCTGCAGAGCATTTGAGGGGTAATAGACCGAGTATTTACCAGGTCTCCCCCCGCCCATATAAGTAGACCTGATCCTTCCAGAATGCCCATCCTCCCCCGGCGTGCCTGCTGAAGTATTAACTCAGCCCCTTAACAGCATTTCATGTAATCACAGCCCCAGCTGCCCATGCTGGTAAATCGCTGCGATCACTGCCCTTCTAATGGGAAGTTTGGAAGGTCAAAAGAAGCAGGGTTGGCTCCCAACTGGGCTTTTGAGAGCTGACCTTTTATTTCCTCCACTGCTCTGCTGCAGACACAAGTCCTCATTTCGCAAGAAGGTCCCCGTAATTGGGCTGAACACAATGGTGGCAGCGTGGACGCTTGGGGAGGTGGCGACTGAGACTCACGTTCAAGGAGTAATAAATCCGAGAGCTCAAGGAGCCACCAAAAGCCACTTGGTCCAGTTTCTTGCCCTCCGTCTCAACCATTCTTTATTAGGATATAACAAGTCCTCCCCCGTAGCCCCCATGTTCCAGACATACCACACCTTAAAGACGGGCTTTCCTGGGTAGATGATTCTAGAGTCGCTTCGGGGCACCTTTCAAGTATCTCCTTTGTCAAATAAAAAAGCCCCAAGAACTGCGCCTACATTGCCTTTGCTTTCTTTTTAAGGTCAGCTCCTCTTGTATTCTCATTATCCAAGATGGACGCGATGGAGGGCACCTCATTTTGTGAAAGAATGCAGACAGTAATTATGTTGCCACATAGTCTTTTCCTTTCTGGGCTAATTCCAATTATTTTTAACCTTTTCACATGGACCCTTTTTTCTGACCTTTTAATGAATTTTCACTGCTTACCTCTGGTTCTTCTCCAGAGGTTACATCTTCTTCACAGTTTGCCAAAACTTTTCATTAGGAATAATGAAGTGATTACTATTCCCCCCTGGTTGTGATAGCAGGCTCCCAATTTTGAGAAATATTTAATAAGAATCATATGCCTAATTTTCAGCTCCATTTCTGCAGTGACATTTCCACTAAATGCATCAGCTCTGCTGTCTTCTTTTTCAACTTAATGTTTTATCTACAAAATAAAACGATCACTTATGGTATTTTCAAAGAGTTATTGAGGCCCTACTAAGTATGTAAAAGCATGCTACTAGGAACTGTAACAAATAGAAAGTAGGTAGATATTAGGTCCTTGTAGTATAAACATCTCAGTGATGAGCATGGAAACCAATATCCTTTGAGGAACTATTATGGGCCCAGTACATATTTAATCTCTTAATCCTCCTATAATTAATTCAAAATGGATGATACTGCTGCTTTCCAGAGGAGCAGACTAAGATTCAGAGAACCTGAATGGCTTGCACAAGTTCTTGCTGTTAATTAAGTAGTAGGAAAAAAAAGTTCTGTAAACGCAGACTTGACTTGCCCTTAAGCCAGTACATGGAATTTTCAGGGCTTTGGTTGTTTTTGCTGTGCTCACATTTAGAATCTTGGATCCCTGCCACTCCAAGTCAAGGGTCACCTTTGAAAAGACAAAGCTGGTATTAATAACTGTTATATATGATAAATGCTACTATCCCCAGAAAGCCAACAGGGAATTCACAGAGAGGGGAATTTAAATCCTATTGGGATCTTCCCAATGGAATTGCCCTGACCGTGTTCTCTATGGTTGGAGAGAGTACAGAATGGAGAGTAAATACATTGAGCTTGGGATGGGGCTGGTTTTCATCCCAGCGTCTCTGCTTACTTACTATGTAGCCTTGGGGAAAATGCTTTACCTCTCTCTGCTTCTATTTTCTCATCTGTGGAATAGAAATGTAGAGAGGACTCACTTCACTGTGCTTTGGGGTATATTAATATATTTCGAGTACATAGAACTGCGCCTGAAGGAGGTTAAGTGCAGAGTAATTAGTAACTACTGGCATCACCGAAATCTCTTCTCCCAGGGTATGGTAGCCTTCGATGTCCATCTTTTCTGGAGCAATGTCATCATTAGGGTGACCATGGAAAAAGCCTCCTCTGCATGTTTCCATGACATTTTTGTTGTTTCCTTAAGCAAAAGCTTGCAAATCTCTTTTGAGACCCAAAGATACCTAATTTTTCCAGGCCAAGGGGAATCTGGGTTTCTCTCAGAGACCTAAAAGGTTTTAAGCAAGGATATGGGGGATTAGACAGGATGTCCTAAAGCAATTAACTACACAAATTGAAGAGAAGAAATCAAATCTACCTGAAATACAAGGTCTTTATGTTAAACGTAACTGTAGCAACTTCAGCAAGAATAGGGGATGGGACAGAATTCCAAAATGTCCTTGCTTACCTGAGCAGTTTATTTTTTTCTAAGTCCTTGAATGTAAAATTTATATTGAAGCAAAAAATACATACGGGAAAGGACACCAATCTCCCATTTTATTTCCCTGTTGAGTTTCCTACTTAACATACAGCCTTAATGAGAAAAGACAATATTCTAATGTTTAAAGATAAACCATCTTGCTTGAACTATCAAAAGTGATAGGGTGAATTATTATTATTTTTTTCACATTTTGGCCAAGGTTAAGTCCATCAGAAATAAGTTGAAAACTACCTTTCCCCAATTATACTCCAATGAACTTGAAATTGTAAAAAAAAAAAAAAAAAAAAAGGAAAGAAAAAAAAAATCCCCTTGGAATGGACATCCTTTTTGACCAACTTGGGCTCAGTCGCCCGCAGTTTTCTGCCCTTACCTGTGACATACTTTAACATCATTTGCCGGATGTTTTGTGTGTTTGTCTTCTCTTCTCAACCACCTTTCTGATTCTTTGAGGGGAGTGCTCTTGCTGAACCTCTTTGAAGTGCCTGTAGTTCTGAGAACTCGTATGTTTTCTCACTGTGTGTCCTGGGGAGGACGTGATTCAGACAATGGTCCATCTCTCCTCTCAGGCAATGCGTGTCGTTAAAATAATAGAAGATTTACCACACAAAACAAAAACAAAACCTGGGCACATTCTTGAAAGCTGGTATTTTCATTAATTAGCGTAATGGATGAAGTAAATAGGGAAGACATTATGTTTGAAAAAGAACAGATTACCTACAGGGTTGAAATCTTGTCACACGATACATTTGCAGTGTTCGTGCATTTTCCATTTTAAAGAGGGATTATTCATTAAGCCTACAGGCATTCTGTATTTTCACAGTATATTCTGAAAAACACCAATCTCTTTCCACACAAAGGAGAATCCACCTACTTTGTAATAAGGAGACCGGCTAGTATGGTGCTTGAATGTTACTGAGGTACTTAGCTGAAGTTCTGCTAGAAACCTGGAACACTGATCCCATTCATTCATTCATTCATTCGTTCATTCATTCTTCATTCCAATGAGAATTATTGAGCACTTACTATGTACCATGTATGACTTGTTTAAGACAGAAATGTCACCAAGTTGACAAAAAAGCTGGCAATAGATGGTCTAGACCCAAAGCACACAGAGGCTGTCTATCCTAGGGATATGAGGTTAAGTCAGGCGAGTGAATTGTTCCTCCAAGCTGTGCTCAAGTGTTACCTCCTCCATGAATTCATCCATCCATTTCCCCCTGCATTCCTTGAGTTTCTACTCAAAACTTCCATTTTCACATATTTCCTTTGTTATATTATTGTTACCTTGGATGCAGTGAAATGCAGTGGTAAAAAATGAATTTTAGAAGGCACATGGGTGGCTCAGTTGGTTAAGCATCCAACTCTTGATTTCAGCTCAGGTCTTCATCTCAGGGTTATGAGATCAAGCCCCATGTTGGGCTCTGTGCCCTGTGGCCTGCTTTTCTGCCTCTCTCTCTCTCTCCTTTTCTCCCCCTCTGCCTCTCCTCACACTCATGCTGTCTCTCTTTAAAATAAATAAATAAATCTTTAAAAAAAATGAATGAGATTTACAGTCCATCTTCAACCCTTTCTTGCTCTATGTTATCAAACATAGTAATTAACCCCTTTGGACCTCAGTTTCTTTATCTGTGAAATAGGCCTAATAGGAGGTTGCCATTGGATATAACAAATGCACATAGGCATTATAACTACCACATGCAGTACTAACTGAATATTTCTAAGTGCTTTAGGTTATACTAACTTACTCAATTCTCACAATAATTCCACAAAGTAGACAAGATGAGAAGCAGATGTAGGGAGCTCAAGGAACTCTCACAGTGAATTAAGTGTTGAGTCTGAGTTTTAAATGAATTGTTTTGCCTCCGGGCTCCTGGATCTTACCACTCTGCACTATCAACTTTTTTTTTTTTTGTTATTGTGTTATGTTAGTCACCATCATTAGTTTCTGATGCAGTGTTCCAAGATTCATTGTTTACGTATAACACCCAGTGCTCCATGCAGTATGTGCCCTCTTTAATACCCGTCACTGGGCTTACCCGTCCCCCCACCTCTTTCCCCTCTAAAACCCTCAATTTGTTTCTCGGGAGTCCACGGTCTCTCGTGGTTCATCTCCCCCTGCGATTTCCCCCCCTTCACTTTTCCTTTCCTTTCTAATGTCCTCCATGTTATTCCTTATATTCCACAAGTAAGTGAAGCCATATGATAATTGGCTTTCTCTGCTTGATTTATTTCACTCGGCATTATCTCCTCTAGTCCCATCCATGTTGATGTAAAAGTTGGGTATTTATCTGTTCTGATAGGTGAGTTATATTCCATTGTATATATGGACCATATCTTCATTATCCATTCATCTGTTGAAGGACGTCTAGGCTCTTTCCACAGTTTGATGATTGTGGATATTGCTGCTATGACATTGGGGTACATAGGGCCCTTCTTTTCACTACATCTGTATCTTTGGGGTAAATACTCAGTAGTATAATTATCAGGTCATAGGGTAGCTCTCTTTTTAATTTTGTGAGATGCAAAGCTTCTGCACGGCAAAGGACACAGTCAGCAAAACAAAGAGGCAACCCACGGAATGGGAGAAGATATTTGCAAATGACACTACAGACAAACGGCTGATATCCAAGATCTATAAAGAATGTCTCAAACTCAACACCCAAAAAACAGATAATCAAGTCAAAAAATGGGCAGAAGACATGAACAGACACTTCTCCAATGAAGACATACAAATGACTAGCAGACAGATGAAAAAATGTTCATCATCATTAGCCATCAGGGAAATTCGAATCAAAACCACATTGAGATATCACCTTATACTAGTTAGAATATCCAAAATTAAAGCAAGAAGTAACAAATGTTGGAGAGGATGTGGAGAAAGGGGGAACCCTCTTACGCTGTCGGTGGGAATGCAAGTTGGTGCAGCCACTTTGGAAAAGTGTGGAGATTCCTCAAAAAAATTAAAAAGAGAGCTACACTACCAACTTTTGTGAAAGAACATGATAAGCATTAATAAGTGGTAGCTTTTATCCTTAAAATAAGTACAACTGTAATGATGTTTTCCCATCACTATGTTCAGAACATCTTGAAACAAAGACAACGTCTATTCATCCATCTTCCCACCTCTGTGCTTTGCACATAGTAGGTCCACAACATTTGTTCATTGACTCGAACTGAAATGCTTTTCCTAAGAACAAAATAAAGCCAATGAAAACAAACAAACAAGTAAAATGCTAAGGGATATATACTATGTTAAATGATAATTCTGTCCATTTTTTTATAAAAGATTTTTCCAAGACTAGTGCAAAATGCAAATTTCTGAACACTTTAGAATGGCACCCTCCATTTCAATCACTTCACAGCTCATCAGCTTCCAGTTCTTTTCTTCCTCTTGTAACTCCTCACCATAAGCCATTCTTAGAAAATAATTCTCACTTCTCATTCCAGATTTGTAACTTTTATTTATTTGCAACCTTGCAAATAGTCATCTGCCCACTGGTTCAGGGGAACAGGCATCTCTGTGGAGGGGTTTAAAAAGAATACAGATGTCCTACATATTCTGAAGTAGGAAGTACAGAAAAGATGATTGAGGGCAGACTGACCAGCTTCTTCAATTGATTATGCACCTTTTCATCTTTCAGACACTATAGGATAGAAATTCATAACATGAGACTTTTCCAACCTGGGTACAACTTGAAGACAAGTTATTTTTATTTTGTTACTAGAACTAAGGACATATTTCTTTACAAGTCTTAGTTCCCTCACAGGTCTTTGACCATCCACTCATTGCTGGAAGACAGGAAGCTGAGTCAGTCTAGAACCAGTTGTTTGAGCCAACTGACTCTCAGACTGACCAATCATGGGAAGAACCATGCCTACCACAAAATGGGCCATTGGGCACGGTCTGGGAAAACAGAAAACAGAGCAGTGAACCGAATGTGTTTTTCTCTCTCTCTTGCTTCAAGCTGTTGTTTTGTTGATGGATATTCAGCCTGATGAGGCTTTGGTAAGTAGGATGTTAGAAAATAGAACCAAGAAATAATCACATATTTGAGTTAGATGGAAATGTATAGGTGACCACCTTCAACCCTCTCTCCAAATCAGAAATCTCTGGCCATTCCATTCTTTTTCCTTTTTGACATCTTCTAAGCGTCTGCTTGGTTCCAGGCATTATGATAGGCTAAGGAGAGTGAACAACTGAGTTCTTGTCCTGAAGGAGTTCACCATATAGATGCAGAAAGAAAGGTAAAAAGGTAACTACTGTAAGTCCTTGGGCAGTCACGTTCAAGATGCTAAGTTCAGGCTGGATCATGTAGGTGATATAGGGCCTTCCGCAGGTAGGGACAGCTGAGGTGGGTGTTGACAGATGTGTAGGAGTTTTCTCTTTTCCAGCTGAGGAGGTTTCCCAAAAGCTTCTGCTCAACCATTGCTCATGAGGAAAACATTCCTCCTCCTCCAGTAGTTAGCCATGTTGATAGTTGCTGGAAAACTTCTTGAGCCTAATTATGCCTCTCTTATCTTTAGTTCTGTGTTTTGGAAAAATTCTTCCCTTTTCCTAGGATCCCATCAGACACTTGAAGACAGCCCTTATGCCCCCTCTTATCAAAATAAATGTCTTTTAATTACTGCTCCTATAACTTAATATCCAGTTCCTTTATTTTTCTGGTCACCCTTTGCTGGCAAAAAGGGTCTTTACTAAGCACTTTTCGTTTTATTATCTTCATCCTTACAACAAATCCTTTCAGAAACTATTTTTACTCCATTTACAAATGAGAAAATGGAGACTCAGAAAGTAGCCTATCCAAAGTAACACACCAGAGCCCTTGCTTTTAGCTGTTAATAATACTGCCTCTTAGATTCCCATTGATTTCATTAAAACGATCAGAGATAAAGACTTGATGTACCCTTTGCTACAAAAGCATGATATCAAAGAGGTAGAATGCCCTGGAGCCAATTAGGAAAATGCAGTCAGACCCCTGTCTATAATTGTGTTGGGCTTGGCAGACAGTGTTCTGAGCAGGGAAGACGGTGTTTTTGTTAGAAGTGTGATAGAACTGTCACAAGTACACGGAACCCACTGTCTGAACTCTGGAACATAAGTCACAGTTGTGTTTGTGCCCAGTAAACACAGCAAAGCACGTGTCGAGCCCCGCGCCACATCCATCCAAGCTAATACCCTAAAACTGTAGGACTCTGCCGGGTCCGTGGTTACCTCCCTGTCTTCCTTCCTGTCTTCATATTTTTATGTTTCTTCACCTTCTGTCCTTTTTCTAGAACATGTGAAGGACTGCCATATTTTGTGAGAAATCAAACTGTAGACCATGGAGATGTTGCTCACCGGTTGGTTAAGCATCCGACTCTTGATTTGAGCTCAGGTCGTGATCTTGGGGTTGTGAGATTGAGCCCCGCATCAGGCTCTGCACTGGGTGTGGAGCCTGCTTGGGATTCTCTCTTTTCCGCTCCCTCTGCTCCCCTCCCCCATCTCCAGCACACACACACACACACACACACACACACACACACACACTCTCTCTCTCTCTCTCTCTCTCATGCACGCTCTCTCCTAAAAAAGAAACACACACATTTATTTTCTACAGTTCTGGAAGCTGGAAGTCTGAAATCAAAGTGTTTGCAGGGTTATTTCTTCGGAGATCTCTTTCCTTAGCTTATAGATGGCTGTCTTCTCCTTGTATCCTCACATCACACTTCTTCTGTGTTTATCTGTGTCATAATCTCCAATTCTGGTTTGTTTTTTATTTTCTTATTTTGTCCAGCTTTATCGGGGTACACTTGACACATATAAATTATATATATTTAAGGTATACAACATGATATTCTTGATATATGTAGACATTGCAAAATGCTCACCACAGTCGAGGTAATTCACACATCCATCACCTGTTCTTATGAAGATGCCAGTCATTTGGATTAGAGCCCATCCTAATGACCTCATTTAAGATTAATCTTCTCTTTAAAGGCCATATTTCCAAATATCGTCACATTCTGAGATGCTAGGCGCTCGGGCTTCACCATATAAACTTTGGGAGTGACATAATTCATTTTCCACCAAGGACATTGCCGTTGAAGTTGAGCCCTGGCTGAATTGGAAATGCTCCCAAAATAGGCTAATATTTCCACCATCTGAAAACTATTTTAATTCATAAATAATAAAATTGATCGCCAAGTTACTTTAATTATAATTCCAAAATACTATTGAAATGGGTCCTGTCATGGGTGGAGTTGTGTCCACCCAAGTTTGCATGTTGAAGTTCGAGCCCTAGTACCTCAGAATATGTCCTTATTTGGAAATAAGGTCTTTGCTGATGTAATTAAGATGCGATGATACAGGAGTAGGGTGCGGGGTCTAATCCAGTATCACCAGTGTCCTTATAAAAAGAGGAAGTTTGGACACACAGACCTGCACAGAGGAAGGACCATGTGAAGACACAGAAAGCAAATGCCATGTTAAGACAGAAGCAAAGATGGGGTTGATTTGGTAGAAGCCAAAGGACAGCAAAGAAGAGCAGCAAACCGCCAAGAGCTGGGAGAGAATAGATCGTCCCTCCTGGCCCTCAGAAAGAACCAACCGCGCCTTCACCTTGACCTCAGACTTCCAGCCTCCAGATGTGTGAGACAGTACACTTCTGTTGTTTAAACCACCCAGGGCTGTGCTTGGTTACAGCAGCCCTAGCAAGCGAATACGGTTCCCCTCTTCCATATGCGCATCCCGACCGCTAAAACTGAAGTCTTCATCTCTTCTCAGCTGGCCTTTTGCAGTCAGCTTCGGGCACTATTGCTACTGCAAGACTAATATCCTTTCTTTCCATCTGTTCTCCACCCAACTGCCCGGTGATCATTCTATAATTCAAGTGGCCTCTTGTAAGGAATCTTCACCATTATCCTCAGGATGGGAGCCAAGATCCATCCAGCCCAACATACAAGCCCATTAATAAAATCATTTCTCTTCCCTGAGCGTCCTCTACCCAGTTTTTAGATCTCACAAGTTTCTTCTTAGGGGTCAAAATTCAGGGGACATGAAATGGAATGGCCCACTCTCAGGAAACTGAGTCACCGTCAGGAAGTCCCCCAAGAAGACTTCTCTCTCCGCTCGGTGTTTGGGGTAAGGAGCCCTCAAATCTGATTTGAGCTCTTGGTCAGTGTACTTGACAGTCCGACCCTTGTCATCTCCTTGGTGGTCCATCCAAGAGGGTCCCCACTCATGGAAGCCAGCCCAGGCCATAGGTCACTCATAAGTGTATTTTTTCTGAGTGCATGCCTGTCTGTCTGTCTCTCTCTCTCTCTCTCTTTTTTTTTTTTCCTTGCTGCTGATTCTAAGCACGAATAATCAGCTTCATTATGCTGGGTTAGGAGGATGCTCTTCCACAGAAAATTACCCACAGCAAATAAAAACAATTCCATATGGCAGCCCCATTCCCTGCAAGACTCGTTAAACCTTGACCCACACAGTTTGTGCTAGCGTTTCGTCTTTCCTGTTGTCTTGGCTGTTTGCCAGCATGTTGGTGTTCTGTGTCCTCAGTGACAAACTCAATCCAGAAAATTCTTTGCAGGGTTCCCTTGATCGCTAGTCTTCTAGTACTTCTTCCTGTTTTTGTCCTCAGGGCAAACTCTAAACCTCATATACACTTCTCCTGGAAATCATTCAATACTCAATAAATATTTATAAAACACCTACAATGTAGTGTGCCAAGCACTCTGTAGTGCCCAGGAAATGTTATACTTCTATAAAAAATGAGGCTTTTGACTCATTATTGAGTGGGTTTGTGCCTTCAGTGCTTTTTCTGGTTGTGAGCATGAGTTATTCTGGAATAATACCCTGTTTTCATCTCCTTGCTGCTGAGAGGACAAAACCTACGGTTCGTCCCAGTCTGCTTTTTTCCTCATCTCCTGTGGCATTTCTGCTTACCTTCTTTCAAGTTCCCCCTCCTACTCCAGCCACACTGCCTTGAACTGTAGTCTTTTTTTTTTTTTTTAAAGATTTTACTTATTTGTTTGACAGAGAAATCACAAGTAGGCAGAGAGGCAGGCAGAGAGAGGGGGGAAGCAGGCTCCACGCTGAGCAGAGAGCCCAATGCGGGGCTCGATCCCAGGACCCTGAGATTATGACCTGAACCGAACCCAACCCTCAGAGGCCCAACCCACTGAGCCACCCAGGCACCCCCTTCCAGTCTTAACGGCTCCTGTGCTCCATCTCTATGCACTTGCGATGCCGCTTCCCATCTTTCAAGAGGCAACTCAAGCCACATCTCCTCCACAAGGCTCTGTCTCATTTTTTTAGTTCTTCCACCTCTCGATTACGATTATTCATTTGAGCCTTGTGTTCTGTTTAAACTGGGATTGTATTGTAATCTATTTTGTTTTCTAGAAGCCTATTTACAATCCTGTCTCTGTCCGACAGGGTGAAGAATGAGCTAGAAAGTCAAATCTTGGCTCAGCCATTAATCTAGCTATATCACCTTTGATGGACTTCTTAGCTTTTTTTTTTTCTTCTTTTGCAAAAGGCGGGACAATAATAGCACTTGCCTTAGAGCAAATATTTCATTTCTTTCCCTTTGTCACGTGACTCTGGCTGATGAGTTTGTGCAAAAGGGACACATGACATTTCTAGGCTTGAGCTATGAATTGGTGAAGTGAGATATTCCCAGGCATGCTGTTTCCCTCCACAGTTGGAGATACCAACCAGGACTATTCCCGGCGGTGCCTGCTCTGCTGCCTGGTTTCAGGGTCGCAGAGTCTCTGGCTGTCCGTAATAGAGATGTGGAATGAGCCAGAAAAGAACCTTTGTTTATAAGCCTCTGAGATTTTGGAGTCTGCCTCTTTCCATAGCATAGCCTAGACTATCTTGACTGATGTAGGGAATTGTTATGGGAACCAAGTATGGTTTCTGAGTAGAATGCTTGGTGATACCTGGCAGATGGGAATCACTCAAGCATCGTTAACACCGTTCATAAAGCACACCATCAGGTGGAGATGATGTCGACTCTAAATTATCTATGTACAGCCGTTCAATTTCAGTGTTATATTTTGATGTAGTCCGAAAGACCCCACAGGTGGAGAAGCTTTATTGAGTTAGCTCTGTAGCACTTGCTTCCACCTAATATATTGTTTTGTCTGAAATTAAGCCCTCTAGCTTATCTGGAACTTATTTACTAGTACAGCAATGGAAGTACTATATTAAGTGGGGTTGGTCTTAAAAGAATGTCAGGAATCTCTACTGCGCCCTTTAGAAGAGGGGTCATTTCCTTTCATCATACTGGGGGCAGAGGAAATGCACACACACCAGGGGGGTCTGGTCTCCTAGATCCAGAGGCTCCCTGCTATGATGGCTAGGGAAGATGGCTCTGGAGTCAGAGAGACCTTGGTTCAAAACTGACTCTGCCGCTTTCTGGCTCTGTGAACCTAGGGGAGCTGATGAACCTCCTGTTACTGCAGTTTCCCTTGCAAGAAATGGAAGAAAGGACAGTGCCTAGTTCACAGAATTGTCTTGAGAATTAAACGAGATAACGCACGCAAAACACTTGGCAAAGTTACTGGTGTGTAGTGGGCTCCCCATAAACTTTGGCTGTTGTTACTATTACAGAAAGTTGCTGCTCAAACTGCATTTTCTGCCAAAATGCTCTACAGAACCTGCTGAACCATGAAGTTCCTATTATAACAGGAAAGAAAAAAAAAAAAAAACAGGGAAAGAAAGAAAACAAGGACCTTGGTTTTGGGTTCCTTGGGAAAGGGGAGACCATTCCCCTGTTCTGTGCTTCCCACCCGTTAGCTCCTCCTTACAGAATGGATGTAGGGAAAGAAGCAAAAGTAAAGTGACCTTGAACCGTGCCTGAGAACCCCATCTAGGGCTACAGGATCAGCAAAGCAACAATAATGGCTCTAATTTCATTGTGTCTTGAGGTCTTTGGGTTGCTTAAGAATTCTGCTCCGGGAGAAAACAAGTGAGGAATTCAACGATGCTCAAATTGGTTTTTCCAAGGGAATGTTGATCCGGAATGGAAATCAGGACAGTAGAAAGCTAAAACTGTTGTTTTTCGTGCTGATGTAAATGAGTGGTTCTCGCGAATCAGAGTTAAAACAAATGTCTTAAAGTTCCTACTTTCCTGGGCACCTGGGTGGGTCAGTTGGTTGAGTGGCTCCCTTCATCTCAGGTTATAATCCCAGGGTCCTGCGATCGAGCCCCGCATCGGGCTCCCTGCTCAGCGGGCAGCCTGCTTCTCCCTCTCTGCCTGCTGCTCTGCCTACTTGTGATCCCTGTCTCTCATTCTTTCAAATAAATAAATAAGATCTTTTTTAAAAAAGTTTCTACTTTCCTATGGTGGCTTGAGATAGGAGTTTCCTTCAACCTGGAGGGATAAAGGAGAGACTTGGTTCCAAGAGAGGGGTCACAACCTCACAGCAACCAGAATCTAAGGCAGAGGACTCCAAGTGGTGACTCAAAGGCTGATTCTGGCCCACATCTGATTTTTTAAAATACATTTTAATTGTGATGTAGCCATACCTTTTTGCTTGCACATCGTCTGCTGCTGCTTTCTCATTACAGTGTCACAGATGAATGGCTTCGACAAAGACCTTATGGCCTGCAAAGTCTAAAATATTTACTGTCTGGCCCTTTAGGGCAGTTTTCCAAGCCATTGAGAGGGAAAAATTCACTCCTTTTGTTTATCTCCTTCACTCTCACAACTCTGCAACAACACTGATACCATATGTGTGGGTTTTCCACACATCAGGCAATTGTACGACACCAGCTGGGTGTCTCACAATTTATCCCAATTCTGACACCGTCTACTTGGAAACCTCGGATCCCACAGGCTGAGGGCTCAGCCCCACGAGACCGCCTCACCTGATTTAGATGCGAATCACAAGCCCGATTTGTTACCTCTGCTTCTGACCATCTGGCTCTAAGTCAGAAGTTCCCATGACTCCCTCCTTGGGTTTGTTTAATTTGCCCATGGAACTCAGAGATTGCACTAGTCCCCTTTTATCCGCAGAGGACATAGTCTAAAACCCACAGTGGATGCCTAAAACTATACATGGTACCAACCCCTGCGTATACTGTGCTTTTCCTATACATACACACCAATGAGAAAGTTTAATTTACAAATTAGGTGCAGAGATTAACAACAGTAGATAATAAAATAAAACAATTATAACAGTATATTGTGATGAAAGTTGAGTGAATGTGGTGGGTCTCTCTGAATATCTTCTTGTACCGTATTGACCTTTCTTGCGATGATGTGAGATGATAGAATGCCTTCATGATGTGATGAGGTGGACAAATGACACGGGCTTTGTGACATAGCATCAGGCTACCGTTGACCTGATGAGACGTCAGAAGGAGCGCCTTCCTCCAGACTGCCGTTGACTGCAGTAACATGAAGCATGCCTAAGGGGGGACTAGTGTCTTTGGATTTACCAGTTTATTATGAAGGGTATGAGAAGGGAGACAAATGAACAACCAGATGAAGAGATAGTTCGGGTGAGGTCTAGAAGGTTCCAAATGCCAGAGCTTCTGTCCCATGGGTGGAATTGGGATGCCCCAGCCTTCTGGCATGTGGATGTGCTCACTGATGTGGAATCTCATCAAATCTTGCTCAAGAGTTTTTAGAGGCCAAATATGGCACTTCCTTCCCTTCCTGCCTCCCAGAGCTTGGTGGGTGGGGTTGAAAGTGCCAGCCCTCTAATCAGGTAGTCTTTGTGGCAACTGCTCCCATTCTGAAACTCTCCAGGTGTCTCACCTTCGTTACCTCAGTAGCATAAACTCTACTGTGCTCTGAAGAGGCTCCTTCAGAATGACAAAAGAAACTCAGAGTTACTCTAGAAATCCCAAGGATTTTAGGAACTCTATGCTGGGAGCTGGGGATAAGAACCAAATATATTTCTTATACCACAGTTCTGGTCTAACGCAAGGGATTTCCAGTTGGGGACTTCTTTTGACAGAGTGTGGCTGGGACTCAAGTAGTAGTGATAACTGCCACCCAGTTTTGCATAATCCATTATTTTTTGTTGTGTCGTCATCCCCATTGCCTTCTGCTACTGCTGCCTTAGAAGGCTGAGGTCTTTGAGATGGATTCAGAAGTGTCAGGCAGAAAAGCATGGAAGCAAGTAATGTGGCCAGAGGTAACCCAAACCAGAGCAACACGAGTGGTAAATGAGAAGGGACTCGCTACAACAAGGTCGATACATTCTGGAACAGTTGGGTTCACTTAACATATGCTTATTGAGTGCCAGCTAGGTGCTAAGCACGGGGCCAGATTACTTACTAGTGAAATACTCAGGAGAGGGGTGGATTTCTTGCAGTTACTCAGAATGGGGGTATGTGATAGCAAGATTCTAAGATGGCCCCCAAGATTCGGGCTCCCTGCCCTCTACATGCTCTCTGTAATCCCTTTCCCTTGAGAGTGCCTGGGACCAGTGCCTCTGACTGCATGATTATGTCACTAATCAGTTGACTTCAAGTTCATCAGAAGAGAGACAACTTCTGGGTGAGCCTGACCTAATCAGATGAGTCTTTAAAAAAAGGACAGTGCTCTTTCTGTAAAGAGAGTCAAAGCAAGAGAGGGATTCAGTGTGCCCTTGCTGGCTTAAAGATGAGGAGACAGACATGTGGCGTGGAATGGAGGTAGCCTCTTAGAGCTGAGAGCAGCCCTTGGCTGAAAAGCAGCAAGGAAACAAAGACCATAGTCTTACAGTAACAAAGAACTGAATTCAGCCAGCTGTCTGAGCTTGGCAGTGACTTCGCTCCCAGAGCCTCCGCGGTGGACCACCCAGCCCCAGCCAACACCTTGGTTTCAACCTCGTAAGACCCCAAACCGACGACTCAGCCATACCGTGCACAGATTTGTTACCAGCTTCTAAATTTATGGTAATTTGTTGTGCAGAACCAACGCAGGGGAAATGAGTTGTTTTATATTCGAATATTAAATGAAAGACTGGTTCCAGAAAGCTAAAGAACTTAGAGATGATGTGGGTAAATGATGAGTCTGTCTTGGAGACACTGAAAACAGATCTGGAGAATTCGTTACCACACAATACCACACAATTTAACTGTGGGTATCTTGGGCACAGTAATAGAATGTAGATGTTACTTCTCATTGCTTTTCTCTTCCTCTGAATATGTCTTACTTTTGTAACAAGATAAAATAAAGAAAGCAATTTCCAGGTAAACACAGCACAGGTGTCAGGTGGCCAGAGGCTGGTGGCCTCTCTGTGGAGCGAGTAGACAAAAATTTCCGCACTGCCTGGCGGCTCAAAGCCTCCGTTCACCTCTAGCAAATACTCGAGTATCGGAGCCCCATCAGCGCACGGGTACTATCCAGAGAAGATACTCAGAGCAAGCCCTTTGCAGCCCTGACTCAAAGAACTTAGACTTGATAGAGCCGTTTTTGGAGAGACTAAATTATTTACTCAAGGGCACGCACTGATTTTTGGTCAAGCTAGGATAGGAGTCTACACTCTCCAACTTCGAGTCCTGTGGGCCTCCCTCTTTACTCCAAAGTTACCATAGGAACGAGGTTCCATTTCAGATCCGGCAGAAGCTTCCTGCTCATCTGGAGTGAGACCTTCACCAGACAAATGAGAAAATAGAGATGCAGGACCCGCGAAATGACAGCACAAAGAACCCTGGCCGGAGGGTGGGAATCGTAGGGTGAGGATCCAGACCTCACTCTGCAGTCCAATTGCCTTACGTCAGCCGTTTCCAAGGTTGTCTTCTCCAGTCTCTTGGAATGTTCACGGCATTAAGAAACACGGTTTATCTATATATTTATTTACTTACTTGTTTACTTACGTACTCACCTGACTCTTGTAGTAGGGAGAGGCACAGTTCTGCCCTTTGCATTGGGCTTCGTGTATATGTTATAAGCCCGCTACACATTTTTGGAGCCTCCCTGCATCTCAGTGCTGGTTCTAGGGGAGCATTTGCAGAATTCAGTTGAATATGGCATCAAGGGCCACATTTTACTAGTGGTGGGTCTGGATCCTTGAAGAATACCCTCTCCTGGAGACCCTTTCCCATGGCCTCCATAGGAAGGGAAACCAAGGAACTCCAGCCTAGAGTTGGCTCTGCAAACTTAGTCCTGTATTAGAAAAATAGAGAGAGCAAAAAGCCCCACATAAGGGTTGGGATCCTATGTAGGCATTCCTGCGCTCGTCAGGCATTTAGCTTTTTCCTCTGCATCGAGCTGATCAGACATTTCTTGCAGTGGATTTGCAAAGGATTTGCTCCAACCTAGGGTTTGTTCATGCAGATGTCCCAAGGCAACTGGTGAAGTGGAAAACGTGGCCCATAAGAGACTGTATGAGATTTCAGTCAAGAATTGTATAGTAGAATGGCCTGGAAGAAAGGGTAGAGAACTTTTTGCTGATAGCCACAGCATATCACATATTGTTGTTAGGTCCTTTTACATACCACAAAATAGTATAAATTAAGATGCACTGAGCATTTGCTGTGTTCATTGGATGAAGTTCATGGAGCCCAAGGATGGCACATCAGAATTATGTGGGATGCAGAAAGAGCATCCCTTGGCATGGGCGAAGGGTGATGCTTTCCAACCAATTATTTATCATCTTGGATGGGAAAGGCTCACTTCCAAGTGCTCTCTAGGTTTGCATTAATTGGTGCCAGTTTAATCAGTGTTGAAAATGATGTGGGAACAGACTCTGTCCTTGCCTGGCGTGTGGGAAGACTAGAGGTTGAATCACTGCTTTCCCCTGAAGCAAATCTGAGCTGGAGTAGCCATAGCACCATCTTCTCGTGAGTGAACTCGGTGTCCGCACGAGGTGATTTCACAGCGCTCATCATCTGCGGGACCTCAGTTGTTCCCAGACAAGGCTGGTGATAATATGCCCTGATGCTGGGGCGGAAGGGAGCCTGGGGGCAGGGCAGGGACATTTCACCGCACCAGCTTATTTCTTGGGGCAATTCTAATTTCTTGAGACCTCCAATCTCATGCCCTATTCCTCACTCTTTCTGTCGCAGTCATGCTGAACTTTTATTGGTTTCTGTCACAAAACACATTCTTTCCCTCCTGTGTTTGTTCTACATGGAACATTTCCACACTCCTTAACATTGTTACTTCCACAAATAACACTTGCTTTTTCCAGTCTCGCGGAAAATGTCCCTTCTTCAGGGAGGTCATTTTTTGGCTCCCCCATCCCCTAAGATTAGGTTAGCTCCCACTACATCTTCCCTCCCCACTTGTGGGCTCTGTAAGAGTAAGGTCACCCCTACCTGCTCAGCTTTATACCCCGCTTGACCCACTTGGTGCAAAGTGCGCAATGGACCTAGAGTCCAACTCCTTGTTGAGTGAGCCAGTTTTGCATCACATTCTTTTTAACGGGGTAAGGATCGTGTAGATTTCAGGAAAGATTCACAGGATGAGACTGAATGTCTGCAGCAGGGGTTAAGGAGCTCTGCCTCGTGGGCCAGATCTAGCCTGCCACTTGGTTTTATTGGAACCAGTTTTATTGGAACAGAGTGATGCCCATTTGTGTACTGGATTGTCTATGGCTTATCTTGTTCTACAAAAGCAGACTTGGGTAGTTACAGTAAAGACTATTTACTCTGGACAACTCCTGCTCTAGATTCTTTTTTTCAAGTCCAAAAAGAGATGGAAGTAAATAGCCACTCCAAAATACCACCCCTCCTTTCGGTTTTTCAGTCCTTTCTTATGACCACATTCGATCTTCCCATTAATTTTTAAACTCCAGAGGTCCATGCATTACTTGCTAAAAATGGCTAAGGTTTAAAATTTTTAAATCTTTTAGAGAAAATAATTGTGTCTTGGACCAAAAGTCACTCAAAAACATTTCTAATTTTGAGATTTCTTCTACTCTCTGCTTATTCCCTGCCTAATTAAATTTTACCAACTTCCAAGGCACAGATCAAATTTCCCTCTTCCTGGAACCCCCTCAGTTCATTCCCGCTCTCAGAATGCCTCTTCCTCTGAGGTTATTCCTATAAAACTTAATGCATGAGCCATTTATTTGGGGCTCCCTGGTGACAGCTTTTATGCTATCTTATGCCATTATTTAATGTATATTAATTTTATTTTCCCAATTAGATGCTAAAGCCCAGAGGGTGAGGTCATTAAGTACAAAGCTTGAACTAAAACTGTTATCAAATGTAATTCGTGCCTTCCCAATCCAGTTTGTACAAGTGGGCTTACATAAGATCAAATATCCACATTGCACTAGTTCCGTTTCAACGGCTCACAAAGAACCACCAAGCCCCCTAGTGTCTGGGAGTCTCCCAAGGCTTACCTGATATGTGCTCATTAACTAGGTTGTTAGCCGGGTGCTGTGTAGTATGCAATGTGTAGTTTTTCTTTGGCTCTGCCTTTTGCTGTTTATTCTGCCTCTTGGGTTGCAAGGGTTTCTCACTCTGACCATGGCAAGAAAACTGTTTCTTGTGTTCTTAAGGTTAGGTTGCAACATGTGGGCCTTAAGATGCTAGAGCCTTGCATTGTTGTATGGCCATGAGGCCATGCAGAGAGTGAATGGAATCATCCAGCCCCTCCTGCAGCTTCTCCTCTCCCCAGGGGCTCAGACAGGAGTCTCTGGGTCTGGTTGGAGATCCAAACAGACTCTCTGTTCTATTCTTCATTTCCTCTGTGATAATGAGCTCTATCCCCAAGAACCCCTCTTCCTAATTATTTGGGCCCTTATATAGTCTCCCACAGTGACGCTGGGCTGACCCTGTTTCACTGATAGAAGGTGCCAGAAATAATGTTGTGCGACATCCAGGGCTAGGCTCTAGGAGGCCTTGCAGCTTTTACCTTGGTATCTTTGAACACTTGCTCTCGGAGAAATCAGCCGTCACTTAACTAGCTTGAGTATCCTGAGACCACCATGTTGTGAGAATGCCCAGGCTGGTCATAGGGAGGAAAGCAGTGCCAGTCAGCCCCCAATTGTTCCAGCCGTCTCTTCCCAGGCACCAGGCATGTGAGGGAAGTACTCATCTTGGACATTACAATTTCACCAGGTGCCTCACGGTGAAGAATTTAGGCCCCAGATACATCCCCAGATTTAGCCATTCCTGCCATCTCTAGCCATTCACATTACACCAGCCACTGTGGAACCTGGACATACGTGGAAGGACAAATTATCTTTCCATGTGCTTTCAAATTTCTGACCCACAGAATCATGAGCATATTAAAATGATTACTCTATTATGCCACTAAGTTTGGGTCTATTTTGCTGTGCAGCAATAAAAAATTAGATTATGTCTTCCTACTTTGTTCTCGAAGGATCATGCTAATAAATGCGGGTAGATCACTCTACGAGCAAATCAGGTATACCTAGATAAGCCATATTCTCAGAGATGAGTGTAACTTAGTTTTAGGCTAGCGTCTCCACTCCAAAACATACCATGTATCTGTTGGAAAGGAAGAGTAAAGGAAGAAAAGAAGGAAGGGTTTAAAAAAGGAAGGAAGGAAGGAAATTAGAGGCTCATGCTTTCACCAGCACAAGATGGGGCTTATGTATTTGATGTAAATCTTCCCATGTGTTTTTCAAAGTTCTACCAGCTTCACCACATTGAAGCTTCAAGGACCCTTCGTTTGCCTCTAGTGTTTGGTCGGTGAGTCACAATGACGGTGTCAGTAGGGGCACCCGCCACACCCTCCTTGCTCTGCTCACTGGAATTGTCTTCACTGAGGGAAGCTGCTGGGGGTTGTTCCCTAAGCAGGGGTGGCCGCCCATCTTCCCACCCCTCACAGGTCGACTTTGCACGTGGTGTCTGCTGAAGTCACCAGTGAGGGTGAGTCTGCCCAGTGTGCGTGACGCCCGTGACCAACCACACCGTTCAGTGAGGCCGTTTCTGGTTTAGGAACAAGAGATGATGCAAAGAGGTCGCCGGACAGTGAAGACTTGCAGAAAGAAGTGATGACACTATGATGGGAGTCCGATTGCTAAGGGGAGAGGAAGCGAGAGAAAGGAGCAAGCAGCTGTTCGTTCAGCCTTGCCACTGCTTCTGACTACTTCTTGGGTCCAATCCAGTCCTCAGGAGTGACTGTCTTGTCCTTTAGTGGACAGAATCAGTCGTTGGTTTTCTTTTTTCCAATTGAAAACCTCCCAAGTAACACAAGTGACAAGAAGAGAAAGCTAGCTTCCATTTCACCCTGTAAGTGCCTCCATCTCTGAATTCCCCAAGTGACAAAACATATCATAAAACATGAAACATGTACCATTCCCTCCTTTGGGTGCCAACCATCCTTCAACACATCATCACGGATACTACACTGTTGTTAACAGTCCTCTAACATCCTAAGAATGACTGCATACATCCTCGTCTTCTCCAGTTGCTACGGAGTGAAATAAGCAGTGATTTGTTCAAAAGGAGCCTTCGGCAAGCAGAAAGTTACAGCCCTAGTGACTTTCTCCGTGGCGGCCCTCAATTTTTGATAAATGGCCTTCCTCCATCTCACTCAGTGTCGGATTTTGATTTAAAGAAGATATTCACAAATGACACTACAGACAAAGGTCTGATAGCTAAGATCTATAAAGAACTCCTCAAACTCAACACTCACAAAACAGATAATCACATCAAAAAATGAGCAGAAGACCTGAACAGACACTTCTCCAAAGAAGACATACAAATGGCTAACAGACACAT
>CM052805.1:9474022-9526714 GCA_028533885.1 Nasua narica | reverse complement strand
ATGCCCTTCAACAGATGAGTGGATACGGAAGATGTGGTACATCTATACAATGGAATATTATGCCTCCATCAGAAAGGATGAATATCCAACTTTTGTATCAACATGGACGGGACTAGAAGAGATTATTGCAGAGTGAAATAAATCAAGCAGAGAGAGTCAATTATCTTATGGTCTCACATACGTGTGGAGTATAAAGAAAATCATGGAGGGCATCGTGAGAAGGAAGGGAAGGGTGAATTGGGGGAAATCGGAGGGGGCGATGAACCAGGAGAGACTGTGGACTCTGAGCAACAAACTGAAGGTTTTGTGGGGGAGAGGGTGGGGGGTTGGGCGAGCCTGGTGGTGGGTATTGAGAAGGGCACGTATTGCATGGAGCACTGGGTGTGGTGCATGAACAATCAATCTTGTAACACTGAAAAATTAAACATATTTGGGGAGAAAAAAAATAAAGAGGCACTACCCTAAAAAAAAAAAAAAAATTTCTTTTCTTCCAGAGGTAATCTAAGGGAACTTTTCCCAATTTCTGAGGTTTCCAGGTGGTTTTCTAGGAGATAAGGTCAATGAATCCAAGTGCCCCCAGGTCCTCCCATCACAGGATGTGATGTCACACAATGGTTAAGATGTGGACCCAGGACGTAGGCTGCTTTGGTTTGAGTATATGCTCTCCTGCTTCTCTGCTGTATGGCCCAGGATAAGGCAACCAAACTTTCCAGTCTTGTTTTACCTTCTAAGAATGGGGTGACAATGGTATTCACTGTGTGATGAACTGAAGAACTAATGCATAAAAATTCAGGACCCTAAGTGAGCCCGTGATGAAGTGCCAGCCCCTATTGCTATCACTTGTAAATATTTCCAATAGCCTTCATTTAGCTTGGTTCGTAACCTTGTGTGAATTTGCTTGAATATATATATATATTTTTTATCTTTGGAGGTCTTATTCATGTATAGCATATATACAAAAAGGTGCAGAGGCCATAAGAGTGCAGTGCAATAAATTGTCACCGACTGACCACAGTCATTTAACCAGCCCCAGCTCAAGAAACAGAACGCCACTTGGACCCAAGAACCAGCCCCTTCATACCTTCTTCTAGTTACTAACCGCCCCCAGAGAGAACTGCTAGTCTCATTTCTAACACCATAGATTAGTTTTGCCTATTCAATTTTATGTAATCTCGTGTGTGCTCCTCTGCATTTGGCTTATTTTGCTCAATATTTTATCTGGGTGATCCACACCCATGTTGCTGCATGTCTAAGGGCCCACTGTGTATAATATCTCACCACGTGAATATACCATGGTTGATTTATCTCTTCTCCTGGTGATGGGGATTCATATCGCTTCCAGTTTGGGGATGTCATGAGTGGTGCTGCAGATACTCTTGAACATGTCTTCGGGTGGACACAGACACATATTACTGCGGGCAGTGCGATGGGTGGTTCATAGAGGAGCTATATATGTGGTTTTAGTAGACAACACCGATTTTTCAAAGCCACTATGCCACTTAACACTCCAAAGTTGTATATGAGAGGTCCAGTTGTTCCTCGTTTCTGCCACTCATATTTTCTGTCTTTTTCATTTGAGTTATTTTGGTAGGTGTGTTGGTTTCACTTTTGAAGATCCATTTGGCAAAGAGCAATAAAAAGAACACTACAGTTAAAAAAAAGTCTGATTTGAGCCCCCACCTCTAATTTACATATTCACTTCCTAGATGTGTGACGAAAGAGTCATTTTACTTCTCTGAGCTTGTTTCCTTGTGTTTAAAATGAGGCTAATAATGTCCCCAGGGAATTTATAGCCCTCGTTTCAAGGAATGCTGTGTGGGCATTTGTGAACTCCTACTCCATCCTGCTTTCAAGTCCATTTTCTCCCTGTGTGCTAGAACTTACTCATCTGCTGGGGCTGTACACCAATAACAAATTGTAATCATTAGGTCGAGGTAGTAATTTCTGTGGTTGGAAAGTCAGGACTTAATGGGTCATGCTCTCTCAACAGGACATTTGAATATAAGATTACAACATTGAGAGGTGGTATAGGGTTTGTTTTCCTCCTATTTACTAAATTAAGAAGTAAAAACAGGACCTGTTGACAATTTAAAACTGTACACATATTTTAGGACACCTAACTCTATCTCATTTGTTGGCCAAGTGTGATATCTCAGCCATGAGAAGGCAAAACTTAACTCACTGGGTGAAAAGCCACAGAAGGGACTTACCAGGATGATCCTTAAATGGTCGGACTCATAGAACAGATTCATCTGGTCACAGAAATCCTCAATTGGCTCCGCTGTTGCCTTTGGTTGCAGCTGTTGCTACACTCCCAGGATGACTTCAGACAACGTGATAAAATGACCCAGATTCAGCTTGGGGAAATCTTGTTGCCTCTTCTCTTTGGTACCTAGAGCATCAGCTGACTGATTCAGACATCTGGTAAACCAATTTCTTCCCACCCATATACTCCGCAAAGCAGCAGTGCACATTTAACTAGACTCTCAGCATCAAAGACCTTTCCATTCATTCTGTAAGCCAAGGGTCTTCGATATTTTCAAGAGAGAAATTCCTTGTTTTTAGAGATGCAAGGAGCCCCAGAAATAGTTCCATCTGCTTGTTTTACAAATGATTAAGAACTGATGATAAGAGAGGATAACTGACTGACACAAGGTTAAATTTAGCGACAGGCTGTGTCCAAATTTCCTGATTTTTGATTATTGGATATTCTTCAGATTCCATAGGAACTTTGGAGGTGGCATGGAAATGACAGTTAGGACCCTGATTATGTTCGAATGGGGGTCTCTTTCTGCTAAAAAATGTTAAAATGCTCCTCATCCTTCAGAGATTAAATGTCTCCTTTGTGACAATTTCTCTGTGCTTTTACTTGATCCAGATTAAATTAATCCCTCCTTTATCTGTGTGCCTAGAGGAATGTTGCATAATTCTCTACTATACCATTTCATCCATCCATCTATCTATCTATCTATCTATCTATCTATCTATCTATCTATTATTTATTTATGTGCAATTGGATGCATTCCCCAAGCATATCACATTTCATTACAGTTTGTTATCTAATTGTCCCTTTTTTCCCCTTGAATCTTAGAGCTTCCTGAAGTCAGGGGCCATAGATGTTCATCTTGGCATCTCGCTTAATGGCAGTCTCCCTGAGAGAAATATAGACAGAGACAGAGAGAGAAAGAAGAGAGAATGGAGAAAGAGAATATAGGGAAGGGGAAGGAAGAGAGAGTAAAGAAAAGAACGAGAATTTAGGAGATGTTATGGACATCTGCTCTTTGCCTACTGAGCATCCTTATTCCCTTCCTCTGTCTTTAGCATCTTCCTTTTTGTCTGGGAAACCACGCCTCTCTACTCCCACCCAGCCCGTGTATTTCACGTGGGGCTGACCTCACCATCTTCCACTCCAGACACGAGCACAGAAGTCAGGTTGTCCAATCCGCACATTCCACTCTTTGACCACAATGATGAGCAAGTCAGACAGGCGTAACACACTTTGGGAATTTTATTAGAACTACTGAAAAGAGAAACTCTCTTTCCACTGGTTTCAAGGGAGTGGGTCTGCCAGCAGCAATTTTGTCACCACAAGGGGAAGAATCTGCCAGTGAATGAAACTTACTCAGATAGAAGCAGAACTGGAAATAGATCCAATTCCTGATGCGGTGATTTGAACCCCTGTATCCCCTGTTCCTAAAACTGATCTATTTATGAATCTGGTTCCATGAGCCAATGTATTTCCATTTTTCTGCTGAAACCAGCTTGAGTTAGGTTTATTTCATTTATAACCAACTGATTTCCAATTAATATAAGACAGAGAAGAAAGAAAAACGAGAGGCTTTGGGCACCTTCAAGTTCTACTGGTAAGTCCTCTCTGTTGTTTAGGTATTTCTCTTCTCACACATCAACAGAGCTACTGAATGGACTTTTCTGTTAGGCAGGAGGGAAAGGCCATGAGGGACAGACCCGTGGTAGAGATATGTTTGGACAATGGTCTCCTTCTTGGCCCTTTGCAAATACTCTACCTACTCTATGCTTAGGAATGGCAAAACCACAACTAAATCCTTTTCCCTTTTTTATATACAGCAATTTTAACCATAAAATGAGTGTTTGACTTATATTTTCAAGGTCCCTTCTATCTTTGACACCCTGGGAGCCTCAACTGGTTCTCCCAAAGGTCCCACCTGAAGTCTCATTTCCAAAGGTCTCCCTGAATCCCACCATAGAGCATCTTTATGAACAACCATCTAAGTTTTCCCAGGACCGAAGGGAAAATGGGACTTCCAGTGCTACAATTTACTGACCACCCATATATGCTAAGTTTGGAGATTGTGACAGAGGCAGCTCGATGTCTACCCCTTATGAGTTTTCTTCTTCTACCTCTTGCATTTTAGCTGGGTTGTAGCCTCCCAGAATAAAGCCTATGTGATCCAGTTTCTCTTGAAAACAAGGGCAGCCACCTTTCTTAGCTCCAGCCCATGACCTGTGAGCAGCAGTGTCCTGTGCAATTTATAGATTGTACCCTCAGAGAAAAGGGGTGTGACCCTGTTCCCCTTACCTTGCCTTCATTCCTCCTCACACTTGGAATTCAGATGTGCCGTCAAGCCATCTTCACTGATGCAAGTTAGAACAGCCTAGGGATGGCAGAGCAACAGGAAAGGGATGCTGGATCCCTGAATGATCTCATGGAGCAGAGAGGCCATACTAGTCTCGATTGCTTGCCTTGGGTCTCATGATCTTTATGGTTAAGTCATTATTATTCTGGACTGCTGATCCACACAGGTGAACTCTCTAATTCACACACAGTATCTCATCTGACCATCACTACAGCTGTTTCTGAAGAAGAGAAGTAAAATACTCTGCCCTTGACTGCTCACCTTGTTAATGGCCAAACTTCTAGCAGACTCCATTCACACACAGTATGGGCTCCTAATCATCATGCTCTCCAAGTTTTCCATAAAAGGAAAGCCTTTCCTTTTATGGAGTACTTCTAGCTTTGAAAGTCTTCTATAACTATTAGTCACTTAAGGAGGCAGCTAATATTATTGGGATTAGTAGCCAGATCAGTTAGGTAACTTGCCTAAAACCATCCAGTGAATTAGCAGTGGATCTGGGATGAAAATCCTAGGCTCCAGACCTTGAAACTTTGCCCTTTTTTCTCTTGCCTCCACAAATAGGGCTCTTCTAGAACACTAGCATAGTGACCAGATAACTCTACCAGCCTCTTCCGATAGTTAAATTCTAAGCAACTCAATGAGCTTTGGAATTCAAGAATATTAATAACCACTGCTTTCTTTGAATTAAGGTGCATTTGGCAAAAAAAAAAATTAATTTGTTAGTCAAACATAAATGAAGTTATGGTCCGTTTCAGTCTCCCCTCTCACAGATAGTATCCTTTTCACTCGGCTTATTCATAATTTTTATCAGCAAAAGGGAATTTACTTTAAACACTAGATCTTTGAGCAAACACATGGTCTAATTTAGGCACAACCTGGGGCTTTGTTTGTTGAGATTTAACCACGGTATATAATTCTTATCATCAATTTAGCATCCTTGAAACAGCCAGCTTAGCTCCCCAATACTAAAGTTTCTGACAAACACTGTTTCTCTTGCATATTTTCTGAACTGTAGGTTCTAATTCCGTGTTCTAGCTAATTAGCACCATCTGTAATTTTAGACAACTCACATCTATTGAAGGCACCCAAAATTCCATCTTTGTTTCCAAAGGTGGCTGCTTGTTGTGCCAGAAGGTGCTCAGCTGCCGAAATAAATAGATGACGTATCACTTATGAAAAGCACTGTTGCTTCATTGGGCAGATGTCTTTTGGTGATGGTGACTAAATATAGCATGCTGATTTTAGGGCAAAGATGTCATTTTAGAAAGTAATAATGAAACTGTTGATTGGGATGATGTCGCTTTGATTTCCTGGTCACTGTGATATAGAGACATTCACCCTTTTAGTCATGGAAATATTTAACCCCTCAAAACTAAAGTTCTATTATGAACAGATCATATTGAAAAACCAACTTTTTAATTAATTTATTATTATTATTTTATTTGAGAGAGAGAGAGAGAGAGAGCACGTGTGCAAGCAGGGGGAAGGGAAGAGGGAGAGAGAGAGAGTCCCCAAGCAGACTCCCCACTAAGTGCAGACCCTCAGGCAGGGCTCAGTCTCCCCACCCTGTAGCACCTGGGCGTAGCCACCCAGCCACCCAGGCACCCCTTGAAAAACCAACTTTAAACACGTGTCCACCCTGAGGTAGAAAAGTGTGGGTCAAAAGCTTGTTTTCAATCCTAACAGTGCAAACATGTTCAGGAAAAATAAAGAAAGTACCATGGAAGGTACCATCTTAAATAATACTAACATCACTAAAAATACAATAGTCGCTGCCCTCTTTCAAAATTTGTTATGTGAGAGACACTGTGCCCAGCACTTTATTTATATTATACGTTCATTCAGTTTTCACAACATACCCACAATCGGAGCAGGATGGATTTGATGGGAAGCAAGCAAAGCTTAAGTTTTAGGGCCCCCTTCACTTGCATGGACATTTTCTGAGGCCCTGGCAATGTGCTCATAGGATCACTTTTTTTTTTTTTTTTTGCAAAAGCAATACATTTTAACTGCAATGGTTTAAGGCTGCTTATTCTTTCCTCTGGAAAGAATTTGTTCTTTGTTCTTTGTCCTTTGATATGCATTCCCTCCTGTTGATTAGTGCTAGAAAGGTTGGGATTTGGAATTGGGTTTCAGCTATAGGAATACATTAGGATGCGTTCGGTGGGATATATTATATGGTTCTCCGTCATTTCCATGTATAGTGATGTTAACCCAAGCCGCCCGGGATAGGGATGGCTTCCAGGAACGCTTCTGCCACCGCTGTCTTGACTCATCTGGTGTCTTAGTACAAAACAGCAGGGCTGGAAGTTGGTATGGCAATGGGAGCAGAAAGAAAATGTAGGTAACAGAGGGGAAATTAGGCTTGAATTGTATGGAGCCAGAAGCTAGTCTGTGGGAAATTCTTCTAAAACATACAGCTCATATATGGGACAAAATCACTGGAGCTTTTCCCAAATTTAATGACAGTCCTAAACATTTACATGACATTACTAATAATGAAGCTGAGAGTGAATCTTCTAAGCCATCAATAATAATATTAATTCTCTATCAACCATTCTTTAAAAGAGGAATTGCTTATTCTCTATAGAAAATACTATTTTAAATTATTGTCATAAGAAGACAAAGTATGCAGTCTGAACAAAGAGGAAACCAATATTATAGAGGTTTATTAGTTTTTAATAAGTATTATTTTTTGAGAATCTCATGATGTTTGGGCATTCACCTGCCTTTAAAATTTGAAATCTTTACTCCCTAAAGAGGATTATTAATTTAATAAAAGAATTGTTTTTACATTAGAATTTTTTAGGGTTTTTAGAATTTTTAGAATTATTTAAAAGCCCAATTAGAATTATTTTTTTAAAATCTAGATATTTATTTTCACATCTAAGTTTTATATTTTAGATTTTTTGTTCTTTTACTTACAGAGTGTATGCAACATAGTATAACCTTCAAATCCCACAAATGTGTAAAAATGGCTTGAGCCATGGAGATCTTTATTTCTCATAAATAAGACATCTGGAGATAGACGGTTTCAGGGAGAGTAGATTCAGCATCTAAACGCTGTCGGGGCTCTTTGGCCTTTCTGTGATCTTCCTGGCTTTCCCTTCTTAACTGCAAGTTGACTGATGGAGTGGCCACTATCACAAAATCACAAAATCATGTCTAAAATTATGAAGAAAAGAAGGTGGGCTTGCTTTCTTCTCATTTCTCTCTCATTGTTAGGGAGGGAAGTCTTTCCCCAGTGTTCCGGTTCTCCTGTACTCTCTTCATTTTGTTCTCAAACACAAAAAGTGCCTTTCTTCCATGGAGTTGAAAGAAGGTATCAATAAGAGAGTGCCCCCTTGCTGCTCTGTGCAGTGACATCAGTGTGTCCTGGGCTGTGTCCTTCATCACCTGGCTCATTAGGGGTGAGTGTGGTCTGACAGCTGGTTCCCTGCATGTTAAACATGAGTAAGGATTGTGGGAATAAATTTCTCACTTGTCGTTGGATCGGGACAGCATTGTGGGGACCTTGGCAGCAACTGTCTCCCTTCTTTGAAATGATGCTGTCAGGAGGGCAAAGAAAACTGTGTCTAAAGCCCTCCTGCTAGACTTGGGGTGATCCCTGGATGTAGACCCTTTGATCCTACTTGGTCTTTCAAAAAAAAAAAAATTCAGTGATTTTGTATTATGATGATTTGGTCCTGTCAAAAATCCAGACATAGCAAAATTGAAATGACTAAATCAATAAGAAGTATTTAGTAAGAATTTGCTGTGCATTTAAAAACAGGTCGTGAACTGGGGAGCTTTCAGATTTAAAACTGATAGGAAGCTCAGGGGCTTGACATTACAGGATGGCTTATAAAGTGAAAATAAGGAAGTTGTTTAACCTTGACAATGGCTGGTTATTACAACGAGAGTTTCCAGATGGCAGGGGATTGGTTAAAAGGGACTCTCTCACCATAGGAGAGACATTGTTTAATGGTCCAAAGTTGCAACTAGTGGATAAATAAGTCCTGGAGATCCAATGCACAGCATAGCCATCATTGTAACATTATTGTAATATTGCCAATAATATTGTAATGTGAACCTCAGACTTGCTAAGAGACTAGAACTTAATTGTTTCCACCACAGAAAAAGAGTGATGGTGTGTGAGACGTGTGAGGTACCACTATAATGGCAATTATATTGCAATACATAAATGTATCAAATCAATGGGCCACACACCTTAAACTTACACAATGTTATATGTCAAATAGATTTCAGTAAAAAAGAAATAAACAAAAAACTGATTATCTTATAGCATTTTCAGGAAGATTACTTCAATTTCTTTGGATTATCAGAAGCATTTATAAGAAATCGCCTAAGTTCAGTTTCAGTTGTGTTCATGAAATAAGGCAGATTTAATTTGGTTTCAGTGGTTGCATGTGCTTAGAGAATTCTCAGGTTTCGTCTCCATTTCGTACTTAATCTTAGCAGCCCCCAAAGCAAACAAGCCTTCGGTTGCAGTTTGGATTCCCCCAGAAGCAGACCCAGAGGCAAGGATTTGTTTGAGTGGAAAGAGTTCACTCAGGAGGTAGCGGTTGGAAACACCAGGCTGGGGAGGGGAGCAGAGCGAAGTGAGCAGGGGAAGGGAAGAAAACCAATTAGTGAGGCATTATCCAGAAAATGCCTAATGTGGGTGATGGTGTCTCCGTTCTCCGGAGAACTCTGGGATCCCATATCAACAGGTGCCTGAGAGTGATTCTACTACACAGGCCTCAGGGATGGAGCATTTGTCTCCCGGCTTTTTGTCTGTCATTTGTTGAGACTGATCTAGCGAGCATTTACTTTCCAGCATGTCTGGCATGCCTCACACGAGAGGTATCAGGTATTCAGAGTTGCACGTTTGTGGCACATAGAGGTGAGTCTGACACAGTTGGGCAGGTTACCAACTGTGCCTGATACATTGGCTAAATGACGGCCTCTGTGCTGGGGGCCTTATAGGTATGGAATCACAGTAGCCAACATGCATCGAGCGATTACTGTCCCTGCTGCAAATATCCTGTACATCCTCACTCCTCAGGTGTGACCCGTGGCCAGGCAGAGTCCACATCACCTGGAGGCTTGCCTGAAATGCAGGATTTCAGGGCCCATCCCAGACCTCCTGAATCAGAACCTGAATGTAATCAGGTCCCCGGGTGATTCAAGTGTACACAGGCATCCTCCTCATTTCTGTGCCAGGAAACCAGGGCTCCACCTAGCTGGCCCCTCGTGCAACACTGAAGAAATCAAACGCTCCAGTGTAAAGCAAGAAAGCCACACACCTGTGGAAGGCACCAGACGTCATAGGGCAGGAGTGATTTGGGAGCCTGACCGGGAGGTCGGGGATGAGAACACGGGTCGACTGGCCTGAGGGCCCTTGGAAACCATCCCTGGGGACTCAGAAGTAACCAAGGGAGAACTAGAGGGAGGCTGAGGTCATGTAATTCTTCGCTGAGGACAAAGAGCCATTGGCTTGTAAGTGTTTGTGTTAACTGGGCATCATCTGAGGTTGAGCCAGGCGGCGTCTGGGCCATTTAGGATATATCTGTGCATGTTTTTGCACTAAATGCACCTAGAAAGAAGGACCCAGGACTCTTATAACTTTATATTCCCAGCATCTGGTGCACAAAATTCATGCGCAGCTGATGCTTCCTGAATGGCTTAGTGAACTCCATTCCTCCCTTTAACAAATACTTAACCAGTATTTATAATAGTCCAAGCACGGTGTGAGAGCTGCGTTAACATTGGTGAATAAACCATTTTGGTAGCTGCCCTTGTGAGCGTGTAATCTAGTGGGGGATGGACAAGTGTATAAAATTAATATATAATTGCAAATTATGAAAGGCGCTATAGGTGGTATGTAGTGATAGGGATTAATGGGGCAGAGGTATGCCCTCAGGGTATTGGGAAATTCCTTTGAGCCAAGAACTGAAGACTGAGAAGTATGGAGCCATGGGAAACTGGAAGAGCATTTCAAGCACACATCACAGCATGTACAAAGGCCCTGAGGCAAGAATTAATGGAGTAGTTACATGATGTGTAAGAAATATAACCTATACTTTGTAATCTCTGACTGCTAACCCACCACACTATTTAGGTAACATATCTGGGACAAACTGGGTTATCCTGTGAGTCCTCAGGATTGAGTTAGTTTATGTGCCCAATAAGAGAGGAGTCACCTGTTTGGAAAATCCAGGTACTGCAGACTTTGGCATTTTGAGATGTTAGCATCTGGAGCTTCAATATAAAATCCTGTCTTTTTTTTTTTAATGTTCAGTTAGCCACTCTATAGTACATAATTAGTCCTTGATGCAGTGTTCAGTGATTCATTAGTTAAGTATAACACCCAGTGCTCATCACAGCATGTGCCCTCTTCAATACCCATCATCGCTGTTACCCCCTCCCCCCACCCTTCTTCCCTCTGAAACCCCCAGATTGTTTCTCATGGTTCATCTCCCTCTCTGATTTCTCCCCTTTTGGATTTCCCTCCCCTCCCCTATGGTCCTCCGTGCTATTGTTTATTTTCCACATATGAGTGAAACCATATGATAATTGTCTTTCTCTCTTTGACTTACTTCACTTAACGTAATCCCCTCCAGTCCCATCCATGTCGATGCAAATGGTGAGTATTCTATCTTTTCTGACGGCTGAGTAATATTCCATTGTGTCCATGTGCCACATCTTCTTCATCCATTCGTCTGTTGAAGGGCATCTCGGCTCCTTCCACAGTTTGGCTGTTGTGGACATTGCTGCTATGAACATTGGGGTGCATGTGCCCCTTCTTTTCACTACATCTGTATCTTTGGGGTAAATACTCAGTTGTGCAAATCTTATAAAGGTTTCTTATTCATTACACTTTTCTCCACTCTTGATCATAGAAGATGAAATGTATGAGTCATGCAATTAAAGATGTGTCATAGTGTTACATTTCAGGGCCAAGTTCCAAAAGAAAGGAATATATATTTTTTTCTGAATATAATGAAAAAGTTCTAAGTCTTCTGTTACTATTTATGTGACCCTGAACATGTTGCCTGAACTTCCCACGTCTGGTTTCTTCTTCTCTAAGACAGTCATAGTGATGTTTATGAGAACTGAGTCAGTTGAATTCAATAAACATTTATTGAGCACCTAACAGTCAGTCATTCATTGGACAGCTGTTTATTGTTTCCCTCTGTGTATGTTCCAGGCACTGCGTTAGGCTCAGGAGATGTAACAATAGGCAAGACCAAAACTTCCCAACTTCCAAGAGCTTATGGTCTACCAAGAAAGAGGATTAAAGTGTCGTGGATGTGAATTTAAACCAAAGTATAAGGGGGTTCCTGAGTGGCTCAGTCAGTTGGGCAGCTGACCCTTAATTACAGGTCAGGTCATGATCTCAGTGTCGCTTTGGGCACCGTGCTCAGTGCTTGAGATTCTCTATCTCTTCCTCTCCCTCTGCTCTTTCTCTCTCTCTCAAATAAGTAAGTCTTTAAAAAAAAAAAACAAAACCCAAAGTATAAGGATGCAAGAGATAGCAAAGATGTACCTATTTTTTTTCAATCAGGCTAAGTGTTGTTCCCAGCCCCTGTCATGTCTGGTCGGCAGGCGATTCTTTCTGGCATTATTACGACTTGCTCCCTTAACACGGGACTTTGCAAAGAACCTTGATTTTAGCCTTGTGAGACTCTGAACAGAGAACCGAATCATTCTTTACCCAGACTCCTCACTTGTGAGGAGCAATTTGTGCTGTTCTGTGAAATTATGAGATGAGGAATTCGTGTTGTTCTGAGTCCCTCACTTGGTGATGATAGCAATAGAAAATGAGTACATAGGTGTCTCCAACCTCCCTCTGCTTTACCCTGGCTTCCACTGAGTGTCCCATCATGCAAGCCTTCACAGCTCCTGCTGTTGTTTCCATGACACCTAAGAAACAAGCATTCTTGCTGAGCAGGAGCCCGGACAGTGGGTCCAACCCCTCTTCAGGACGCCAGGACTCCCAAGTCCCTGTGCTGAGCACAAGCCTCCATTTCTCAGCTTTGCTCTGGGAGGATCTCTCCCCTCACAGCCAGACCCCAAAGCTATGCTCTTCTCTCACCATTTCCCTTCTGGGGTGACACCAGAAATGGCTTAGGATTTCACAAGGGGGGGTGGTGGGAAGCAGATTCTGATTTTGCTTTAGAATGACATGAATGCCAAGGGCCCTATAGACTCAGGACGAGTGTGGGGCGGTGGCAGGGAATGCGGCAGAGAGCGTGGAAAGCAAACCGCGGCTCTCTCTCATGTATTCGATCTGGTCCTCCCACAGCACTGGAAAGGAAACACAAATAAACATCTCAGTATATTTTCTCACCAGGCCAGTGATGACAATAAACTGTTTCAAGGGCTGTGACGGGAGAGCGCAAGGTGCAAACCAGGGCCAACAGGAGAACATAGCAGGAGGCATCAGGAGGTCCTTACGAGCCACAAGGAAGATTTAGAAGGTCATGTAGCCTAAGAGCGATAGAATGAGAAGGAGCTGGCCAGGGGTAAGGGCAGTGGCCTGGGAGATGCAGGGAGGGAACCTGTTATTGGCTCAAAGCCCAGCAAAAACCTGGCACCCTTGCAGAGTGAAGGAAGGGAGCCCCGAGTGGAGGGAGAAGGAGAAGGGGCAGGGAGTTAAGACCAAGCCAGGCAAGGCCAAATAAACCCAGTTAAAGAATTTACTTTATCTTTCTATCCATCAGCTTTCAGCCTAGTAATTCTGCATAACAAAGACCTCCCAAACTCCCTGGGCTATAAAAACAAACATTTAAGTTTTGCTTACAAGTCTCTATAGGGGCTGTGATGTTAGTGGGCTTGGGGGGGATCAGCTAGGTGTGGATCTAGGCTGGGTGTTGGGTCCATTTTACTTGTTTCCTCATTATCTTTGGACCAATGGCTGCCTGGGGCAGGTTTTCCTCACGGCAGATGGCAGGTTTGCAAGAAAGCCGAGAAGGAACATGTCATGTTTCTTAAGGTCTCAGCTGGGACCCTGGCATGTCGACAGTTCCACCCAAGTTCCATTGGCCCAGGCAAGTCAGGAGACCGACCCGACATCAGTGAGGCAGGGAAGGTCACTGAGCCCACAGTGGGATGCACTGCAGATGCCCAGGGGCAAACAGTGTGAATGTACAAGTTCTAATTCACGGAGCCAGAAATGTAGTGGGAACAGTAACCCCACTTGTCCCAGCTCCGAGGATAACAGAGATGTGTGCTGGAGTTCCAGGGAGAGCTACAAATAAAGGGACCAGATCAGCAAAACTGTATGTGGACACAAGCTAGACAGAGGCAGCCACCCATACGTGTCCCGGAGCTATGGCACCCGTCTGTGTTTCTCAGTCACACTTGGTCACCTGAGCCCCAAAGGCAAGACTGTCTATTCCCAGAGATTCACAGTCTTTCATAAACTGCTGATCCTTCCATCAGCCATGGTCAGGAAAAGGGCTAACAGCTTAAGAGACAAGAGAGTCTTATTCAAATCACGATATTTTGGTTGGCTGGCCAACACAGTCCCTTCCACATCCTCTTCTGCCCCAAATCCCTACAGAGGACCTGAGCAATATTGTTAAATGGAGAAGTCTACAGCATCGTTGAGAAACAAAAAGGTGGTGACCAGGGACCAGAAACTATGAGAAATTCCTCTGATGAAGTAAATGAGCTCTGATGGAAGGAGGGAAAGTGGGTGGGACCTTTGGGGACCTGACCAACAACACAGTTTGCAGGCACCGATGCAAAACGAAAAGGCTGGGTTCAAAAACGAGAATTTCCAGATGGTGATACCAGAGACTAGCACAGGACTCTCCCAAGGGAGGGGTCCCTGGGTCACACGCTCAAGGAGCCAGTCTCCTTGGGGCATTTCAGTCCCCCTGACACTGGATGCAATGAGCCAGAAGAGGTTGGGGGCAACCATTATGGGGATTGGTTTGGAATCGGGTTTATAACTGTAGCAGCTGATCGGCTCAGGGCCTATCCTCTCACATCCCTGAAGCCCTCCACCAGTTCCAGGCAGTGGTCGGAATTGGTTGTCCCAGGCTGAGGTCCTGTGTCGCTGCGCTAAGGGCTTCTGTAATGATGAACCGCCGACAGAGCGATGCACACGGTGCTAACCGACTCTCACGGTTCTGGAGGCTAGCAAACTGAGACCCCGGTGTCAGCAGGGCTGGTTCCTTCTGAAGCTGGGAAGGGGAATCTGTTCCATGCCTCTCTCCTGCCTTCTGGGTATTCGTTGGCCATCTCTGCCCCTTGGCTTGTAGGACATGACCCGATCTCTGCCTTCGGCCTCACATGGCCTTCTCCCTGTGTGCATGTCTCCATGCCCGAATTGCCACTTTTTATAAGACAGAACTCACCTTGGATTAGGAGCCCACCTTACTCCAGTTAGGACCTCATCTTAACCAATTATATCGGCAATGACCCTATTCCCACATAAAGTCACATGTGAAAGCCCACAACTCAACCCATAAGAGGTGTACTGTGGGTACGTGAGCCTGAGGTGTGGGGTAGCACCCCGACATAGACCCCTTCCCTCCTTGGAGCCCAGCAGGTAGCACAGCTGCACCCATCACTAGTCCGCACTCTGCTTCTCTCCCCCTACCCCCAGGCACAGGCAGATGGCCATATACAGACACCAGAAAACAAGGACCCTCAAACTCTCGGGGCAAACCAAATGTCAGGGAATAAGAGTTGCTTTTGAAGAATATCATTTGATTACGCGGTGTCATTCATTCAAAACCGATGGACTTTTTCATAGCCCTCTGACAGTCCCCGAGTTGTTGCCTTAATTACCCAATAGGTGCAGCCCTTCCTTGAGCCCCCTTACCTGCCGTCAGAGTACAGAGCTCTAAAACATTGCAGCTTGGCTCACTGGGCTGTCCAAGATCAGAGATCGTCACCCTGGCTACACACTGGAATCACCTGGAAAGTTCTGGTGGCACCGAAGCCTGCGTCCCATCTAACTGGTCTGGGGTACCCCGTGGGCAGTGAGACTCTTGCTTTTTAGAGCTCTCAGGTGATGACAGCGTGCAGCTAAGGTTGAGAACCACTGGCTTGGAACTCCTTCAGAAGCCAGCCATCTGCGCGGCTGTAATGATGCGTATTGATCGCAGATGGCATGGCATGGGTCTGTTGGGGGCCGCTTTTTGTTTGTTGCTTCCGAATTCAATGCTTCAGTATCTCTCTACTTTAACTCTGCCACACCATGTGCTCTGTTTTCTTTTCCTGAGCCCAGCTCCCTTCAGTTGCTAAGGAGTCCCATCTTTGCTGGATGGAGCTTTACTTTGGCTTCCAAAGGCGGCGCCTCAGCCGGAAATGGAGGCCTGTTGCAGCACAGAGACTGATACTGAACTGAATCGAACGGATGGTAGGCTTGCATTTAGCACGATCTGTTATAAAGAGCGACAGCGTGTGCCCTAGCGTCTTTCTTCCAAGGATGCAGGTTGATCGAGCTCATTCTGTTCCTCAGGGAACACTGTAGGTAGCTTCGGCGAACCTCTGACAGTGCCGCTCCTCCTCTCCATCTCTCCCATTCTCCCCTTTTCTTCCTCCATCTCTCTCTCGATCTTCTTCTCATCATCTTTGTCCTCTCTGATGTTCTATCTCATGTAGTCTCTCTCTTTCCCCTTCTTTCCTCACATTGCTTGCTCTCACCCGTTGTCACGGTCAGGGTGCACAGCCTGCCGTCTTCTGGGGTGTCTCATGTGCAATATAAGAAGATGTGAGGAGAAACCACAGGCAAGAGAACTAAGCGGGGCCTTTGCCCCCGTTTCCCTCATCCATGACGTCCTCTCTCTACAATCTGCTGTGTCGCTGTGTTTGCTGGTTCCCAAAAGCCCCCTGGGGAAGCTGGCTACACAAACATGGGCGATAATGACAGCAAGTGACTAAAGCATGTATATTACATGCCAGAAATCCTTCTAAGCATGTTTGACCGATAAGGAGACGCATGCCCAGAGACAGAGGGTGATTTCAAGCCCAGGCTGTCTGCTCCGGAGTCCGTGCTCTTAAAACTTGTCCTTACATTGCAAGCATTTCAGAAGGAGGCAGTAGGAGAGGGAGAAAGATGAGAGCCACAGGGGGAGAGAGAGAGATAGAAACAAACAAGTGGAGACAAAAGATGGAGACACAAAGAGATGGAAGGAGACACCCACCAGGATGCAGAGAACCAGAGACAGAATGGAACCATAAATACCATCACCACCATGACAGAGCTGAGGGAGAGAAACCCAGCAAACACACTTCATATTGCATCTCTGAATTGGGTAAGAGAACTCGCCATCTGGGGCATAATTTAGATGAAAGAATCCCAACTCTGTGAAATGTAGGTCCAGTTCAGGTGTAGTTGAGAGAATTTTCTTATTTTATGATTCACTGGTTTTAGAAAATGCATGTTTGCTGCTGGCTCACCTGGTGTCTTTTGAAAAGTGAGAGAAGGGGGCAAAAATTCCTCTTAATGCATGGCTCAGTCCAGAAAAAAACAAATGAAAAGTAAAAAAACAAAAACAAAAAAATAAAGCAGTATTTAAGTTCTCTTTATTTTGCCTTCAGCAAACAAAGCAGAGCACTCTGATATTTTTTTCAAAAATATGGGACATTTGATCTTCCAAGAGCACCACACCCAGGGAGGCGGGTCAGCCCTTTGGGATAGATGGGATTTATCTGCAGTTACAGCTGGTGGGGATACCGCGTTGTGATTTGCATGCCAATCCCAGCCTCCCTAGCAAACTTATTTTGCTTCTTTAATTTCTTAATGCAGCACATATTGTGATGTTAGAGACCTAGGACCTGTCCTTTGTGGTACATTGGTGGGACTTCGCATCACTGGGAGAACCCATTTCCCTTCCAAGTGATGTTGGAAAGCCGCCACCTGCTCATTCTGTGCTGTAGTCCCTCGGCTGTAAGATGGAGACAATTTAATTCAGTAAATGGTCTATGTCCTTCAGAAGGTGAACAAATAAGTGAACTGTGGTACATCCAGATAGTGTAGTATTGGTCAGCGTTATAAAGAAATGAGCTACTAAGCCATGGAAAGACACGGAGGAACCTTAAATGCATAGGACTAAATTAAAGAAGGTGATCTGAAAAAGCTATGTACTGTATGATTCCAAATATATGACATTCTTTAAATTTTGCGGTGAGTCTAATACTGCCCTAAAAAATAGTGTATTAGTTTTTTTAAAGAGGTCTGTGTATTGAAGACTTCATAATCTCATTTGGAGATAGGATGCAATTAGATATAAATTGTGTTTCCTCCTCTTCTTTTCCATCTCCTCTGGATTAGGTCCTATCTTTTGTTCATAAGGGCTTTTCTCTTCAATCTAAATTCATTCATGATGGATTACATTGTTTTCCAAGTTTTCCTATTTATAGAGAAATAAGACTTAGGCTCAGAAAGGCTTTTCCTAATGGCCAGAGAGTTTGCACATGATAGAGTCAGGATTTTCAAATACAAGATTTTCCAAATTCTAGGCTTTCCTGCTGCCTCCCCATCCTGAGATTTTGCAAAAGGTTTGGCAGTCATTCCCATTCATGTTTTTGTAGGCTCCTCTTTGACCCCTAGGACAGAACACTCCTCATTCCCTTGCTCCATATTGCCATTCATAAAGACTATCCAGGGCCAGGAAGTGGAAGTTACCAGGACCCAGATTTCAACTAGAAAGAGTTGCTTTGCAAAGCACAGAGTTCCCCAGGGCGGAATGGGCTGCCTCAGCAGTATTGACCCCCCATCACCCCAGATATTCAAACAGACAATGGATAGACAGGAAGACTAAGGATTCTTAAACAGGGGTTCACAGATGGGCTCCAGAGAGTCTAAAATTGCCACAATCTGAGTGTGGAGATACATATGTGTGTGTGTGTGTGTGTGTGTGTGTGTATGAAATACACTTTTTTTGAAGAGTATTTTCAACAGATTTTCAAAATTGAATTTGAACTAATGATTAAGAACTGTTGACACCAAGGGTAGACATAATTTGACTACTTAACCTTGACTACCTAAGAGTCTCCGGTTGAGTCATTTTCAGGAAGAAAAAGTGAGTCATGAGAGATAATACCTATCCAGGCATCAGCTGAAAGATTTGGGTCTTCTGCACTCCAACATGAGACCCACGACTTTCCTGGGGTCAGTGTATTAGTTTCCTAGGGCTGCTATAACAAATACCATAAGCAGGTGGCTTAAAACAATGAGAATTCTCTCATAGTTCTCTCATGTAAACTCTAGGTTCAGGGCCATGTTTCCTCTGAAGGCTCTAGAGAAAGATTCCTTCCTTGCCTTTTCCAGTTTCTGGCAGCCCCAAGGATTCCTCGACTTGTGGCAGCATCACTCCTTTGTCATGTGGCATTCTGTCTCTGTGTCCAAATTTCATCTTGTAAAGACCCCATTCATTCTGGACTAGGGACCACCCTATTTCCACCAGAACCTCATCTCAGACTTAACTATTTACATCTACAAGAACCCTGTTTCCAAATAAGATCAAATTCTGAGGTCCTGGAAGGTAGAACTTCAACTTATCTCCTTTACTGACTATAATTCAGTCCACAACAAAGTGAATCCTAGTGCTGCTTACAAATCTGTGTACATTCACAGAGATAGATCAGTTTTAAGATTTGTAAATCGTACCTCGATCAAGTGATTTTTAAAAAGTGGAAAGGAGATTTTTCAAGCTGTCACTGGGGGTCCTAAAATTTATATAAATAGCACTGAATCTGGATATGTCATCTGAAAGTTTTAAAGCTGTATTTAGTGAACCAACCATTTGATTTCTCAAAAATAGCTTAGAGACACACATACATGAATTTACATAGCTAAAAATTCCATTTTGTTTTAAATTTCCATCAATAGGGAAATGGTAAATTGAAGTAGAGCCAACCGTGGAATACTATGCAACAATGATAATTGAGCTCACTCAACATTTAGTGACATAGAAAGGAATCTAAGGCATATTGTTGTGGGGAGAAAAAGGCAAATAACAGACTAATACGGAAAGCATGATACCATTTATAGAAAACACAAAAATCGGGGCACCTGGGTGGCTCAGTGGGTTAAAGCCTCTGCCTTTACCTCAGGTCATGATCTCAGGGTCCTGGGATCGAGCCCTGCATCGGGCTCTCTGCTCAGCGGGGAGCCTGCTTCCTCCTCTCTCTCTGCCTGCCTCTGTGCCTACTTGTGATCTCTCTCTCTCTCTGTCTCTGTCAAATAAATAAATAAATAAATAAATAAATAAAATCTTTAAAAAAGAAAAGAAAACACAAAAATCATTCACAGACCTGTACCCTGGGGCAAACAATACATTATATGTTAATTAAAAAAAGAAAACAAAAGAAAACACAAAAACCTACATCAAAGAAAATTATGCTACTGACTTCCAAAGATACATGTGTAACACAAATAATATTGAGCATTTACAATGTGCGAGTCACTTTTTTAACAGATTGACTCTAATTATTAAATTCTCAGAACAAGGTAGCTAATATTATTATACCCCATTTAATGAAGAGGAAGCTAAGGCAGAAAGAGGATAAGCTCCTCCTCCAAAGCTGCTTGGTGATGAAATTGGAATTTGAAACCTAGGCAAGTCTGAACTGAAAGGACTATTTCTTCTGCTGCTTTATGTATTCTGGAAGAGTACACATAATAGTAATGAGTAGTAACCTCCAAGAGTGAAGTACAGGGGAGTCTATGACTCCAAACAGTAGTGAATGAGATGTTAGCCTCTATATTGTTGACTATTGTAGGAAATAATGCATAGAGATCCTGTGTACTATTTAGTCAGTTTCTAACAATTATAATAATATCTTGTTAAACTTATAGTGAAATATCACAATCAGGATACTGACATTGATGTAATCTACTGATCTTATTCATATTTACCTACTTTTACTTGTACTCATTCATGTGTATTTAGCTCTATGTGCCTTTTTAAAGACTATTTTTTTGAGCAATTTTAGGTTCACAGCAGAATTGAAAAGAAGGTGCAGATTTTCTCATATACCCTCTGCCCCAGCACATACACGGTCTTCCCCATTATCAGTATTACCCCTAGAGTGGTATATTTGTTGTAAATGATTAACCAACATTGACAAATTACTATCATTCAGAGCCCGTAGTTTACATTACAGTTCATCGTGATATTGTAGATTCTGTGAGTTTGGACACCTGTATCTAGTGTCATGGTATTATACAGAGTATTTCCACTTTCCTACAAATCCTCTATACTCTGCCTACTCATCACCCCTTCTCCCCCGCCCCACACCTGCTTACCACTGATATTATTTTCATAGTTTCGCCTTTTCCCGAATGTCCTATTGTTTTCTTCAAGTAGTTTCACCATTTCAGATTTTTCATTTAAATCTTTAATCCATTTTGAGTTGATTTTTACACATTGTTTGAAATAAGGGTCCAGTTACATTCTTATGCATGTGGATATCCAATTTTCCTAACAGCATTTATAGATAACACTGTTCTATTGTGTGTTCTTGGCATCTTTGTCAAAGATCAATTCACTACAAATGCATGAATTTATTTCTGGACTCTCTGTTCCGTTGGTCTATATGTCTATTTTAAAACCAGTACTATATTGTTTTGATTGCTATAGTTCTATCAAGTTATTTGAACTCACATAGTATGATACCAACACTATGATGTTCCTTAAGATTTCTTTGGATAGTTGGGGTCTTTTGTGGTTCCAGAGTTTTAGAATTGCTTTTACTGTTTCTATGAAAAGTGCCACTGGAATTTTGATAAGCTATGCATTGAATTTGTAGCTCTTTTGGGGCAGTATGAACATTTTTGAGATATCCCCATCCATGAACGTAGGATATCTTTTCATTTATTTGTGTCATCTTCAATTTCTTTCATCAGTGTTTATAGTTTCAGTATCAGGTCTTTCACTTCATTGGTTAAATGTATTTGTAAATATTTTATTCATTTTCATGCCATTGTAAATGGGATTGATTTCATAATTTATTTTCCAGATAATTTACTCTTTGTGTATAGCAATGTAACTGATTTTCGTATGTTGATTTTGTATTCTGAGACTTTACTGAATTCCTTTATTAGTTCTAACAGTTTTTGGGTGGTATCTTTAGGTTTTTCTATATATAAGATCCTGTCATCCACAGACAATTTTCCTACTTCCTCATCTATTTGGATGGCCATTTATTTCTTTCTGTTGCCTTATTGGTCTGGCTAGGACTTCTGGTGCTATGTTGAATAGAAGTAGTGAGAGTGGTACCTTTGTCTTGTTCCCAATCTTAGAGGAAAAGCTTTTAGTTTTTCTCCATTAAGTAGGATTAGTTGTTGGCTTGTCATCTAAGGCCTTTATTTTGTTGAGGTATATTCCTTCGATACCTAATCATGAGAGTTTTTCTTTTTTAAATCATTAACAGATGTTGACTTTTGTCAAATACTTTTTCTCTATCGACTGAGGTGATCATATGGTTTTTATCCTTCATTCTCTCAAAGCAGTGTATCACATTTATTAATTTGCATATGTTCAGCCATTTGTGCATCCCAGGGATAAGTCCCACTTGATCATGATATATGATTCTTTTAATGTGCTGTTAAATTTGGCCTGTTAGTATTTTGTTGAGGAATTTTGAATCTATATTTATCAGGGATGATATTGGCCTGTAATTTTCTTTTCTTGTAGATCCTTTTCTAGCTTTGATATCAGGATAATATTGGCCTCATACAAAGAGTTTGGACACATTCCCTTCTCTTCAATGTTTTGGAAGAGTTTGAGAAGGACTGATGTTAATTTTTCTTTAAATGTCTCACAGAATTTACCCAGAAAGCCATTTGGTCGTTTTCTTTGTTGGAAGGTTTTTGATTACCAGTTCAAGCTCCTTATTAGTAATTTATATGTTCAATTCTCTATTTCTTCCTGATTAAGGCTTGGTAAGTCATATGTTTCTAGGGATTTACCTATTTCTTTTAAGTTATCCAATTTTTTAATATATAATTTTTCATAGTAGTCTCTTGTGATCTGTTGTATTTCTTTGGTATCAGTTTTAATACCTCCTCTTTCATGCTTTATTTGAGTCTTTTCCCTTTTCTTCTAACTCTAGTTTAATGTTAATTTTATCTTTACAAAAAGAAACAACTCTTAATTTCATTTATCTTTTGTTTTTTATTTTCTATTTCATTTCTTTTTGCTCTGGTATTTATTATTTCCTTATGCTAACCTCACTTAGTTTGTCCTTCTTTTCTACTTCCTTGAGGTGTAAAGTTAGGCTGTTTGAGATTTTTCTTAATGCAGGCATTCATTCCCTCTTAAAACTGCAGGCATAAATTTCCATCTTAGAACTGCCTCGAAAAAAAAAAAAAGAACTGTCTTGGCTGTCTGCCATAAGTTTTGGTATGTGGTGTTTCCATTTTTGTTTGTCTCAGGATATTTTTTTCCCTTTTGGCTTCTTCTTTGACCCATTGATTGTTGAGAAGTATACTGTTTGATATTCATGTATTTGTGAATTTTCCATTTTTCCTCCTGTTTTTGATTTCTAGTTTCATACCATTGTTATTGGAACAGATACTTGTTATGATTTCTTTAAAAAAAAAAAGATTTTATTTATTTATTTATTTGAAAGCGAGAGAGAGAGAGAGAGAGAGCGCATGCACAAGTAGGGGGGAGGGGCAGAGGGAGAAGCAGACTCCCCACTGAGCAGGGAACCTAACACGGGGCTCTCTCCCAGGACTCTGAGGTCATGACCTGAGCCAAAGGCAGACACTTAACCAACTGAGCCACCCAGGCACCCCAGTTATGATTTCAATCTTCTTATATATGTTAAGACTTATTTTGTTAAGTCTTATTTTATTCATATGATCTATCCTGGAGAACATTCCATATGCACTTGAGAAGAATGTATTTTCTGTTGCTGTTGAATGGAATGTTATATGTATGCCTGTTGGGTCTATTTACTCTAAAGTATAGTTTAAGTCCAATATTTCCTTATTGATTGTTTATCTAGATGATCTACACATTGTTGAAAAGGGGGTATTGAAGTCCCCTGCAATTATTGCATTTCTGTCTGTATTTGCCTTCAGAAATTTGCTTTACATATTCAGTATTTACTAAATATACTTAGGTGCTCTTGTGTTGGGGGCATATATATTGACAATTGTTATATCCTCCAGGTGAATTATCCCTTTATTATATGTAATGACTTTCTTTGTCTTTTGTGACAGTTTTTGACTTAAAGCCTTTTTGTCTGCTGTAAGAATGGATACCCCTGAACTCTTTTGGTTACTGTTTGCATGGAGTATCTTTTCTGAAGTGAGTTTCTTTTATGCAAGATATAGCTGGGTCTGAATTTTTATCCTTTCAGGCATTTCATGTCTCTTGATTGGGATATTTAATTCATTTACATTTAAGATAATAATTGATAGCTAAGGACTTCCTATTGCCATCTTGTTATTTTCTGATTGTTTTGTAGTTCCTTTCCCAATCGTCCCAATAAAGTCATATCTCAAATATAATTAAACATTCAACTTTTACAATATAACTACTTCCTTATTGGTAGGTCATGACCCAGTTAGTACATACAAGTTTACTGCTTGGTCAAGCAGTGTACCTCGATTATCTTTTCTCATTATGCCACTTTATGTTTTCCTTAAGTTGGTAGTTGCCTGTTATTTTTTTCATTTGCTTCATTTTCTGTGTGTAAATTATTTCACAATCTTCACACAATTCTAGAAATCCTTTTAATGCTATTTTTCTCATAGTCAAATGATTCACTTATTATACTGGTTCCATTGTTTTCCTGGAACTAACTCAATTCATATCTCTCAAGTCCCTCTATTTTCTGATCCAATTTGTTTTAGTTGCTTTCTAGGCCTAACTCCCAGATGTCATCTAGGGATCCAGCAGTCATTTTTCCCTTCAAAACAATTCTTGAAATTAGATTCGCCTATGTTCTCTGCTGGATCCCTTCCTTTGGCATCTTATTTTTCTGTCTTTCTTTACTTCTTTTCGGTGGAACACATAGTTCAATGACTTTCTGAGGACTTGCGAATTTGAGAGAGAAAAGAGGTTCTTCCTTATACTTGATCTATAGTTTGAATGGACATAGAATTCTTTTTTTTTTAAGAAATTTAAAGATTTTATTTATTTATTTGACAGAGAGAGAGATCACAAGTAGGCAGAGAGAGAGGGGGAAGCAGGCTCCCCACGGAGCAGAGAGCCCAATGAGGGACTCAATCCCAGGACCCTGAGATCATGACCTGAGCCAAAGGCAGAGGCTTTAACCCACTGAGCTGCCCAGGTGCCCCTGGATATAGAATTCTTATCTTAAAGGCATTATTCCAAATTTGGAGATCATTGCTGAATTGCTTCTTAGTTTCCAGTGCCACTGTTACTAACCCTAATACCACACTGTTTTCTAATGCTTTGTACATTATCTTTTTTCTCTTTTAAAGCAATTTAATTTTCTTTTTCCTTTACTGTCATTGTTTTAAGACTTAATAATTTAGTTTGGCTTTTCCTTCCAGTGTTGGCTGTTGTCTGTTCTGGGCACTGGGTTAGGAAGAGAGTATTTTCCAAGCCTGGAAAATTTTCTTGTATTTTTTCTTTGATAATTTCCCTTCCTTTGTTTTTTGTTTTTGTTTTGTTTTGTTTTGTTTTTTTAAAGATTTTATTTATTTATTTGACAGACAGGAGAGAGATCACAAGTAGGCAGAGAGGCAGGCAGAGAGAGAGGGGGAAGCAGGCTCCCTGCTGAGCAAAAAGCCCGATGCGGGGCTCTATGCGGGGCTCGATCCCAGGATGCCGAGATCATGACCTGAGCTGAAGGCAGAGGCTTCAACCCACTGAGCCACCCAGGCGCCCCATTTCCCTTCCTTTGTTAACCCATTCTATTTTTTGAGAACTCTTTTTAGTGAATAGTTGGACCTCTTGGATTGATGCTCAAATTAAAAATATGTGTATGTTTGTGTGCATTTTTGTCTTTATCTTTTGATTCTACTTCCTCTAAGATGTCCTTGTTTTTTATCTTCCAACTCTTATGCTTACTTAATTCTTTAAAAGGATTGGTTATGAGGTTTTAATTTAAAAGAGCTCATACATTCTGACAGCTCCTTTATTTATGGTATCCTGTTTCATGGGTGTTTCATGAATTATAATATAATGTAATATTAGGCATAATGATAGCTAATATTAATTGAGCCAGGGAGTATTTTGAGAACTATACAAAACTAGCTCCTTTAATTCCAAGAACCACATGTTTTGAAGTAAGGGAGTGGTTCTCCAAAAGAAAAGAAAGGCATTGATTACAGAAGAAAAGGAAAGGGTACCCATGATAGAATGATCCAAAGTATTCTCTGCCTACCAGGACCCAGGCACATTATAGGCACAGGAGCTGGGAACATGGAGAGGGGAATAAGGCACCATCCTGCTGTGTTCACGTTCTTTAATACAGTTGGAAGCGAATGTCATTTGCCACTTGTCAGCCCCTGATGAATTCCTCCCCCAGTACCTTGAAGCAGCCAGAAGCTCTGCACGGAAGGCAGGGCATAGCAGGAGGAGGGAAGGGAGGGGACCTAAGAGTTGCTTCTTCTTTGTGAAAAAGTCTGATGGGAAAATTGTCAGCTGTACTCCCACTCTCTCTGAAAGTCAGTGTGATGTTGCATCCATCTTAATCACCATCAGAGAGAGCAGGCATTTTAATAAGCAGCATTATTCATGAAAACTTTGTTCTCCTTTCCCACTTCCTTCCATAATAAGATAGACGTGAACTTGGAATGAACTCCTCATTTGTCTCCTTCTTGCCTCTTCTTCATATTCCAACCTACTACCTTCTCCCCATGGCCCCATCCTCTGAACATCTCCTGGAGAATAGGTGAGAAACAGCTGTCCACACAGGGGGAAGGGAGGATGTGGCTGAAGGTGCTTGAGTCCCCATAGGGTAGAGCTCACTGGATTTGCCACTGGGATTTGAGAGATGAAGGAGTTGGGATTCCTGCTGTGGTAGAACTTAGATTTCATCCATTCAACTAAGTGCTTATTTAACAAGTAGTAATTGGTCACTTAATGTCTACTTTGCTGAGAATACAGTGAGTCAGATATGATATCTATCCCCAGAAGAACTGTCAATTTATTCAACAAATATTTTTGAGCTATGGCACAGACCCCAGACAAAATCATTAGAATGCAGGTGACTTCTCTATTCATTGTGCTATAAGTACTGTTATTAATCACCCATATGTTTCAGGCACTGTACTAGACCTTGGGCTTATAGAAACAGAGAGTCCAAGCCTTGGTGCTGTGCAGAGTCGAAAGAGGAGAAAGTTAATTTAAAAAAAAAGAAATCAATAAAACACATTATCTGTAATGGTAAATGCCATAGCTAACAGCCCCATCTTGAAAATCTTCCATGTGGTTTAGAGGTATTGACCCCACTTTACTCTCAGGGATGGGCATATGAATAGGGGCTAGCCAAGTAAAGCATTGTATCTTCCTGGACACAGTGATTATTTCCGAGATGGGTGCAGGGTTCAAGAAGAATTAATAACACAGTCCAGAAACTCTGCTTGGACCCTTTGATAGTGGGCATTCCCATTTATGCTTGAGTTTCTCAGTGTGTACAGTCATCCTGCTATGACGTGAAGAGAGCCTGTCTGAGAATACAACCAATGCAGAGTAAAGTGCAGCAAAGAGATGGAAAGAGACCAAATCCTCATGACTTTATTTGAATGTCTGGAATCAGTCACCAGTCCAATTTGTGGGCCATTAAATCACTTGACCTAAACCAGTTTGAGTTCTGTCCCTAAATAATATGAGACCTGTGACATCATCTATCCCAATTCTGTAGGCTTTGCAGAGTCAGGAAGGGTCATGTTTCAGATGTATGTCTACAATTTCCACAATGGGGATTTTTTTTTCCTTCATACAGAAAAAACTGAGAAAACTGAGACTCAGAGAAGTTAATTTGTTTTCCCAAAGTCACATAAGAAACACGTGGCAGCACTGAATTTGGAATTGGGTTTGTCTGATTCCAGAGAAATCTTCGTCCTCATGGTGGAGGCCCCATTTACCTTTCATTCAGGAAAGGTATTATAGTCACTGGGACGTTTATGCAGAAATTCTATGTGTGTGTTATTTAACTCAGCAGTATGGACAAGAGATCTATTTCTATCTCCAAAAATGTACTGTTCCCTAACCCTTTGTCCTGTGTACATTCCAAATGTAGGGGAAAGAAAGGTGCTCTGTTCTTTGGGTCAAAATGGCATCTTTAAAAAATGCTTTTTCTACCTTCACCAGTCAGGGAGATATCATTATGTAGCTTACTCTTATTTTTTATTTTTATTTTTATTTTTTTTAAAAGATTTTATTTATTCATTTAACAGAGAGAGAACACAAGCAGGCAGAGAGGCAGGCAGAGGCAGAGAGAGGAGCAGGCTCCCTGCGGAGCAAGGAGCCCGATGCGGGACTCGATCCCAAGACGCTGGGATCATGACCTGAGCCAAAGGCAGTTGCCTAACCAACTGAGCCACCCAGGCGTCCCTGTAGCTTACTTTTAATCTGATTTTAACAATAGTACATACACAGTAAACCTCAAACAATACAAAAGGATTTACAGCGAAGCCTAAGTCCTTCTCTACCTACAAGCCCAGTCCCACTCTACGGAGGCAGCTATCACCAATGATTCACATGGTTATTCCAGAAACGATCCACGCACACACAGACAACCATGGAGAATAGGTTCCATTCTACACATACCCCCTTTCCCCAGGGGGACACGGGGCAATGTCTGGAGACATCTTTTATTGTCACCAGTTGGGAGTGGTGGGGATTGCTACTGACATCTAGTGGGTAGAGGCCAGAGATGCTGCTAAATATCCTACAGTACTGCACAGGACGGCCCCCACGACCAAGAATCGGTGGCCCCCAAAGTCAGTAGCACCGAAGTGGAGAAACCCCCATCTAAAAGAATCTCTTTCTATAACTTGCTTTTAACACCTAGTATCACATATTGGACATCCTTTCATACCAGCTTACACTGATAATTTTTGGCGTTTTAAATAATTTCATGGTCTTCTATTCAACAGATATGCCCTAATTCATTTACTTAGTCTGTTATTGATAAGCATTTAGATGATTTACAGCATGCGGCTATTGTAAACCGCGCAGCAAAGACAAAACCAATCTGAATATGTCTTTGCACACAAATTAATCCACACAAATTAAGATACATTTACTGAGCCAAAGGGAAAGCATTTTTTCTTCGCTTTGGCATGTATTTCCAAAATGTTCTTCAAGGAAGCCGCACTAGTTTACACACCCACACCAGTGAATGAGAGTGCCTGTTTTCCTCACACTCTCACCCAGAGTGCATTTTACCAAACATTTTACTTTTTGTCCATTTGATAGATATATAATTAGATCTCATCACTATTTAAAATAACATTTTATTAATCATAAGCATGACTGAACATCATGGATGAGCCTAGGTTTTCTGAAGTTCCTAGAAATGGTCCTTTTTTGCTACAGGAGCAGGAGACGTGCCCTTTCAGAAGGAGGCTTTTTTTTTTTTTTTTTTTAACACCTCTTTCCCCCGCTCCTAGATCCTGACTGTTTCTCTGGCAGAGCCCTCAGGAAGTGTGAAGATGATGTCAACACACTTAGGACTGCATGCTTCTCAGAAGCCCATATATTAAAATCGGGTGGGAAATCCCAGGCCAGCCCACCCACTCCCTAAAGTGTATGAGACCGTCCGGGTCCTTATCTCTGGGACCAGAGATTGTTTTTCTAGAAAATCCAGGGGAGATTAAAGTTGCAGAAAGTCAGAAGCTGGACTGTGTCTGTGAATAAGCAGATAAATTTATCACAGGCCAATTGAAAACTAAGTACCCGTTTCCAAGAGTAGAACGAAGAGAATATTTCTTACTCTGTAAATGATGAGGTCTTTATATCAAGAAGGTAGATAACCAAAGGGGAAGTGAATCGGAAGAAAGCTTTAAGGACACCTCCATCATCCCAGAAGTTGTGGGAGAGGAAAGGGTTACAGCATCTCATCTCCCAATGATTACCACTGGCGCAGAACACAGGGAGCCCCCAAGAACTGGATAGAGCCTTAAACAGTTAAGGAGTGAAGACTTTTACTAGTATGGATGACACCAGTAGCCTATGGGCAGCATGCATTCACCGTTTCTCGGACTGCCCAGGGCGAGAAAGCTATGGGCTGACCTCTTTATGGAGCAAGCTGAGTATTGAGAACAAAAGCTATTTAGGAGGATGAGCTACCCAGGTGCTGGTCACCCACCAATTCTTTTACGTTGGTATTGCCAAATACCAATCGTTCATTTCTATTTCAAACAGCACATTTGTTCTTAATTTTGATGCCTCATAAACTTGCAGGGAAGAGAGGGCAAAGAGGATTGTCCCAATATACCCTCTGTTACGGCTAGATCCCGTATTATTATGACATCAGCCTACCTGAAAGATTGCCCCTGGGCTATTCTATAACCGCTGAGAATATTCACTGCCCCTTCCTCAGGGAGGATTACACACTTGAGCTCATGGATTTCAGGCTTGGCTGTATGACTTGTTTTAGCCAGTAGATTGTGAATCAAAACGATGTGGGCTACTTATGAGGGGAAGTTCAAGGAGTCATTGAGAGTTACTCTGTCTCCTTCTTTCCTCTACAACATTGTCAGCAATGTCCCAGATAGACTTCTTCTATCAGCCCGGATACTTGTTTTGGATTCTTCATTGCTAGTATATAGAAAAACAACTGATTTTTGCATATTAATATTATAATCCGTTACCTTGCTGAAACAATTTATTAGCTTTATAAAGCAGTCTCTTTTTATTACTTTGGATTTTCTGTATACAAGATTGTGTCATCTGTAAAGAGATACCAAGATGCCAGTTTTTGCTTCTTTCTTTTCAAAATGGATGTGTTTTTATTTCTTCTTCTTGCCTGATTGCCCTGGTTAGAAACGCTAATACAATGTTGAATAAAAGTGGCAAAAGTGGACATCTTTGTCTTGTTCCTGATCTTAAGAAGAATCTTCAGTCCTTCACCATTAAGAATCATGTTAGCTGCAGATTTTTCATAGATGGTCTTTATCAAGTTGAAGTTGTTCCTTTCTGGTTCTAGTTTATTGATTATTTTTATCAGGGAAAACAGTTGGATTTTTTTTTCAAATTCTTTCTTTGCATCTATTGAAATGATAATGTGGTTTTGTCCTTAATTCTATTAATCAGACATATTCCATTGGCTGATTTTTCATATATTCAACCAAACTTATATTCCTGAAATAAATCCTACTTGGTCATGGTGTATAATTCTCTTTATATTTTGCTGGATATGTCTCCTTAGTATTTTGCTCAAGATTCTTTTTACCAATATTTACAAAGGATATTGGCTTGTTGTTTTATTTTCTTGTGATGTCTTTACCTGGTTTGGTATCAGGGCCTAATATTGGCTTAAAATAATGAGTTGGGAAGTAGTTACTCCCTTTCTATTTTTAAAGATTTTGTGAAAGGTAGTTATATCTTCTTTAAATGTTTGGTGGGATTTCTCAGTAAAGCCATCTGGGTCTGGGATTTGTTTTGTGTGTTTTTTTCTTAACTTGAATATCAGTATTGATAATCTGTGTCTTTCTAAGAATGTGTCCACTTCATCTAGATTTTCTAATTTGTTGGCATACAATTGTTCAAAACATTTTCTCCTAGTCATTTCATTTCTTTTTTTAAAGATTTATTTATTTATTTTAGAGAGAGCAGAGAAAGGAGCAGAGGGAGAGGATCTTCAAGCCGACTCCCAGCTGAGTATGGAACCCAGCGTGGGGCTTGATCCCAGGACTCTGAGATCATGACCTGAGCTGAAATCAAGAGTTGGATGCTTAACCAACTTGAGCCACCCAGGTACCCCCAGTTCTTTTCATTTCTATGAGACTGGTAGTAATGACGCTGTTTTCATTCCTGATATTAGTAATTTGAGTCTTCTCTTTTTTCTTAGGCTGTCAGGCTAAGGGTTTTTCAATTTTGTTTATCTTTTCGAAGAACGGAAGTTTAGTTTCATTGCTCTTTCTCCACTGTTTCCCCTTTTTTCGATTCATTAATTTCTTCTCCAATCTTTACTGTTTCCTTTCTTCTATTTACTTTGGGTTTAGTTTGCTCTTCTTTTTCTAGTGTGTTCATGTAGAAGACTTAGTTATTGCCTTGAGATCTTTCTGACCCCACCGCCGTCGCCAGGGTTTGCCAGAGTGTGCTGTTGTTGATGTTGCTCATGCTCCTGCTGCTGCTGCTAAGTGACTTACAGAATTATGTTTTTAAATCTCTGTTTCTTATTAGGTATGGACATTGAAGTGTCTGCTTGCTTAGCTTAATACTTGTATAGATATTTCCTTAAATTCTTGGGCCAGTATGTCACCCAGCTTTTGCCCCGGGTCTCTGCGTGTATGTCGGGGACAGCCTTCAGTGCTCAGGCAGGCCCCTTACAACTCTTCCTTAGCTTTCACCTCCTACGTGTGCAAAGCCTTGAAGTCAGCCCCCAGTGAGAGCTTAGGGTCTTCTCAATGCTTTCCTGAGCGTGTGCACAGCCCAAACTTGTGCGTGTGTGTAGCCCTTTAGATTCTCGGAAACATGTCAGATTTTTTAGAATCCTCAGTGGACACCTCATTGTTCACCTTTTCCTTTCAAGTTTTTTTGGTCAGCTTTCTGTTTGCTCAAATTTTTATTCCTGCCTCAGTCAACTGCTATGGTAAACAATTGTCAGTGATTGTTTTTAACAAATGCCTCCAGGGAAGAGGTTTTTCATACATTGATGGCTCTTAGATCAAGTAAATACAAGCCTTGTTAGTGCGTGTTTTCTGGGAATTGTCAGATGATTCAGTAATGATAATTATCTGAGAATGGTGCTTTTGGAGAGTTCCTAATCATTATTCCCTTACAATGGCTTTTAGAATGCTGGTTTTCATTCTGGTTGCAGGCTATTGGGTTTGTTTGTTTGTTTGTTTGTTTGTTTGTTTGTTTGTTTGTTTGTTTTCAAAGGATGATATGTGGAAAGTATCAAGGATAGGCAGGTTCCTTTAGATTGCAGAGGCAGGGAAAACTTCCCTGAAGAGTGAAATTGGAGCTGAAACTTCTTCTTCTTTTTTTTAAGATTTTATTTATTTATTTGAGAGAGAGGGGGAAGGACAGAGAGAGAGGGGGAAGCAGGCTCCCTGCTGAGCAGAGAGCCCAATGCTGAGCTCGATCCCAGGACCCCTGAGATCATGACCTCAGCCAAAGGCAGAGGCTTTAACCCACTGAGCCACAGAGGCACCCCAGGTTATTCGCTTTTACCATGATGGTGAAGCTGAAGCTGGGGATTTGAATGAAGTAAGTTAAAATGCCAGCAAGTTCTCTGTTCTTACCAATATTTAGCTGTTTTTCTTAAATAAATGCTCCTTAGAGTTTTGCAAGGCTTTGGTTAATTTCTAGGGTTCTGAAAAAGTTGATTTTTGACAGTTTTTACAAGTGTTGCTTAAATGGAAGAACGGATTTCGAGAGGCTTTACAATGCCACTTCCACTAATGTCCCTCTGTTGGAAGTTGAATCTGAGTCTAAATGTTTTGCTTTTATAATAATTTTTTTTAAATGTCTCTGTCATTGAATTGAAGGTTCTACAAGAACAGTAATTTAATTTTTCTTGTTTACCATCATATTCCTCTACCTAGTATAATGCAATGTAGTAAGCCCACATTATATATTTGATGAGTCAAGGAATCAGTGAATGTTTTCCATAACCAACCAAGAGTTAAACCCAATGAAAATTTTAAACGAATCAGTTACCTTACTCAGACCTTATTGCTGTATTTTCTCTATTCTAAACTGCCATAAATTGTTAAATGCGCTATTAGTTCAGAAACTAAGGAGGAGAAAATTAACATTTTAAATGTCTAAATCAATTGAATGTCACATTCTAATTTGAGAAATGTTTTAAAAATGTGAAAACAATGTGCGCCTTAGATTTGGAAATGTGGCAATGCTTCTGCATTGGAAAACCCAGAGCTAGTGCCCTAAGGTAAAACTACGCAGATTATGACCTGCTGAATGAGAAGGAACACGCGTGGGGTTAGCCGGTAGCTACTTAGGCATCTGAGCTTCCACTCTGGGGAATTAAAAACGACAGTGCGTTTTGATTGAAGGCACAGTGTCAATACACGCACACAAGGAATTAAAGTCACAAGATTTATTACTTAGACATCTTAAATCAGGGGCACAAGGAGCTGGGAAAAGGGCAATCCTCCGTCCCAGGTCATGAATGTGAGCATGAGACTGAGAGCAGAATAGCAAGCACCTATTAGTTAGAGTAGTCAACAAGTCAAATAGTCAACAAGTCACCAAGTTTTTGAGGGCTCCATTCCAAATGGTTATTTTAAAGGATGCCCCAGGAAAAGCAAGGGGGGAACATGTGGCAGGAATCCACATTCAGTTTCTCATCTAAATGTCCCAACTCTGGGTATGAGCGGGGTTCTCATACCTAAAATGCCTGGGAGGCAACTTAAAATAGCTGTTTTCTCATCAAAACTCCCTGTCCTATAGTAAAAGAAAACAAGGCTCAGGCCTCAGGGTCTGCAGCAATCTTCCCAAGACCACTTTCCCAGCAGGAAGCAGAATCAGATGTTAACCGTGGTCTGATTCCAAACATGGAATTCGTGGCATCTTTAGCCACGAATCTATGGAAGAAGAAGTACAGGGTGGTAGCCATGGCTACAAACTTTGGAGTCAGAAAAACTTAGCCATCTTGGGTGGTACTTAGTCAGTGATAAGAACTGGGGTAAATGGCCGACCAGAGCCTTCCAAAGAGAGCTTCTGCAGACTCCATTGTCCCAAGTCTCAGCGACGCGGCCTTCATTCCTGCCGCTGAGATAGTGCTGTTTTAACCTGGTATCAGCATAGGAATTACGTTGGGATAAGCTACAGCCCCTTTGCCTTAGAGTGGGTTGCGATTAGGCCAAAGATTCTGTACCTGCACCATATTTGCTAGGAGGAAGCTATGTCAGCTGACACCTCAGAGTGAATATAAATTCCAGGGGTCTTGCCTGTCTTGACTAACGTTATTGCCCCGTGATCTAGCCCAGTGGCCAGCACAGAGCTGATATTTGTTGAACGGATGAAATAGATTGGGCTTCGAGAACTCTAAGGTCTCCATAAGCCGTCTCCAGCCTAGAGCGTCCTGCCCACCTGGAGACTTTCAAAAGCTGCCTGAAGGAGGCAAAATCCCAGGAGTCCACAAAAAGAAGGTGGGACCGTGATGCCCACTGCCCACCCTCTAGCTGTGCTCCCCGAGGACAAACTTTTCAGCATTGACAATATAGTAAACCACACTATTTCCTTAAAAAAATTGAAGTATAGTGGATACACAGTGTCACATTAGTTTCAGATGGACAACACAGTGATTTGACAAGTCTGTATGTTATGCTCTGTTCACAAGTGTAGCTACTGTCCCTCACCACACAATGCTATTACAATACCACTGACCACATTCCCTTTGCTGTACCTTTTATCCTTGTTATATAGTCTCTAATTCTATATATCATCCCGCCAAGCTTAGCGTAGGCTCTCAGTATATGTATGCTGAATTCGCTGATGCAGAATAAATGTACAGGTGTCAGATAAGGAGCAGGTCTTATGCCATGAAGGAATGTTGATGCTCTTAATCCCTTTGATCTCCAGCCTCGCCTCGCCAGGAGTGTTTCAGCCATGGGTGTTCACTTGCCACGGAATCAAGTTAGAGCTGGGGAGCGGTACGGCCGTGGTCCTCAGCCTCGGCCCCCACAGTGAAGTCACTCAGGGGGACCCCCGGTGAGTCACCACCTCCCACGTGATTCTCATGTGCAGCCAGGGTTGCGTGTCATTAGGCACAGAGAATATCTCATTTGGAGGGTCTCGAACTTCAGGTTCACTGACTTCAGTGAGAGAGCTTTCTTTTCAAAAATCCAGAATCCAGGGTACCTAGGTTGCTCAGTCTGTTGAGCATCTGCCTCTTGATTTTGGCTCAGGTCAGGATCTCGGGGTCGAGAGATCCAGCCCCATGTTGGGCTCTGTGCTGAGCGCGGAGCCGCTGATGACTCTCTCTCTCCCTCTGCTCCTCCCCACCCTGCCCCCCACTTGCTCTCTCTTTCTCTAAAAAAAATAAAAAATAAAAAAATCCAGATTCCAGAAACGCATCCCTAAACCCACTGGAATCTGTGGAGATGAGCAGAGCCCTTTGCAAGTCCCCACGTTGCCGGACCAAGTTGAGAACCAATGATCTGGTTTTATCTTTTCATTCTACGCGGAGGAAGCCGCAGCCCACAGAAGAAAATGACTTTCCCAAGTCTGTCTCTCTGGGGCTTCAGTTCCTCGCCCCATACACAGTGCTTGACCAGAGAAGACACAGAATACACGTCCACTGACTGAATAGTCGTTGAATGGCTTTCACCTTATTTCTTAAGAGAGGCATCATATCCTTGTGGTTAAATTAGGAGGCTCTGGAGTCAGACTGCCTTGCTTCAAATCCCAAGTCCGCTGCCTAACAGCTCTGCCAGTTTGGTCACAAAATACCTAACATTCCTGTCTCCCTTTTTCTCATCTGTGCCATGGGAATTTTAATAGAACCTACCTCATGGGGTTGTAACGATTAAATGGAGTTAAATCAATTCATGAGTTGATAGAATCAGCAAAGAAATAGGGAGAACTTGCTTTTACCTGTTGTTTCTCTGGAGTTCAAGTTTAACTGGGTGTCCAGTATTTTTATTTGCTAAATCTGGCAACCCTCTCTCACTTAGAGACCTAGAAGTGTGCCCAGCGAGTACTAATGAGTGTTGGCTATTATTATTTTTTGATTTTTATTATTGACCCTACTCCATTCCAAGCCTCTCAGAGTAAAGAACCCTTCAGTCCCTTATTAACTTGGCTTCCAGGAATGCTAATGCATGGCCTTTCAAACAGAGGGTAGATTAGAGCGTTTCATTTCTAAACAAACACTCCCTCAAAAATAAAACAGGCTAAAAACACGATCATAGTGGGACTACTTAAAATAGTTAACTGAATGAGATGTTTTTGTGAAATTTCACATGTTTAAGAAACTCTCATTTCCATGACATTAGGGTAATTGCAAATTATTTTGTGCTCAAAAGAAAGTCCACTCAGTGCCTTCTCAAGCCAGTGCAGGTTACCAGGATCGCTTCTGAGAAATAAATCCTTATCAATAGAACTTCCCTCTAGTTTGTTTTCAAGATGGTATCAAAACATCAACCTTTGAATCTTGTATCTACTACTCATTAGCTGTGTGTTTCAGGGGCCAAGGTATTTTTTTGTTAACAGAAACTTCGTTTCCTTATTTTGGAGACAGGGTCACCATATCATATGGTCTCAGATTCCTTTAAAGGCCGTCGACTCTACCCTCAGTTTCCCACTGGGGTCCATGTCTGAGCAGAAAAGGCATCCAGCAGGGCAAGCAAAGCAATGTGTATTTGCAAGCTCAAGTTGCGTTGGTTATTGGTACTGGGTATTGCATTGGTATTACCAATAATACGAATTGGTTATTACCACCCCAGACGGAATCCGTGGTTTTGGAGCCCCTTAAGAGCACGCCTTATATAAGGCCCAAGGTTCTCAGCTTAGGCTGTCCATTGGAATCAGCTGGGGAACTTTCAATTAAATGTTTATGCAGGGCTCCATTCCCAGAGACGCGGAGCCCATTGGTCTGGGAGGAGTCAGGCATACTTAAGGTGCCTCCAGGTTGCTAATTTGAAGTCGAGGGTGAGAGCCACTGGCTTTCCTGTCCCTTCTGAGCTCAGCTTCTGTCCTCTCGTGTTCCTCTCAGATTCGCCCCAAATCCTCCAAGATGGGGTTCACAGGACTGCACGGCACATTGCTCCACCTCGCTTGATTTCCATTCGCATGTGGCTCTGCTAATTACGATGCAATTAGCACGAAGAGAGAGCCCCAGGCAGGGCCAGCCCAAAAGTGGCAGCGGCATGGCTTACTTTGGGCTGCAGCGTCTCCTTCTTCGGGCCGAATATCCTGTTTTCAGCTCATCTCACCCTTGAGGTCACAAGAAAGTAAAGACTCTGAAGCCTCCCCACACCGTGACCTACAATCCCACCGTCCAGGATACGTTCTCCTCAGCCCACCAGGTAAGCCCATTTCACGTCTTTGATTACGATGAAATATTTTGAACATACGAAGAGGATATTAATTTAATAAACCAACAGGCAGCCACTACTGCCTCCCAGAGTGAATGCGCTGGACACTTTGTTCCGACATTTCCTTTGTGGCCTTTCCTAATCTCGTGCCCTTCGTTTTCTCCCAGGTGTCCCCACTCCTATAAAGTTTGTGAGCACTGTTGTCCACAGGACTGAGCCTTTCTATACCAGCAAGCATTAATAAGCAACTTAGGATATCGTTTTGTATGTTTTTAAAATGACACACGAATGAAATGACACCGAGCACTATTCTGCAGCTTGACTCTTTTCACTTGGCATTTTGTTTGCGATTTATCTAAATTCAGTTTATTCGTTTTAACAGCTGTCTAATGATCCATTATGTTAATATCTAACACTTTATTTATCCATTCTAGTCTATTTTGTTTCTACCAACATAACATTTAGAATATGTCTAAACACACACATTCATGTATAAATGATCTTGCTGGCCTCTTCTCTCCCAGGAAAAATGTGTAATTATACACCCAAATGTGTGTGTGCTCATTTACACATCGCATGTCCCGCTGCAGTCGTGTGTTAAATATCCCTAAAGCTTAATTTCTTTCTTAATTTTAAGTAAAAAGAAACATTATTAGAAGTTCAAACACCTCTTCGCATATCTCACTGGGATTTTTTTTGTGCACATCTTGCTTTGAAGCCATTGCTCCAATCAAGTGCATTTTATGTATTTATTACTTAACGTTTTCCCATATTCCAACATGAGAGGATTCGCTTCTGATCAATATAACTCATCATTATCTCACCAGCTGTGTGTGTCTTTTAAAAATGCTCTCTCACTGTTAAAACAAGCCCACACTGCATTCCACACGTTCTCTCTCCTCATCTACACCGCCTCCCCTCTCCCATCAAGCTTTAAAACCTGTGCAATCCAGTCAGGTTCCAAGTTCGCATTAATTTCTCCTGGTAGCTAAAAGTCATGTTCCTTCCAATTAGCGTGTTTCTGTATATAGTCGTGCAACTAACATAGCGTGAGCTTGGTCTGTTGTAATTCCTTGGGTAACAGTTAGAAGAAAGCACCCACTTGCACTACTAAAATTCCTTGAAATGTCCCTCTCCCTGCCTCACTATGTCAGAAACTACCTCTGGCTCCCCGAGGGCTGGAAAAGTGGTTGCCAAGTCGTTGCTGTGATTCCCCAGCTAGAGCCCACTGCTCAGATCTGGCTGATTAGAAATGCCTTTGCAGGTGATGTCAGCTTAGTTTTAAGAACGTGTTGATTGACTTGGTTGATTAATCACTTGAAGCACAGTAGGGAATTGCCAGTCTGTGGGTTTTTTGGAGAAGGCTTTTCTGAATTAGAGATGATTTCAGCCTTGACAATATGGATTTGGATTGTAAATGGAGGGCTAATGGTCTGGAGATCTGTGGGTGGCCTGGGGATAAGTAAGGGCTCATTAGCAGGTCAGAGAGAGAGAGAGAGAGAGAGTGAGTGTGTGTGTGTGTGTCACACACACAAGTGCGCGCGCACACGACACACACACACCTTTTTTGGGAGGGTTTTCACTTTCTCAGTCCATTCTGCTAGTCCATTTTACTTTAGGCTTGGGAGCCACATTTAAGTCCCAAATGCTATAAAATCCAATAGGAGCTAAATAATGAATCAACAGACCCAAGGTTCAAATTCTCGGTTACCCACTTAAGAACAATGAGAATCTGAACAAATGGCTTACTTTCCCTGTATCTTGGCTTCCTGTTCTGAAAAATGGGGACACGGATAATATTTTCCTCTTATCATTGTGAGGATTTAGTAGGGAGAACGTCAAGTGCCCTGCACAGCACAAGAGCTTAATAAATGGTACCCAGTGGTGGCGTCTTCCCTTCATCTGTTCTATGTATCCAGTTTGCTTGAATTGAGACCTCAGCATGACTGGATGTCACAGAGGAAACTCTGCATGGTGCCTGGCGTCCGATAAGCACTCAACACATGGTGGTTGCAAGAAGAGTGACCTCTGTGTGGTTGTTGGCACTGACTGGTGGGCATTTATTTAGATGTCCACCCTGGTAGTTGGTTTAATTCTTTGAGTTTAAATTTAGTTGATTGGAACTCCTCGTTGTACTGCTTTGACAGATGACTTTGAGGTTATTAAGATCTTTGAGAGAGGAGAGGAATGGTTTACCCAGGTTAACTCCGATTTTTGCAACCTAGATCTTGGCTCCTCCAAGGGTGGTCTGGAGACCAGCCACATCAGCAGTCCCTGGGTGCTTGTTACAAACACAGAATCCCAGCACCCTCGGAACCTGTGGTGTCAGAATCTGTATTTTAACAAGATCCTGAGGTGATTCATATATGCAATAAAGCTTGAAACAGAGTCACCTAAATATACTACACGGGAAACCATAGCTCCGCGGTCCTTAGACCTGCCCTGTGTTTGTGCGGGCTAACCCCGTCTCGGGCAGGCAGTCTGGGACAGTGAGTGAACCAGACTCAATGGGACATTAAAGCACTACCTGTTTAGTAACCTGCAAGATCTTTTCAAATGACATGAGCCATCTAAACAAGTTCCCGGCTATTTTGTCAATAGGCGAGTAACTGATGGCAGTGTTCTTCACACGTTTTCCACATGGCCCTTGGATGACCCATACTTTTCTGGGCCCAACGCCAGACAAAATTACCAATATTACACCAGGCAATGGTAACACCGAAGTAGGGGCTCCGTGCATTTCAATTTAAGGCAATTTAGAAGACTTCAGTGGAGCGTTTGTTTCTATGTGCTACAAGTTTCCTTGGGGGGAAATTGCTTGCAGTTATGATGTCATTTCACTGTCGCCCTTGATTTTTTTCCAGAGGTTCAAATCTGCAGGCTGCCCCGGAGGTTGCACAAACAGACACAAACGTAGGAGTCCTTCTGGACTCATTACCGTCTTTATCGTCTCCATCTTCATTTTTGGGGGGCACATAGTCATGAAGTCCCAGGGTCCTTGTGTGTTACCATCCACTTCTGGCTGCTGTTCATTTTCTTTTTTTTTTTTTTTTTAAAGATTTTATTTATTTATTAGGAAAGAGAGAGAGTGAGAGAGAGCATGAGAAGGGAGAAGGTCAGAGTGAGAAGCGGACTCCCCGTGGAGCTGGGAGCCCGATGTGGGACTCGATCCTGGGACTCCGGGATCATGACCAGAGCTGAAGGCAGTTGCTTAACCAACTGCGCCACCCAGGCGCCCTGCTGTTCATTTTCTTATTCCTTATTCTTATTCCTTAATCCTGACATGGCTGGCAAATGAGCATGTTGCTCCAACCAAAGAAATTAACCAGATATAGATGATTTCATTGTAACTGACATATGCATTATTCAAAAAGTGGTTAATGTCCAGGGAAGAAACCTATTCAGAGAGCACAAGTCCTTACACATAGAAAGTCAAGCCTCTTCTAGAGGTTGATCAGAGCATAAATGAAATATGAAATAATCTTCCATGAGCCTCTTATTACATTGTCTACTTAATAAAAATATTCCCTGGTGTTCATTATAATTGGGTATTGTCTGTTTGCTATTGTCTATATGGTATATTGTCTGTTGAATAAAAATACTGAATGGTGTTAATTATATTTGGGTGAAAAGAATCATCTTGCATATTCAATGGAAGACATCACCCAAATTCTGCAATTTGACTGAATGCTGAATGGGGAAATATCTCTTGTTGCTTGTTCTAAATTTGCTTCTCTTTATTTTCTCAGGGCATCTCTTGTCTTTGTATGATTTGATGTCTTTAGGAAAGAGACTATTGCTTTTCCCTCTTCCTTGGAGCATGTGAACATCCGAGAACTAGCCTATCATTCCTCCCCACCTTCTAGGCTATTTCATATTTTTGTTAAGGGCCTACTGTATGCAGCTCTTTCAAAGGAAGCCAAAGCTAGCTGTAAAAGGCAGAGTAAGGCAGAGGACATCTGTCAGTGTGGTGGTAAAGATAAGGAACATGTCTGGAGTAGAACTTCTCAAACTGGGTAGATCATCAAAGATATGTGTGCATTTGGTTTGTTTTTTAGTATAGATTTTTAGCCCCTCTCCTAGATCAGCCATCCTCAAACTTGAACATGCATCAGAACTCACATGGAATGTTAGTTAAAATACAGGTTGCTGGCCCTGCCTCCTGAGTTTCTGATCCAATAGGTCTGGGAGGGTCAGAGAATGTGCATTTCTAACAGGATCCCAGGTGATGCTGATGTTGCTGATATGTGGCTTGTCCCTTGAGTGCTTCTGTTCTAGAAGTTCTGAGTCAGCATGTTCTGAGACTTGAGAATGTGAATACTTGAGAATACATCTGCCATGACTTGAGAATATGAGAACACATCTACCATGCATCTTAGGGAACCATGTACCCAAAAGTTCAAGACCAACAACACAATGCATGCTTATTCTAAAGCCAGCACTCTGCTAGAGTCAGCAGAGAGGATACAGTAAAGGCTGATCCCACTTGCCCCTGGAGCCCTATCCTCCATGATCCCCCAACCCTGCCTTATGTCCCAGCTCTACCAAGCCATTTATAGTTACCAGATTCAACGCTGGCCTGTGCCTTCACATCTTTGCACATGGTTTTTCATCTGTCCAGGGTACTCTTCCCCATTTCTCTGTTTCATCCTCCTTCAAAGTGCTGTTCCAATGCCATATTCCTCAGTATCACTTTCCCTTCAGAAGACTTTGTCCTTCTTTGAGGAAACTCTTTCCCTCAAGGAAATTACAATTTGGAGTGGAGGTCATTAATGAAGAACTCCAAATTATGATACTGCCTCTGTATTTTGCTGGGCCTTACACATACTGCAATGTTGAGCTTATTACCTAACACTGAAATAGTTGTTTTCTTATGCCTTATTCTCCCCTTAGACTGTGGCCCCTGGGAGCGTCAAACCCACATCTTTTCATCTCTGTGTACCCAGTTCCTACAGAGAATTTGTCACATGCTCGAGTGTTTTCTAAATGTTCTCTGAGTTCAATATAACATAGCTGTTCTTCCCAAAGGGATAACAATCTTATACAAACACTAGTGCAGCAGATGTGAAAACCTTAATTATATTATTTTAGTCAGCATCAGAATTCCTTTTGTATATTGGGACTATTTTTGTTGAGAGAAATCCCCTGAGAAGGCACTTGCAGCTTTAAGTAAAGCTCGGAGTGCCTGGACTTTAAGAAAGAAATTCAGGGCTTGAAAGAAAAGGCTATGTGGCTCTGTGTGAACTAAGAGAAAGGGCTTTGCTCTTGAGGTAGAGAGAGAAGGAACACAGAATAAAGGGAAATAGAAGAGGGAAAGTGAAGTTTTAAAGAGATTGAGAAATAGAGGAACCTGCCATCAGTGAAGGGGGATGAAGCTCAGTCATGAGATGGGATGGCATGGCCCCCAAAAATTCTGTAGTCCCTGGATGACCAAAGCATTTCAGTAATAGTTGAAGGGCTTTTTTAGTACTTTGGGAACTTTTCTGTTGTCTGCCCTGTGCACCCTGTAATTTTCAATAGAATTCACCACTCACAAAAACCTTCTAGAGGTGCTTTTGTTAGTGTTTGCTTTTGGTAAATAAAGGAAGAGGCCGAGTTTTGTGTCTGGGTCAGCACAGTGAGGACTGTAGCCATGACTCATGTAATAATGGCAAGATGATGTAACATGAAGTGATTCCATTGAATCAGGATGCCAGTTGGTCAAGAAATGCTCACTAAGCATGACTAAGTGCTGTATATTCTTAAAGAACTAGGGCTACTGCAGTGAACCCAATGGAGAAGTCCTTGATCCCATGGAGTTCATGTGCTGGGAGGAGATATTTAATGTAACTGGGGTGCTGAATGCTAAAAAGGAAAATTAAGGAGGGAAAGATGAGGGGGTGATGATGGTACTTGGTGGTCAGAAAGCCTCTTTGAGGAGGAGACATGGGAGCAGAGACCTGAATGAAATAAGAGCATGAGTCATAGGCTGTCTCGGGTAAGAGAGCTTGGGGCAGTGGGAACCAATGAAGAAAGCCTTAAGATGGAGAATGGTTGGCCAAACTGAGAGCAGCAAGTAGCAGACCTAGAGCAGAGTGAGTGCAGGCAAGAGTGGAAGGAGAGAGGGGTTGGCCAGACAGCAGGGGGCATATTACATGGGCTGTCGAAGGGAAAGGAAATCTGGCTTTCACTGTGAATGGGGTGAGGTGTGAGATGGGGAACCATTGGAGGGTTTGGAGCTGATAAGTAACATGATCTGATTTGATTTGGGGGTTTTATTAATCTGATTTGAATTTGTAAAGGATTTTTCTGGCAGCTCTGTGGAGAGTAGATCATAAGTGATAAGATGTGGGGAAGGACAATCAATGGAAATTGAGGAGTCATGGAATTGAACCTCCCCTGACCATGGAATTGAGGTTTATGTTCATCTTTATAGATTGCATGTGGTTGGGAGACACTCCTGACATTCCAATTTAGTACTACTGCTACTTCTACTATTATTTACCATTACTACTACTACTAGTAGTAACAATATTACTATTACCATTACTATTACTGCTGCTGTTGCTGCTGCTAGTACTAGAGAGTAATAAACATTCATTATGTAGCAGAAACGTTGAAGGGTGATTTGCATATATTAACGATCTCATTCACTTGTCTCAAACCTATGGGACAGGAGCTATTTTTAATCTGTACTTTACAGATGAGGAAAATAATGCTGGGACATGTTCAGTGAATCGCCCAAGATTACATGACTGTTATGTGATGGCAGTGGGGCTTGACCTTAAGCCTTTCTGACTCCAAAGATTGAAGTTCTTTACCTCTATTCAGTAATGACAAAGGGCGAACAGTTGAGTGTGAATGCAAATAATACATACAGGGAGAATAACCAGCTGAATAAAGCCTCATTCAGTAAGTCATTTGTTTGAGACAACTGTATGAAACAGGAGACAGCAGCACGAGTGAAGGCAGAGGGAAGAAACCCTATGAGCGGGAGCGCACAGAGGTGGTAGAGTGGGGTGGAACCGTGTGGGGGCATGATGTCTGCGGAGATGTACAGGTGGAAAACAGTGGTTAAGAACATGAGCTCTGTAATGAAGAATTGCATCAACTCTCTAGGTCCCCACTTACTCAACCAACCATGGGCCAGTTCCTTGACCTCCCTGTGCCTTGATTTGTGTCATCTGTAGACGAGAGTAAAAGCAGTACTGTCTCTATTGTGAAGTAAATGAGATAAAGCACAAAGAGGTCATAATATACTTAGCATAGAGGCACCTGGGTGGCTCAGTCATTTGGGCATCCGACTCTTGGTTTCTGCTCATGTCATGATCTCATGGGTCTCAAGATTGAGCCCTGCATCTGGCTCTGTGCTCAGCAGGGAGTCTGCTTCAGGGTTTTCTCCCTCTGCCCCTACCCGTACTTGCTCGCTTGCACTCTCTCTCTCTTCCAAATTTCTCTTTTTAAAAAAAGATGCTTAGCATATAGCGAATACTTATAAAAAGTTTAGCTATTATTAATTTAGAAAGAAGTAGACAAAATTGAGAAACATTCAGAATTTGGTGGTTGATTAGAGGATGAGAAGACTATGACCTGAAGGTTTCTGGGTCAAGTAACTGAGAGGATGGTTGTGCCCTTAAATGAAATGGATGACCCTGTTGGAGAATCAGACTTTTTCCAAACAACATAAAAGTGTCAGCTCTAGAGAGAGTAGTCCTATTCCCCTAAGAATGAAAGGAAGAATGAAAGGAAGGAAGGAAGGGAAAGAAAGAAAGAGACAGAAAGAAAGAGAAAAAGAAAGATAAAGAAAGATGGGCAAAGAGATACAAAAGAAATGAAGATGATGGATTTTCTCAATCTTTAAGGGAGAAATGGAATCATCTATGAGTGTGGGAAATGAAGGAGGAACAGAGTGTTGGACAAAAGTAAGAGTAGTTAACACAGCTGTGATGTTAGTATGAATCTTCCTCAAATAAAACTTGAGACAAGGACTTGGGTGCAGATCATTCATGTGGCAGTTTAGCTCCAAAAGTAGGAAGGGAGAACAGGGCAAATAAGATGAGAAAGGAAGGAAAGTTGATAAAAGGGGGTGTTATTTTGAGCTGATTACTGCTATGGACAACCAGAAAGTATCTTGCTGGGGATCCTCTGAGAAACTGTGGAGGATGTACCTCAGAATATCCCCTCTTGGGAGCATTATCCACTGACTCCCATCTCGCATTGGCTGAGGGCTGCCATATTGGTGTTAATTTCCGAGTTTCTAGGATCTGCCTGTGTGTGCCCTGAGTGAGCTTCCACCATTTTGAAAAAAGACCTGAGACAAAAAAGTGGAGAGACACAGTGGAGAGTTGAGACAAGACACGGGCAGTGACCATTCTCTGTAGCTAAAGTCAGAATGGGGCCAAGGGAAAGTGACACTGGGCACCAATAGCATCTGCTAAAGAAAGTAGTGAGTGATAAACTTCACATCTTAAAAAATCCTGAAATGTGTAAGTGCCTTTAGTATCATTTAATATATGAAGACCTGCAGCTCAGAAAGTGAAAGTAAGTTGGTAAATGGGGATTTAAACCCCTTATGGGATGGAATCTAAAACATACACACTTTTCCCACCTACTGTGCTGCCAGCCTTCAACAAAAAAAAAATTCTATTAAAATGGAAATGGCAACAGCACTAATAGGCCAATTCTTCCCAGTACTAATTATTGGAATTTTGCTGACTTACTGTTCTCCAGACCAGGACCTAAAAATACCCATTTCTTAAGAGACTGGATATACAGACTCAAGAGGAAAATGAGAGCCACAGAGAATCCAAAATTGGATACCCTTCTCCAGTTGAAGTCCAATGAATGGGAATTGCATTTCTCAGCCCAATCAAGAAATTCTTTACCTCTAGGAATATGTAGCTATTAGAGTTCCAGGCTTCCAGCCTCAGAGGAGGAATTCCAAAAATTCCATCTGTAATCTGCGTAGCTCAGCATATGCCCAGTGAAATTAGGTATTTTTCTGTTTCTCTCATTCTGACAGATCTTTTTAACGCTCTTTGGCCTTGAAACACCTTGTCTTCTAGACCTGTCAACACAATATAGTGTTCTAGAATCCTTTTCCTCTCACTGTCCCACCCACATTGTCATTACCAATCAAGCAGAGAGTAGTAGGAGCCAACTGAAAGCCTTCCCATTCACCAAAGATTTGCTGGCAGAAGATTCTCTTTCTTCAAGGGAGGCCATGCCCGTCACAGAAGCATTACCTTTACTGTCCAGACCGGTCTGAAAGGCCATCTCGACAATACAGTGGCTCCTGCATTCCCACCAGGATCTCCTTTTGATAGTAATCAGGGGTGCTGCATACAGCTCTCCTCCCATCCCCCAAGGGCAACCACTGATAACATGTTAATGCATTTTCTCCTTCCAGAAGTGTTGCTGTTCACTTGAACTTAACTGTGGTCACGCTGCAGCTGCATTTCAAATCCTAATCTCCCGTACCATAATAAACTCTCCATTTGTTAATTTTCTGCGTCAGATACAGGAAGTGAAAGAAATAATGCATTCCCTTCCACTTTTCTGCACAATGTGGCGTAGAATCTTTTTCAAAGGAGACTTAAGACATGGGCAATGGGGCTCAGCGTGGGCAAGGCTGAGGGTTTGTGGTGGGTGAAGAAATGCTTTGGTGTTAGAACCTGGAGTTCTCCTTCGCTGTCACATCCCCCCCTCCATGCTCATAATTGATATTAATCTCTCCAGACTCCTTTGATGTCAGCAAAACCATTTTATTTGGGCAGTAGCCAGAAGGACCGTGGCTGATTCACCACCTGTTGTCATTTTCCGTCCTTCCTCCAGCAGTGAATTTAGAAGAGCTCCTCACCAGATCGCAGTGTGTTTGCTAGGGCACGGCAGCTCCCCATGTTTGATCTCCTGTTTCTTGCCTGGAGCTTGTATTTCAGACTAAATTATTTACCAGCGTAACAACCACGTCTTGTGTTACTCAAAATACAAACCTGATGTATTGGAGCAATCAGACCTCACCCGCCGACACTGTTTATGCTTTGCAGCTATAGACCCAGATCAAAGGATGAATCATAATTATCCCAACACATCCATTTTTCTAAGTGCAAGAGGGGGAGAGGCAGTTTGCTCTCCTGACTACGAACTTGAGGAAATGAACAGCAACTGGGGCAAGTGTCTGTTGACTTCTCCTCCCCAGAGCTGTCAGATCCTGGAAAGAGGAGGGTGGCCAGGGGACCGTCGGCTGTGGGGCTGACACTAACGCTGTCCCGGCTTTCTTCCCTGACACTTCCAGCGGGCTTGGCGCTGCCGCGGTCCTTCGTCTGCACTTTGGGTCATCAGAGTGTGTTGTGCTTGTTTCACTTCTCTTCTCCGCCTCCCCCCCGTCCATGGGCTCCTGGACGGCAAGCAACCAACATCCACAGAAGAGTGTGCCTGTGTGAAAGCAGCTAGCATTTGCTTTCCTTGGGAGCTTTAACATTGTCTGGCTAGAATCCTTTTTTTGTCCCCCTGCTGGACACCTACTTTGGGAGGGAAAAAATAAGTGGCTGGAGGCAGGCAGTGTGGGTGAAGGATTTAGAGACTAGGCTTTGGAATGATGTAGATCAGGGTGTGGTGTCCTGGCTCTGCTGCTTTTGCTGTGTGGCCTTGAGAATGTTGGCTGATCTCTCTGATTCCCAGTTTCTTCATCAGTATAATGGGGATTGTTATGAAAATTAAATCATAATTTAATTTGATAGTGATAGTCATTATTACTGTTTGGGAAGATCTACAAGCCTTTTATAGGTTCAAGAAATACTGGAAATACTGTTGATAGAAGGTATGAGGGCATAATGTTCTCTGGAACGGCTGGGTTCTGTGCAAAATGAAGTCTTCCTCGATCTGACTTGGCCAAAACCCCTTGTGGAGAATGAAAGAGATTCTGTGTGATAAGGAGCAACATCTGAAAACCAGACATTCAGGGAGTCATTGCAGGTTAATATCCCAGTGCTTGCCCTTTACCTCATCACCTCCCTCTCTGTCTCTGCAAAAATGAGAGTGTGGCAGTTAGGCGTCCCTTAGAATGACTAGAGCCGCTGAGGCCTGAAGTCCCATCTGGAAAGGGTCCACTTCTGCAAATGTGTTTGTGTCTTTTGTGCAAAGGCACAGAGCTGAAGCCCCCAGGATGGCTCTGAAAGGACTGAGCCTGAGGCTGGGCGGGTTGCAGGATTAGCTCAGTGGACAGCAGTTTAGGGCTCTTCCAGAGAGCTCTAGTAAAACTAACGGGACCCTTAATCCTGCAAACCTTCTAAGGAACTCAGTCTGTTTCTATATGTGACCTGGTCCCTCCTTTGCAGAGGAGATGAACACCAGACCCCTTTATCTGCTCGTCTAAACCAAAGTAACCCTCCCTACATGAGATTGATGACCACATTTTCACGGTTCTAAGACACCCCATTTGTAAGACACATCACTGATTTCATAGCACCTTTCTGGAAGAACAACACGAAAATAAACGTGCACATCAATTGTCAGTTGTGCTTTGAGAAATGGTAAAATGTGGAAAGATGTACAACTTGGAATAGAAGAAAAAATTAGTCATGCTAACTTAATGGACACTTGTTGCCACAGAAATGCTAGAGCTGTCAGTGGCTTAGGAAGCCCAGCAGTGGCTGTGCAGTAGGAGAGTTCCCAGCCCCCCATCCTTTGTCTATCTCTTTTCAGTGGTCCTCACCAACCCTGTGTCTAGCCTCCAGGAAAATCTAGGGTTTAACTGGTGATGTCACATACATCTGTATGTATATGTCCCCTGTGACTCCAGCCTCTCTCTGCAGCTAGGCAAGTTTTTTTATTTTCTACAGAAAAATCAGACTGCTATCATAGGAGACTCCTGCTCCTTTAACTCACCATGTGTTAATGTGGTGGGTCATTAAGACACAGTATCAGGCAACAGGAAACTCTAAATTGATGACTGCTTTCCAAACCTCATTGGCATTTTGCTGGAGGGAACTAGAAGGACAAAGGGGGTTGATATTTACCATATGAAATTGTCTGTGAGAATTATATGCCTCTTATTTATCTCCTTGGTTCAAAACCAGTTTTATTTCCTTGACTAGAAAGACCCTCTTTCCAGCCTGGTAATTCCAAAGAATAAATGCCAAGACGGTGCCTGTGTGTGAGTGGGAAGTGTTTGAGAATGACCTTGGGGGCCACTGACCCACCCACTGTAGGCGTCCATTGGCAAAAGGGGAGTGTTAGTCCACATCGGGTGAAGAGTGGGAGAGGAGAAGAGCTGCGGGGGTCACAAAGCATACAAGCAAGAGAACCATGTAACAGTTGGAGGATGAAAGTTGTTCCATGTGTATTTCCCTTTTCTGACCTATCAAACCTGGAGCGGTGCATGGGGCCGCCGACCTCCATGATGGTTGTACATAATCCCTCCGCACTGAGCATCATCTGATTGGACTGGAGCTGATCACGTGGTTCAAATAGGGCCAGTCAGATTCTCTTTAATAGAATTCAGAATACAATCAAGCACCAGCCTTTCAGTCTCTATCTGTGGTTGGCTAAGAGCACCAGTTATGAAGTCAGACACCTGAGGAGTGCTCCACCACTTCCTAGCTGTCTTTAAGCAGGTTACTTAACCGTTGAGCCCTCTCAGTTCCCTGCCTTGAAAACTAGTAAGGGCAGTGGCATCACCTACACCCTCTAAGATGTTTAGCACATTGTTCTCCACATGTAAAAAGTACTCAATAAATACTAACGTTATTGTTTTAGTTTCCTATGAATTCCATAGCAAGTTATCACAAATTTAGTGGGTAAACACAACACAAATTGATTTTACCATTCAGTAGGTTAGAAATCCAACACAGGTCTCACCCTGTGATTGTGTGAATACACTGAACCCATCTGGATAATCCAGAAGAATCTCCCTACTTTAAGGTCAGCTAATTGGCAACCAAAATTCAATTAGTAATCTTAATACTCCTTTGCCACAAAAATGTAGCACATTCATGGATTCTGGAGATTAAGATATGGACATCTCCGTGTAGGCATTATTCTGCCTACCACAATTATAGAAAAAAAAATGGGAGCTCTGGGGCAGCAATAATACAAAGTAGAGATAATGAAGAAAAGGAAGCAACTCTGAAGGAGAGTGAAGACAGGCCAGAAATGTAGAGTTCTGGGGGCTTCCCAGTTCCCCATCCCAGCCCTTGTGGAGGCCCATCTTCATTCCTTCACATGGCTTCCTGAAACATCTCATGATCATTACAGCAAGTTCTCTCCCTCCATTAAAAAAAATATTTTTTTTTTGGCTGGCTCAAGCAAGCTTAAGTGGGTTGCTAATATTTAATAAAGGGTGCCTGGGTAGCTCAATCAGTTAGGCATCTGTCTCTTGATTTTGGTCATGATCCCAGGGTGATGAGGTTGCTCCCGCCTGGAGCTCTGCTCAGTGAGAAGTCCGCTTGAGAATCTCCCTTTCCCTCTCCTCTGTCCCTCCCCAACTCGTGTGTGTGTGCACTCTCTGTCTCTCCCAAATAAAATCTCATAAAAATATTCAACAGTTGGGATATTGATAAGATGGAAATGTTCCCAGTAATAGTCTTCTCTACCACAACTACTCAGCAATGAATCCTATCACAGCAACCACTGATAGAAAGACATTATTCATCAGTGTCTGTCTCCTCGTCACTCTCCGTGTATAATGTGCCATTGAGGTACATGCCACAGTTGGCGTATCTTGGGATTTGGTCCTTGGGTGATGAGTTTGTTTCCTTTTTTAGGTATAAAATAATCATCTAGAGAAGACCTAGGCCTTTTATGTTAGTCAGTGGCATCTAGATACATAAAATTACAGCACTCATTGATAACCTACTACAGGATTTTATTTAGCCAAGTCCACATTTGTTTGTATCTTTTTTTTGTCCAGAAGTGCAGTGTCCCTTGAAAGGTGTTCTCAGGCTTCCTCTTCCACCTCCTCTAAATTGCCATTGTCTATGAACTATTATGTGAAAGACAAAGACATTAGGATGCAGGATTTCTGGAGTATTGGCCTTGCACTGTGTGATTACACTTGGAGTTGGGTTGTGGACAGAGGAGGAAATGTGCATTTGAATCCCACTTGTGCCTCCTATAAGCTCTGGGAGCCCAAGCGAGCTACTGAGTGTCTCTTAGCCTCAGTATCCTCTTTGTATAAAATGGACATAATGTTTCCCAACTCAAAGGATTGTTATGGGAATTAAATGAGAATTTTGTGCCTGACCTAGTGTCTAATGCACAGCAAATGCTCGAAAGTGGTAGCTTTCACTCATTTTATTTGGTTGAACCAGGAATCAAAAACACATCTCATTATTTTCCAAAGTGGCTGCACCAACTTGCATTCCCACCAATAGTGGAAGCAGGTTCCCCTTTCTCCACATCCTCTCCAGCATTTGTTGTTTACTGTCTTGTTGATTTTGGCCATTCTAACTGGTGTAAGGTGGTATCTCGGTCTGGTTTTGATTTGAATCTCTCCGATGGCTAAAGATGATGAACATTTTTTCATGTGTCTGTTAGCCATTCATATGTCTTCTTTGGAGAAATATCTGTTCATGTCTTCTGCCCATTTTTTGATGTGATTATCTGTTTTGTGAGTGTTGAGTTTGAGGAGTTCTTTATAGATCTTAGATATCAGACCTTTGTCTGTAGTGTCATTTGCGAATATCTTCTCCCATTCTGTGGGTTGCCTGTTTGTTTTGTGGACTCTTTCCTTCACTGTGCAGAAGCTTTTTATCTTGATGAAGTCCCAAAAGCTCATTTTCACTTTTGTTTCCTTTGGCTTTGGAGATATGTCCTGAAAGAAGTTGCTGTGGCTAATGTCATAGAGGTTACTGCCTATGTTCTTCTCTAGGGTTTTGATAGATTCCTGCCTCATGTTGAGGTCTTTTATCCATTTCAAGTTTATCTTCGTGTATGGTGTAAGAGAATGGTCAAGTTTCATTCTTCTACATATAGCTGTCC
>CM052805.1:9446923-9473522 GCA_028533885.1 Nasua narica | reverse complement strand
GGATCTGCGGGATCAAGCCCTAAAGATTCCAGAGCTCACGCTGTTCAGCGATGGCAGCAGTTACCTACAAGAGGGTGCACGGAAGGTGGGTTATGCGGGGATCACACCACTGAGGTCGCAGAGGCTGAGGCCTCCCCGGCTGGACGGTCAGCAGAACGGGCTGGTCTGCATGTCCTAGTCCGAGACCTCCCCCCAGTGACGGCAAGTGGGTCAGCGTCCACACTGACTCTCGGGTCGCCTTTGCTCCTGGACCTGTACAGGGCGCCGTCTCCAAGGAGAGGGCCTCCTTACCACCACAGAAAAAGCTCTCAGAAACAAAGAGGAGCTACTGAAACTCCTCCACGCTGTCGGACTTCCAAAGGAAGTAGCAATCCTGCAGGGTAAGGGACATCAGCAAGGCGACGACCCCACAGCGCGGGACATCGTCTGGCCGATGAGGCAGCCACGACCGCAGCTGTTGAGGACATGGACAGAGCCCCTTCCCTCACCACGGCCCTGACACCCCTGGAAGAAGTCCCTCCACCCAGTGACACTGAAAAAGAAAGAAAAATGGGCCGTGGCTGAGGGGGCCGCGCTCACTGAAAAGGGATGGTGGGTGACGTCAGATGGGCGCATCTTCATTCCGACCACAGTGGGAGGGCATCTCGTCAAGGGATCCCACCGACCCACCCGCCTTGGGAAACCCCATCAGAGGCACTCCTCCAGGCGCACTCGGACATCAGCCGGCCACCGGCACGGTCCTGAGCCACCAGTGAGCGGCGCACAACACGTGCTGAAAATAACGCCTGGCCTGCCACGCGGCCCCCGCCGGGTGCCCCGAGGGTGGGAGTGACCCCTTTCGAAGATCTGGAAGTAGACTCCACAGACGTGCAGAGGGCTCAGGTCCCCCCCGTGATGATGTGCCTGCTCTCTGGACGGGTCCAGGCCTCCCCGACCAGGACGGCACCCAGCCGGGAAGTAGCCAGAGTCCTCTGGTGGGAGGTCGTGCCCCGGTTCGGCCTGCCATTAACGATCCATAGTGACACTGGACCCGGATTGGTCACGGACATTGTACCGGTCTTTTCCAAGTCTCTTAACATCACCTGGAGACTCCACACCGCTTACCAGCCCCAAAGCTCAGGGAAAGGAGAGTGAATGAATCGCATCCTCAAGGGAACCTTAGCAAAATTTTGGCAGAGGGCTAACCTCCCAGGGCCGGATCGGCTGCCCCTAGCTCTCCTGTATGCTCGCTGCCCAGCGGCGACGCTAGGATTCTCCCCTTTCGAGTTAGTATATGGACGGCCTCCCCAGTGCCTGGGGAGCCTTCCAGGAAACTTACATCAGGTTGGAGATAAGGAAATAAAGGAGCAGCTTCAGGCCCTGGGAGCCACCCTAACACGATTACAGAGAGACACTATTGAGAGGGCCCCAAGCTCCCTGGGTCTCAGGTGCACTCTCCAGAGAGGGGACTCAGGCTGGGTCAAAGATTGGAAGACAGACCCCCTCGAACCACAGTGGACAGGGTCCCTGTGGTTCTAAGCACCCCTACTGCCCTCAAGGTCTCAGGTGTCCCCCATGGGTCCACCACTCCAGAGGAAAGAAGGCTCAGCGTTCGGACGAGGAGCCGTGCCAATGGGAAGTCCAGCCCTACCCCGCAGACCCCCTCCGGCTTCACCTTCGACTGATGGACGTCTGCTCGCCGTGGTCCCTAGCTCTCGTCGGCGTCATATCCCTCGTCTTAGGCGTCGGATTGGACCCTGTTGCCCCTTCTGACTGGACTTTCCCCCAGAGCCTTGCCATTATTGTTGCTTATGGGCTCACCTTAGAATGTATTGCTCAATTTACCTGCTTACAGGCTTCCTCTCCGTGACCCCCGGGGAAACCTCAATGTTCCTGCATCAAGTCAGATGGGGCACTGGGTTAGGCGCTTGCATCTACATGCCCCCCCAAGTGTTACCAACAAAGTAAGGCCACCTGCTGCATCAATAATGGGAAGAAATATTGGACCAGGCCAATAACTAACACCCAATGGGATGGTAAAATTAGAGGTAACAAGGGCACCACTATGGGCTGGACCTATCTAACCCACTGTGGGATGCGAGAGGGGGGAGGAGCTCAGGATCCGGCACAAAGAGAAGACAAAAGGATTAAACAGGCCTTAAAGGCACTCCGGGGACAGCCTATAATGGCACTGACCTTTCAGGGCTTCGGCAGTTAGCCCAAGTCGGCACCAGGTGGGCCGGGTCCTTGACGCAGCCTATGCACTGACCCGGGACACTAGTGGACACACGTGTGCCCGTCTTCCGCACCCCTGACATCCCTGTCCTCTCTCACAGGAAGTTGAAGGGGCCTGCAGCCCCCACCCAAGAAGGCAGAAGCGAGTGGTGCTAGCTATGACTCTGAGGTGCGAGGGGCGCTCTCGGGTCTGGGAGTGGGGCAGCAGGCTCAGGGACCTTGTCCCTGTTCTGCCACAAGCTCTCCCAGGAACTAAATGAGGACTTGGGAAGAGTTACAGACCCCCTCCTTTCACTACAAAGCCAGATAAATTCCCTACCAGCAGTCACCCTCCAGAACCCACGGGCCCAGGCGAGAAGGGAGGAACATGTGTATTCTTAGGGGGAAGCGTGGTGCTGCTGCTGTGTAAATCAACCAGGAAGAGTAACCACAAAAATTAAAGAAGGAAAAAATATTAAAAAGAGCGAGCGAGCTAGAAACACGGGGAGTTGGAGGATTAGGCCAATGGCCCTCCTGGCTACTACTCCCTTGGGCTGGGCCTCTTACCTCCATCCTCCTCACTGTGGGCCCCTGCATGCTAAATACCCTCGTAAAGTTCAGAGAAAATCCTGTCGCCAGGCGAGTCGCTGCCCGAGTATCAGCTTTGCAGGGCTACCGATCCATAGTAAGTGAAAATAATGCCCACCAAGCCAGCGGGGAATCCCAGTCCCCGCCCCGGGGCCCTTCCAGGTTGTTCTGCCTGCCCTGCTTGATGCGCACGCGCCAAAAAGTACCACAGGCGTGGAAGTAGAAGTGGATAAATTACCCACCTTGCTTGTGCTCAGGGCTCAGACTTTTGGAGATCTTCCTTCTCTTGGGCTGCTGGTGTCAAATAAACCGCCTATCCTCTAAGATCTCCACGAGCCTCTTGGTTCTTCTATCGGGGGCCATCAAGTCCGGGTTTCATAACAGTAGGACCTCATTGCAACACTTTCCCCAGGGGAGCCGCATTTTAACAGATGAACGGTGACCACCATAGTACAAAAGCTGCCAAAATGTGTCCTTCGTGGAAATTTCAAGCCTATAGTAGGAAGACAAAAGAGAGACTCCCGAGGAAAGATCAGTCGTTCAGCATACTGTTAGTGATCACCAGCCCTGGCCCCTCCTGGGCAAGGCTCTAGAGCGAACATCACAATGATAGAGGCACAGTCCCTGCCCTCCCAGGTATCAGAATCCACCAGAGTGACAACTGCTCTCATCCGTGGCCTAATGCCACCTATAGCTGGACAGAGGTCGTCACAATCTGGGGATTGTCATTCCATTTAGAATCCTTATTGTGGATTCCCAGAATCCAGGAGCTGTGTTATCCAACAGGGTAGCCACTAGCCACATGGGCTATTTATGTTTGAATATAAATCTATTAAAATTAAAGTTAAAAATTCAGTTCTGGTTTATGCTCACCTCATTTTAGGTGCTCAGTTCCTCCATCTGGCTAACGCTTACCATCTTGGAGGGGAGGGGTATAGACTACTGCCATCATCGCAGAGATTTTGAAGGGTGCCAGGCTAGAATACCAAAGGAGGACAACAGTTCAGATATTTTTAAATTCTACCCTCCTCGTTGTACAAATGGTGAAACTGAGGCCCAGGGAGGGATGGCCAGCCTGATGCAGCCATAGGCCACCTGCTGCATCAATAATGGGAAGAAATATTGGACCGGGCAAATAACTAACACCCAATGGGACGGTAAAATTAGAGGTAACAAGGGCACCACTATGGGCTGGACCTATCTGACCCACTGTGGGATGCGAGAGGGGGGAGGAGCTCAGGATCCGGCACAAAGAGAAGAAGACAAAAGGATTAAACAGGCCTTAAAGGCACTCCGGGGACAGCCTATAATGGCACTGACCTTTCAGGGCTTCGGCAGTTAGCCCAAGTCGGCACCAGGTGGGTGCCGACCATAGTCTAGTTACAAATCAAATCTTCCAGCACCTTTGGCAAATCATACCTCCACCGTCTGCCCTGCCCACCCAGTCTTCCCTCCCAAACCAAGAGTAAGGAATCACTGACTTCACATTTGACATTGCTGTACCTACCCCAGGGGTAAGATTCGACCTTCGCGAGAAGCCCCTCTCTAGGGGTGACCTCGCTATCTCTCTGGGAGGCTGTGTGCCCCAGTAACTACAAAACAACAGCAACAGCAAAGCTTCCCTTTCTGTGTGCTGAGCTTGGCATGCATTATCTCTTTCAAGCCTCTCCAGCAACCCAAAGAGTTGGGATCATTATTACAGAGAAGGGAACCAAAGCCCAGAAAGGTGAGCAACCTGACTGAGGTTCCCAGCTACAAAGAGAGAAACTTGAATTGGAATCCAGATCTTTGGACCCCAGAGCTCAAGGCTGTTTGCTTCCATTCTAACTTACCACTGCACTTTCAAGCTTTGCTTTAACAGGGAAAGAAGCAATTATAATTGCAAATCTCCTCCTTTCTTGGCCTTGCTTCAAATTCAAATACCAAAACAAATGTAAAACCAAAGTTTAAACAAGAACCATCCCTGCTGGAAAAGCCACACATGTTCAGGTTCCTTACCCCATTTTTTTTTTTAATCAGCTCTTGTACCCGTCTCTGCGCTGCAGTCCCTGAAAACCCTGTCTGTAGGTCCCAGAAGGACCCAGAAAGAGCATAGCTGGGAGGCCCCAGGGCCGAGATACTGTAAACTCAGGGCTGCCCTTCTGGCATGGATGTGAAAGGGTTAAAAATCCCATCGGGAGTACCCTCCGCGTCAAAGGCAGGGGGGGGCAGCCCTTCCCCATCCCCACCCCGCGCGCCCCCCCTCCAAGGAATAGAGAAACAAAAGGCAGAAGGCTCACTTGAAGTGGGTCCCTTCCAACCACAGCTTCAGCTGTGCCATTTCAAATCTGTGTCGGACAAGGAGACCCAGCGTCATTCCTGTGCGACACAGTGTTACCATCTCTCATTCATGTAGGGTTTACCTCTTGGTGTCACTTTGACGACCACCGACCACCGTATTTGTTTGAGAGCTCTCCCACAGGTCTCTTAAGGGCAGGGGCAATGCAGCTGGCTGGAGATTGTGTTCTGCAAAAATAAACACAGAGAAATGAGACCACCGGGACCTCCCGAGTCCTAATGAGCGCGCGAGGCTGGGGATGGAGACGGGATCTCTTATCAGGCAGGGCTTCGAATGCCAGCTAAGGAATGCGTCCTGGATTTAGGAAGTGATAGGGGATGGTCGAAGCAGGTTGTCTGTTTTATTTTTAGCAGAAAATTGTCACGGTCCGGGTTTATCTGATTGTTTTGCCAACAGGAGGCACCTACTATGTGCCAGGGACTCTTCTAGGCCCTGGGAATTTGAGGACGAACCAGACACTGGCAGGTCAGGTGGTGACGGGACTTACATACATCTAGAATAACCGTTCTCACCAGGGGACCATACTGCACCCTCCTGGGATATTTGAAAATGTCTGCAGGTGTTTTTAGATTTCATAATTAGGGGGAGTGTTAATGGATACTGGCCTCGAGGAAAAGGTACCAAGGATGATGTTAACATCTCACAAGGCCCAAGAGCCCCTGTGACAAAGATCCAACAAAACCATCAATGGTACACGGGGGAGGGATCTCTGACCTACTAGGTAATAAATTCATGAATGATATGACAAACAAAAGTGCCCCCCCCCCCCCAGCATACAGACACTGCCACTGTGCTGGGGACAGAGAATGTAACTAGTAGATCCAATTTAAAAAGGCACTTGTGGGACGGCTTTAGAAATTATCCATTTATATACCAATGTGAGACAGTAAGTATTTCAGGCAGCAAATTTGAGCAAAAAAAAAAAAAAAAAAAAATTTTTTTCCCCCAAGTGAGAGCTCCAGAAGATCAAATGGGAAACATTTCCAATTTTAGTGACACAAGGTACTTCTGGGAAAACAATGAGTCGTGAAGCTCTAGGGATCAGGAGGATTCTGGGACAGATGGACGTAGCCCTTGAAGCTAGCCATGTGGCGAACAAGCGGCAATCACCATTATTAACCACCGAGTACGTAGAGGGTACCATGGGTCATTTCATGCATCCCCCCAACAACCCAGGGAGGTTAAGGCTGTTGTGATCGCCATTCGCCAGATGAAGGAAAGGAAGTACAGAGAGGCTAAGTAACCGGCCCAGGGTCACCCAGCCAGTAGGCGGAGCCAGCCTAGGAGAGAAAGCAGCTTGACCCCAGAACCTGTATTCCTGACCCAGATCTCCACTTCGGGAACTCTCTCCTGTGCACGGTATTGGGGAAACGCTAGTGTTCTAATGAACATCGCCTGCCCTAACCTACATCAGGCCAACAAGGGCTCGGTCCTGGGACATTGCCTCTTGAATTTTGTGACACAGATTTAGGAAAAATAAACAGAAGGGGTTGATACGCATCCCTTCCAGCAGATGTTCGAAGCTTCCCTGCCATCTAGACTCGTGGAATTGCCCCAAGCCCTGCTTTCTTATCTCTTCTGCAAGCTGCCCCTTTTGTTTATAGGTCGTTGATAGTTTTTGTTGTTTGCAACCAGAGAATTCCTGGACGGGGTGGAAAAGATCCAGGAAGGGGGCTCTGGACCTTCTGGGTTCTGCTGGCCTCTGGAGGTCAGGAGGGAGTGAGTCTGTGGGGCAGGGAAGGCTAGAAGGCGTGAAGACAGGCCTGAGGCTCGATGGGGAGGAGGTAGGGGAGGAGGCAGCAGGCTTCCTGCCTTCAGTTCAAGGACAACAGGTGACTTTCAGGCTGTTGGAAGCCCATGGGCTCCCATCAGGCTGCTGAGGTTTTAGCTTGGCTCCGTCTTGCTAGGTCTCCAACTTCAAACACGTTATTTAATGTCTCTGGCCAAGTTTCCCCTTCTCGAAGGGGGTGTATCTTAATATCTGCTTTGTGGAACTGAGCAAAGACCCAATGAGCTGATGCTATATTTCATCACTTCTAGAGTGCACATTTCCTACATTTGATCATCTCTGACATTGGAATGTGGCTCACAATTGATGGTGTATCATCAATTATTGGATGGAGTGGGTTTTTTTTTTCTTGACATAAAATACAAGTGTGAGCTATTGCTGTCACCTTAGATTCAGTGACGTAGGGTGGCTGGGCTGTGGTACCAGCTTCAGATATTGGGAATTACTGTTTCTGTTGACATCACCAGCTCCTAGGACATTGCAAGCACCCAGTAACTGTAGGCTTAAAGAAGATCCCTCATGAGTTCGAGCCTGATCTGAACACCTGAACCCAGTAAAAAGCAAGGAGAGGTCATCCTGCCGGTTCCCTTCCCGGGGAGAGAGGTCGACACAAACCTACAGACAGAATCCCCTAAACAGGAAGAAACGATGAAACTCCGAGTTGTAAGAAATCACTCTGGACAGGTCGTCTGTGATTTCAGAGGACCTTCGCAATCTTGCGTCTTCTTTGGTCCACAATTTATGGTACAAAACCACTGAGCCCTCCTCCTCTGCTTCCGGCCCACCGACGAATCATTCAGACCACGGGTGGCCACGAGGGACTCACCAGTGAGCAAGCGATCGCCTTATCCCCAGGCTCTGCCTGACTGGTAATGGGCCTCTTCCACATGCCACCGCCCGTCTTCAGCTTGGCCGTGCAAGGGGCCCTGGCAAGTCTCCGGCATCTAATCGTTCATATTCCAACGCTCCTTACCAGATTTTATTTACTCTGACCTACAGATGGGGTTGCAAGTGCGCCTGTGGTTCATCTGGGCGTTTGAATTGATATTCACCCACGTTAAACAGGGCGAAGGGAGATGGAGCGCAGTGACTACACCACCTGGACTCATGTCTCCACTCCTAAATCCGTGACCTCCCTCCATAGAAAAACCCTCCAACGGCTGTCAGTTTCAGTGACCTCATCTGGATTATGTTCCAGGCACTATTCCATGCAGTGAGCATAAAATATTTATTGAATCCCAGCAGCCATCTGTGAGGCGGGTGCCCTGTTAACAGCCCCATATTACAAGTGACCAAAAGGATGCTTCCAGACGTTCCCTCGCTTGCACAGCTACACAGCGAGACAGGAGCAAACTGTCTCCAGAGTGCATGCTCCTAGCCACAGTTCTGTTTTCTCCCGAACCTCTTAGAAACCCCTCCCTGATGGCAAGAGAGTGGTCCGATCACACAAGACCATGAATGTGGAGCATGGAGCACAGTGCTAAGCTTTAGGCCTCTTGGTAACTGTTGGCTTCTGCTGGGACATCTCCCATTCGTCACTTCTCCTAACATCCTGTGCTACGTCCCCAAACACGCAATCTCTCTCATCCTCATAGGACGCAGGAATTATTACCTTCCTTTTAAAGACAAGGAGCTAAGTTCAGGGAGGTCTCTCCATTACGAATGACCGTGGACATGGCACATTACAGACGCTGTGCTAGAGGTGATTTGCCCGAGGGCCCGCAACCAGCGACAAGGCAGGGCTCCCTGACTCTAAGACCCTTCTCTCTCTCCACGAGACCCCTGGCTCCAACGGTAGCTTGCACCTGCCAAGGATACAAAACATCACTTCAAGGGGACCATGCAAGTCTGGGGGGACCGCTGTGATCAAAGACCAAGGAGTTCTCCCCAGCTCAGAACAAACTGCACTAGCATTGCTCTGAAGATGTCGGAGCAAGAAGGGAGCTCGGCGATCATTCAGTTCCAGCCTTGTCTCCACAGTAGATGGGAAGCTGGATTCCTGCCCAAGGGATGCAGCTCGTTAGCAGAGCTGGAGAAGAGCCCTGTGACTTTGGACTGCCAGCCAAACGATCCTTTTTGCTAGCAACTCAACGTGACAAGAGGACCGCAAGCTGCACCAATAATATTTCGTTGATTTCGGCCTCACAAAAGCTGTGCACGTGTGCCGCAGAAAATTGGGAAAATAGGGAAATGAAGAAAGTTGCAACCAAAATAAAACGATCCCGTTTCCCACCACCCAGGGAGCTGCAGATAACTTGGCATGTTTCCTTCTAGGCCTTTCCTGTGCGTAGCTTTTTGTTTGTTTTGGTTTTAGTTTTTATATACTTGTGAATGCACTGTGTATACAATTTGTTACCAGCCTTCCCACTTACATTATAAATATTTTTCCATGTTATTACGGACTCTCCATAAACATTTTTTTTCCTTTTAGTAATGAAATGCAGTAGTCCCCTGCCCTATTCCTACTTTCTGCCCACACACACACACACACACACACACACACACACACACACACACACGGAGATTCTCTGGGAATCAATTTTAACCATTTACCTTTGAAGTTTTTCTCTTATAATCTCCATGTGGCTAAATAGTACGTGATCTCTAGATTCCTCTACTTCGACAAAGATCTGTTGCTTTCCTGCTATGATGCATGGGAGTTGGTCATGCTATTAGTTACGGTAACTTGTGGGGCAGGAGGAAATGCCAAGGACATGTGTCTTTGGGATATTTCGAATGTCTTTGATCCAGGATGTTTGCCTGAGACGGTGCTTAGGGAGACACTATCTGGCTGAGCTAATCTCCACCAATTCTCCTCCCTAAATGGCCTCCCTTAAATAATGTCAACTCGGGACCCTCAGCGTGATGGTTACAGGGGAAGGAGAAAGACCAGGAGTCATTAGAGTGAGGACCAGTCTCCTGTCCTGCCATTCTAACGCAACAAACATTGACCCGTGAAATTGATCTGGTGCTTTTCTCCCACTTCCTCACTTGGACGCACCAGAACAAGGATTTTTTCCCCCAAGAGGATGGGCCTCTGGAACAAAGACTACTTTGCCAAATAGAATAGTTCATACAATCTGCTGCTTTGGGGTTAGAAAGTCCTAGAACATCCTATTCTCTTTCTTCACTCTCCTATTATTCATGTGGTGCCTCCAAATAATTATTTTCTGAAAGGATCTTAGCCTCCCAGATGCACTTCGAGTGTCATGAAAGAGCAGCGAAAACGAGCATTAGGTGCAGCACCCAGCAAGAAGAGAAAACAAATTGCCCTTGGCCTATGATGTATGGCACCCAGAATAAACACAGTGGGCTTCCTGAAAGCAAGTTCATTTTATTTACGGGGAAATCCAACTCTAATTGGCGGCAAGACCATTAATCATCCTCACCTAATCATGGAAATAAGCCCATCTAAACTATCCTGAAAATCCCAAGTCATTGCATGGATGAAAAGGATGGCCTTTTTTAAAGGTAAAACATTTCAAAGTCACTTTTATAAAGTGGCAAAACCTGCTTTCTGTTCATTTCCTCCCTTATTAAAGGAGTCTAAACAACGTATCGATTCCCGTAAAGAGAAAGAGCAGGAAAAAAAAAGAGCAAGTACGGACTGAATAAAAACTTAGGGGTTTATTACATTACAGCTGTAATTCAAACAGGCTTTGGAAAGAACTTTTATCTAATTAGTCTTCATAATCAGGTATCTATCTATGGGGATAAGTGTTAATGCTTGGAATAGACAGCCAATTAATCCTGTCTACAGTCAGCATAATGGCTGGCATCAGGCTCGATGCTTTTTAGACTCCTGTACGGCAAATACAGAACAGGCAGGTATCCTGTGTTTTTAGAACAGAAGGCACGTCCCTTTCTGCATTGTGAGGCTCTTGGGATATAGTTCATCCCAGATGTCTGAATCGATCAAGAATCAACATCTAGCCACGGGAAAACGAAGGCAGAAAGTAAAAGGAAAGCACAGGAAGGGCCACGCCACCCAGGAATGTGTGATGTTCACGATAAATGACATTTCTGAAAGTGATTACAATGTGCCAAGCAGCGGATGAATTTCTGTGCATACTTTAGATTATTTCATCCTTCCAGCAACTTTGGTACACAGGCGCTATTGTTCTCCCTTAAACAATGACGCTGAACTTCGGAGCTGTTAAATTATTTGTTCAAGTTTGCACAGATGGTGCTGGGACTCAAACTCAAGCCAGTCTGACTGCGAATTACACTGTATCTGCTTCTGAGATGACAATGAGTAAAGGGAACCTCCTTCAGAATGGAGTTGGGAGGCCAGCAGGGGGAGCTCTCACGCCCTAGCACTCAACTGCAAACACAAAGCCCACAGGAAGAGAGGCACCTCGCAGAGGGTACTGTTTCAGCTACTACTGCCCTACTACTTTCCCGCAGGAGGAAGAAAGGCTTTCCTTTGCCCTCAGCAACAGCCCAGCCAATGAGAGACTGTCACAACTCGGCCAATGAGAAGCCAGTATACTTGGAACTCCCAGTTTATGCCAACCAATTTTTTGTTTCTAAGAGCCCCCCCCAACCCCTTCCTGTATAAAAGAGCAGTCCTCTCCTTTGTTCTCCATGGTTTTGCTGCAGCTTGGCATGCCGTGCAATTTTCTCCTATTCCTGGATAAACCCATATTTGCAGATAAAATAACTGACAATCTTACCTCTCCAAGCTACCACCACCACGGAACCACGTTTATAATGTATTAAAGGAGACACATTAACACTTCTGGATGAAGTGTAGCTGTTTCATTCATAAATATTTGAGTACCTACTATGAGCAGGGCACTGGCATAAAGACACACATGTACTTGTATACACACATGTGTATGTGTGTGTGTATGTGTGTTTAGGCTTAAGATAGGTCCGTATATGTCTATGCTACCTAAAGCCATCTACACATTTAATGCAATCCCTATCAAAATACCATCAATTTATTTCAAAGAAATGGAACAAGTAATTCTAAAGTTTACATGGAACCAGAAAAGACCATGAATAGCCAGAGGAATGTTGAAAAAGAAAACCAACGTTGGCGGCATCACAATTCCAGACTTCAGGCTCTATTACAAAGCTGTAATCATCAAGACAGCATGGTAATGGCACAAAAACAGACACATAGATCAATGGAACAGAATAGAGAGCCCAGAAATGGAACCTCAACTCTATAGCCAACTAATCTTTGACAAGGCAGGAAAGAATATCCAATGGAAAAAAGACAGTCTCTTCAACAAATAGTGTTGGGAAAATGGGACAGCCACATGCAAAAGAATGAAACTGGACCATTTTTTTACACTACACACAAAAATAGACTCAAAACAGACCAAAGACCTCAATGTGAGACAGGATTCCATCAAAATCCTGGAGGAGAACACAGGGAGTAACCTCTTCAACCTCAGCCACAGCAACTTCTTCCTAGAAACATCTCCAAAGGCAAGGGAGGCAAGGGCAAAAATGAACTATTGGGACTTCAACAAGATCAAAAGCTTTTGCGCAGCAAAGGAAACTGTCAACAAAACCAAAAGACAACTGACAGAATGGGAGAAGACATTCACAAATGACATATCAGATAAAGGGCTTGTATCCAAAACTATACAGAACTTCTCAAATTCAACACCCAAAGAACAAATAATCCAATCAAGAAATGGGCAGAAGATATGAACAGACACTTCAGTAAAGAGCATATCCAAATGGCCAACAGACACATGAAAAAGTGCTCAACATCACTTGGCATCAGAGAAATACAAATCAAAACCACAGTGAGATACCACCTCACACCCGTCAGAATGGCTAAAATTAGCAAGTCAGGGAACGACAGATGTTGGCGAGGATGCGGAGAAAGGGGAACCCTCCTACACTGCTGGTGGGAATGCAAGCTGGTACAACCACTCTGGAAATCAGTATAGAGGTTCCTCAAAATGTTGAAAATAGAACCTCCCTACGACCCAGCAATCACACTACTGGGTATTTACCCTCAAGATACAAATGTAGTGATCCGAAGGGTCATATGCACCTGAATGTTTATAGCAGCAATGTCCACACTAGCCAAACTATGGAAAGAACCTAGATGTCCATCAACAGACGAATGGATAAAGATGTGGTATATATATTCAATAGAATACTATGCAGTCATCAAGAGAAACGAAATCTTGCGATTTGCAATGACGTGGATGGAACTAGAGGGATTATGCTAAGTGAAATAAGTCAGTCAGAGAAAGACAATTATCACATGATCTCTCTAATATGAAGAATTTGAGAGGCAGGGCAGGGGGTCGTGGGGAGGTGGGGGAGAGAAATGAAACAAGATGGGATGGGGGAGGGAGACAAACCATAAGAGACTCCTAAACTCATGAAACAAACTAAGGGTGGCTGGGAGGTGGCAGGGGTAGGGTTATGGACATTGGGGAGGGTATGTGCTATGGTAAGTGCTGTGAAATGTGTAAGCCTGATGATTCACAGACATGTACCCTGGGGCAAATAATACATTATATGTAAATAAAAATTTTTAAAAAAAAGGTCCATATATTCCTTGATGTTCCCCATTTCTAATGAATAAAGCAGAAGCAACAGTGTGTGACTTAGGAGACTAAACTATAAAAATCCCTCCAACTTCCCTATTATTCTCTCGCTCTTGACTTGCTTTGCTCCGGAGAAAGCTAGCACGTGGTGCACCCCCACGGAGAAGCTCCTGTGGGGAGAAAATGAGGCCTCTGGCCCACAGCCATGTGGATGGGCCATCTTGGAAGTGGGTCCTCCCGCCCCACAGAAGTCTTCAGATGAAGACAGCCACGGCCAACATCTGGACTGCAATTTTGTGAGAACCCGTGAGCAGTTTCTAGTAACTAATGCTAGTGTGTGTGTATATGTCATCAAAGAGTGATCAAAGACAGCTAAAGAATAGCAACCCAGAACTTATCTGGGACCTGTTCCAAAGGTTCACTTCTCTCTATGGTCCTTTTCCTGTGGTCTCCGTCTTAACTGATGGCACAACCACCCACTCGTTCAGCCAAACAAAAAAACCCCAGTTCACCCTTGACTCTACCCTGTGTCTATTCCTCAATTCCTACAAATTGGTCGCAGAATCATGATAATCCTACTTCCTGTATCCTAAATGGTCTTGCTTCCCACCTTGTAACACTCAGGCCTCTTTATCTGTTCAAAAAAATGGCTGTTTCTAGCATCTACTTAGTGAACTCCTACCCATATGTCAATGCCCCAGAACTCTTAACACTGGATCCCCTCTACCAGCTCTGTGCCTTGCACACACTTCTACCTCTCCATTTCAAATCATTCTCTTTACATCCTACTAGCCCACGAGTTCCTGGAGGATAGAGACTGTATCTTGCCCCTCAGTCTCTCCGCAGGGACCCACAAAATTGTGCTTTGAAAACATTACTGTACCGGTTACCCGTTTCTGTGTAACAAGTTATCCCAAACCTCGGTGGCTTAAAACAATAAAACATGTATTACCTCCTAGTTTTCTGTAGGTCAGGAATCCAGTGTGATATAGTTGGGTCATTTGACTCGAGGTCCCTCCTGAGTTTGCCCTCTTCATCTCAAGGCTCAACTGGGGGTCAGTCCACTCCCAGGCTCAGTCACGTGGCTGCTGGCAGGCCACAGGTCCTCGCTGCCATGTGGACCTCTCTATGGGGCAGCTTCCATCACAAGAACTGGACCCGATCAGAGCAAGCAAGGGAGAGAGGGAGAAAGAGAAGTGAGCAAGGGGGGAACTGGTCTCTGTAAGGTAAGCTCAGGAGGGACGACCCGTCACTTTGTTATATATTAGAAGCAAGTTACCACGCCAGCTCTGAGAGGGGGTTATACGAGAGCCTGAAGGCCTGGAGGTGGGACTCACCAGGAGACATCTCAGGAGCTGCCTACGTTGAGTATCTTGACCTTGTGTCTCAGAAGAGGTCTAGCCTCGGGTGTCCTTCGCCTGCTTTCTCTAACACCATCTTCATTTCCTCCTGCCATCTGCCCTTCCTGATGCCTCTGCTCCTTGGCAATCAATGAATGAATGGCAGCCTTCCTTTAGATTCAACTCATCGCTCATTTATTCCGTATTTCAGTCCTGGGCGTGCTGCTCAACTTCGTTCGTGTTCCGGTTCTATCTGTAAAATGGGGCTAATAGTAGAACTCGCCTCATCAGGTTGTTGTGGGAGTTAAAATGCACACAAAAGCTTGTGGAATAGTTCTCAAGACAATGTAACTGCTCAATAAACAAAAGCAACCCTTTATTATTGTTATTACTACTATTTCATCCAAAAACTTCAGTATCTCTAAAAACCAGCTTCCTCTGTACAGTTTATACTTGGCATCAAATTCCACACTCTTGCCAACTTGAGTTAGCGTGCACATTTGTGTTTTCCTTCAATTATTAAAAAACAAAACTCTCTTTAATAAGTAATAATAATCAGGGCTCCTGGGTGGCTCCCTTGTTAAGCACCTGCCTTCGGCTCAGGTCAAGATCCCAGGGTCCTGGGAGCCAGCTCGCCACTGGGCTCTCTGCTCAGTGGGAGGCCTGCTTTTCCCTCTCCCACTCCCCTGCTTGTATTCCCTCTCTCACCATTTCTCTCATTAAATAAATAAAATCTTTTAAAAATAAGTAATAATAATAATAATTAATGACAGCTTCTGTGCAGGTGGCCAGCAAGAAGACATCATCTGTACAAATCTTCCCCGGACCAGAAATTCACAAGTCCAAGGAAGAGATCGCATGAGTGCGAGTGCTCAAGCACAGAGATTGAATATAGATTGAGAATAAGATTTCCCCAGAGTTTTACTACAGACAGAAATCAAGCTGGGGAGTGGGACCTTTTGTACATTTCCTACTATAAAAAATTTCAGTTGACTTCCCTAAGCAATGAATGTGGTCCTATAAAGAGAAGGGTAACTCGGCTGTGCCACAGGGTTCCAGGGATCGGGTCCTTACAGTCTGTGAAGGTTAACTGTGCCAAGAGGAAGGGAGATCACATGTACTGAGCAGCAGGTGCTGGGCCAAAGAAAGCATCCGGAGTTCTCCCTGCACCGCCTCATCCTCCGTACCCGACCAGATTAGAGGACTAGTTATTTCTGTCCCCCACTTAAAAAAAAAATAGGTAGAATTCACATAAAATCAATCATTTTAAAGCAGACAATTCAGTGGCATTTAGTACATTGACAATCCTGTGTAACTACTGCATCTATATAGCTCCAAAAAGTTCTCATCACCCTAAACAGAAACCCCGTACCCGCTGACTCAGTCCGAGTTCCCTCCTGCCCCCGCCAGTCCCCAGCAGCCTCTGCAGGGCATCTCTATGGATTTACCTATTTTGGATATTTCCCATCACCGGCTTCTTTCACTTCATGCCCTCATACAATGGTTTTGAAGCTCACCCACATGGTGGCACGCATCCATACGGGATTCCTTTTTATGGCTGAAGAGTATTCCGTTGTGTGGACATGGTAATTCATTTATCCGTTCATCCTCCGATGGACGTTTGGGCTGTTTCCACCTCTGGGTATTGGGAATAGTGCTGCTGGGAGTGTGTGTACGGCTTTCTGAGTTTCTATTTTCAGTTCTTTGGGGTACACACCTCGGAGTGGGTTATTGGCTCGAATGGCCATTCTGTTTCACTTTTTGAGGCAGTGCTTCATGTTCTCTTTTTACAGGTGGAGAAAACATGAATGTTTAAAAAAAAAAAAGATCATATTTTTATATAATCTCTACCCCCAACATGGGGCTTGAACTCAGGACCCCCAGATCAAGAGTCATGTGCTCTACTAAGTCAGACCGGCGCCCCCAGAACCTGAATGCTTTATAGTTAGAATCATCAAGCCTCTTGGACAGAAAAGTCATTGCCATTTTCACTGGGTGACAGTCCCATGATGGAAGGTTTCCTGGAGGAGGGGACACTAACCAAAGGGAAGCAAGTCACTTACGGAGGAGGAGAACAGAGGCAAGAGAGGCAACTTAGTCTGACTGCAGCCAAGGGTGGGCATGGGAAGAACTCGGGCCAGAGGGGCCCCAGTCCTTCCTCCTAAGGTACAGAGCTGCCAGTGTCCTTTACCTTCACGATTTATCTTAGAGTTACAGCAGCTGATCTCTGTGGGGTTTGCTTCTAGTAAGAACTATTTATTCCAAGATAGGCTTGGGGCTCTATCCAGCTCACTTATACACGTGTACCAGCTATGGACGTTTCTGCTTGCCAAAAAAAAAAAAAAAAAAGGTTAATTTCCTGCCTGCTCACCTTGCTTCCATGGGGCAGAAATGAGAGATGCTACGTGTAGATTGCTGGCTCTCCCCCTTCCCCTTCTCACGACTTAGAGGGGCCTGACGACGACAGTCTGGGTCCCACCAGACTGACGAGGAAGGACATGACGGGCCCAGATCATGCCACCCCGTGTCTAATACAACTTTCCATGGCCGCCCAGTCGGTCATAAAATCAGTTGCTCTCGCACGGGGACTCCGGTCCCTCTCCAGGAGCAAAATCACCACCATCACGGCCCTCAGCTCAGTTCACGGCTACAGTCTCTTCGGCCTTCGCAGTGAGCCTGCCGGTGGACGAGATCGCCCTCGTTCCACAATGAGATGTGTGAGAACAGGTTTAGCAGAATCGGGGTCTGAGCCCAAGCGTGGCCGGATTCTGAATTCTGCTGCTGGCCTCCCATCTGCATCCAGCGCGGAGTGAGGTCTCTAATGCTTGCCGATCTCTAACTGTGTCACCTCCGGCCAGCATCACTGGGCTGGGGAAACATCACTTTCCCCCCAGCCTCTGGCCGCCACCACTCGGCTCTCTGCTTCGATGTATTTGGCTATTTTCATAGCATTTTCGTAAGATGATAAAAGAGTGGAGAGGCCAAGAGTGAAGGAAGGAAGGAGAGAGAGAGAGAGAGAGAAAGGGAGGGAGGGAAGGAAGGGAGTAAGTAGGGGGCTGGGGGAGCAGGGCGGCTAGAGAAGGAGAGAGAGCTCCTGGCAGGGTTGGGAAGTGCCCCCACCTTGTGCATTCGGCCGATCCCACACATCCCCTAAATGACACCTGGTCCCTTTGAACAATTCTCCCCTGGCTGGGGGCCAGCAGGGGAGAGCAGACACAGGAGACAGTGACACGGGCACATTTCTCCATTCCAAATAGACTCCCCTGGGAGCACATCAGAATGATTTTCAGGATTCAATTGAATCGACTCGTTCTTCAAATTAAATTCCTTCATTGCAGCTCAGCTCCTCACCAACTGCCGGGTTCTGTCCTAAAGGGGCTCCGATCCCCAATTAACAAATGAGAGATGGAGTAATCCGATCCTGAGTTTTGCCCAACGGGGCAGAGCAGCTGACAGAGAAGGAAATGCAAGGGAACGCGCCTCCGATTTGGGGGGGGCCCACCTGGATGGGCGAAGTTGGCAGAGGGGAGGGGGAGGGGAGGGCTTACATTTGCAGGGAAGCTCCAAAAACACGTCCTCGCTCCAGGGGAGCTGGCTGCTCTTTGCAGCTTGTTACATCACGAGATCCCACTCAGAAACGGAACCCGGGGGTGGCCCGGGTCCAGGAAGTCAGCACATTTTGCAGTGCGGGATTATCGGAGGGAAGGGTGGGCAAGAACTTGCTACTTTGGGCTCTGCTCCCCCTCCCTCTATCCCTTGAATTCTTTCTTTTGCTTGGATCAAGGTGAAGTTTTGCGTTCCGGGGGAGGGTAATCACTGGGCTGCTCTGAAATAGGAGCGTTGAGGTGGAAGAGGAGGGGAAACAGAAACCTGGGGGGGGGGGGGCGAGTCCTCTGGGGAAACCACACGCCCACCTGCAGCTTCTAAGTCACGTGGTCTTCCCCCCGCCGCCGTAGAAGAGCTAGTATCTGCACTGCACAGACAGGGAAACTGAGGCACAGAGGTGGTGAAGGATATGCTCACGAGCAGTTAGCGGGGATGGGGCATAGTCAGGATTTGAACCTACGTCTGCTTGTCCCCAGTCCTATGGAAGGGATTCTAGAGCCAACCCATCTACGCTTCGACCACGCTCTTCCCCTTCCCAGCTGTGTGACCTAGAGCAAAATTGTCAGCATCTCTGGGCCTCAGGTCCCCTTCCATAAAAGGGAGGTTGGCGTCTCCCCGCTTCACAGAATCGGGAAGAGGGAATGAGAACCTAAATCTCAATGATCTAAATGGCCAGTCGTACAGGGCAAATGCTGTTGGAAATGGGGCGAAGGGCTCTTTCCGTTCTTAGCCACAGGGCAATGTTCTGTGCGTTGAGTGAGCGTTAGTCTGTGTGTGGGGGGATGGTTAGGCAAGGGGAAAGGGGTCCCTCGGGGGCTGCCGCTGATGAGCAGGATGCGCACGAAGTCTTTGGGCTGCCCTTGGAGCAGCCTGCTGCGGGTCCCCTCGAGGGCAGTCCTCACCTTGTCCTTACTGCTCAAGGGGATCCACTGCTCATCTCGGCGGAGGGGCCTCCAGGCCCCCTGCACCGGGAGCTTCCCTCTCCACCTGCAACCAGAACCCAGGGGTGTGCCGAGGGACAGCTGCATGGGACCCTCTGGCAAACCACACCCGTCGGTCGCTGGGAGACCCTAATTAGGCCAGATCTCAGCGTGGCAGCGGGCATGGGCCCGCGCCGAGTCTCCAGCCCTCCTTCCCGAGGGCCTAGTTGACTGGAGAAACTCTTCCAAAGGGCTGTGGATCAGCATTTCACCAGATAAAGTACGGCAGACACTGGACAGTCGGCAGATAAAGACAGAGGCCTCTCCGAGGCAAATCGGAAGGCAGAGTTCCCCGGATGGAAGTGGGTTCAAGTCCCAGCTCCGCCACTTAACCAGCGGAGAAGTTGACTCAACTACTCTAAACCCTGATCTCCTCCTCCTCGGAAAGAGGACAATAACTCTCACTGACCTCTTAAGGCTGTTATAATGATTAAATGGAGGTCATCCGCATAAAGCTTCCCGCCCAATACCTGGGAGATAAATCCCTTCATATCTGCGAGCAGTTATCTTCATTGTTGGTAACATTTTGATGTTAATAATTGGCAACATTAAGAAAGTTAATAGCAAAACTCAGAGTTTTCAGGGGGACTTTCTTTTCCAGAAGGAGCTTCAATATCAGTGCCTCCCCACATATAGGATCCATCAAAGTCTCAGGACTTCTGAGCCCACTGAGTTTCTACGACGAAGAGAGCAACTCTGCATTAGGTAGAGGTTTCATCCTTTTCTGGTAGAGTAGCAGGTGTCAGTGGTTTGGGTTGGTCCCCCGAGCGTATTCCCCTGCATCCAGCAGGTCCACTGAAAGTGCGTGAGAAAGTACTGAACCCTGTATTGGCGGAGGAGGGACATTTCTGGTGAATTTCCCCTTCCTCTTCTGACCACCAGGAAGCTCAAGGCCAACAGTCACCCCGTCCCTCTTACGATTCTTCGCTGGGCCACACCTTTTCCTGCCCAGGGGACATTGCACCTGCCATATCCTTGCTGGGAGCCTCCTCCTTGGAGACACACAGGGGCTCTTTCCCACCTCGATCTGGTGTTTGCCATTTTGTTAGTCCACTTGGGCTGCGGTAAGAGAATACCGCAGACCAGGTGGCTTATAAATAACACAAGTTTACTTCTTCGGGCTCCGGAGGCAGGGTGCCAGCGTGGCCAAGTCCCCTTCCACTTTGCAGATGGCTGACTTCTTGTCGTACCTTCACACAGCAGAGAGCAGGGAAGGGAAGCAAGCTCTCTCATGACTCTTGCGAGGGCACTCATTGAATTTCTGGGGGCTCCGCCCTCATGAGTTTATGGGACCCTAATCCCCCCCGAAAGCCCCATCTCCTAGCACAATTACATTGCCAGGGAGGGTTTCAGCACATGAACTTGGGAGACACAGACTTGCAGCCCTTAACTGTCATCTTGGTGACGCCATCCCTGACGGTCCTTCCAACCAGACTCTACCCCCATCACTCTCCAGTTACCAACCTGTTTTCCGGTTTTCCCTAGGACAAAGCGAAGCCCCACTGACACTGACCTGATCTCCGAAGACCAGTTTCCTACAAAATTCATCGAGAGCCTGAGAAATACCCAATCCCCTTGACTCAACAATTAGATTCACAGAAACAGCCCAAGGCGCTAGCAAACACGAAGAATGGTGAGCGCGAACATTTACCCATGTATCGCCGTGAAAATTTAGAAGCCACCTGAATATCTACCCATAAGGAAGGGGATGAATGACCATCACTGTGGTGGAACATCAGGCAGGCATTTCGAGTCTTTTATACTGCGGGGCTGCCGGTGAATTGCTAAATAAATCTGAATATTAATATTTACTTACAGTTCGGTTGGAAAGGGGTGCCGGGGATCCGGGATTTCACATCATTGAGCTTCTCACTGATGGGGGAAAAAAGCACACAAGTGCTTACTTCCGTTACTCCTTTTCTATTTCTAAGACATGTTTGCCACGAACATGCATTGTATTTACAATAAGGAAATAAAAAAGGGGGTTTTCCCAATCCCATGATGGCTTCATTACCATGAAGCAGTCATCAGTGCCTCAAACAGAATGTGTCCCCTCCAGACTGTCACCAACCACACCCCCAGCATTCCTGGACACACTGAAACGGGTATCTGGTCGTCTTTTTTTTTTTCTTAATTTTTCTGTGCGCCGTTAGGGAAACAGCAGGCACAGCAAATAACAACCCTCTAGATAATACAAATGAGTAAATATTGCCGGGATTCGTTACATAAAGTGCTAAAAAATATAACTTGAGGATGTAACCACTTATTTTCCCACCTTTGGAAATCCCAGCGTCTGTTCCTGCAAAAACGATGGCGGGTGGGGAATTGTGCCAAAGGAAAAAAACAAAAATTCGTCAAGTCTTTTCTTTCAAACCGACGGGGGAAGAGGTGGGGTCGGTCATGGAGGAAAACGCGGCGGCGAGGAGAACTAGAGATGTGGCTGTTACTTCCTCTGAAAGCACAAGTGGGTGGATTTTCAAACAGGACAGTGACAGAGGCACCCTCTGGAAGGAATGGGGATTAAGGGATACTCTTGAGATTTGCAGGGAAACTGCTTCCCCTCCTCTAACAGACCCGCACCGAGTCTCGTACAGGCTCAAGAGGGGCGAACGGACCCCACGGCAACTTGCCTTGTGAGTTGTGGAAATTCAAGGAAAACCTCTAGGACAAGGAGCAAAACATCCCCTTTGTATCGCTGTTCCCTCCTCTGCACTTTCAGACTTTCTCTGGGGCGCTCTCTGCGCACGGCGGGAGACGTTTTTCACCTCTGGTTTTCGCGTCCTCTTGCCTTCCGCGGGGATCCCTTTTCTAACCTTCCTCCCGAGCCACGAGCCACGTCTTTTGGTAACAACGTTAAGCGCGCTCACCTGCCCGTGGCCCCTGCAGGAGGGTGAACCATCCAAGGTGAAAAGGCTCACAGCTGGTCCAAACCTGATATGCAAACCGAGGCCAGTCTCTGCCTGGAGCTCCAGTTCTAATTTCTGCTGCCTTCGGAAGCAATGGACAATGTCAGACAGAGCCTACCTGATACCCTGGGCCGGTGCCAGGGCAGGAACTGGGGCCAGAGCCCCTGAAGACACTCCCGGGATCTTAAAGATTGATTTTGGAAGCTTTGATTGAGTTCAGTACTTTTCCAGAAGGGTAGGACGCCTGCCGAGGCTGGGCAGCTGCCCCAAATTCAGGCTGATAACATTCACCTGGTCGGAACAATCCTTTTGGTTGTTTTTAAGCTAGAGGCCCACAGTAAAATTCAGCCCATAAAGAAAATGTCCTTGGCGGCACCATGATGTTTGTGTATTTAAATTACCTGTTAAGATATAAAACTTGAATGATTCCATGTGAAAGTCCACATTTCTGGTTTTTTCCCCCCCAAAAATAAAAACAGTTGGTTGCAGAATGCAATGTTTTTAAGAATACGAACTCTAGAGCCAGATTTCTTGGTTTAGAATCCCAGCTCTGTGACTAGGGCTAAGTTATGAAACCTCTCTGTGCTTCGGTTTTCTCATCTGTAAAATGGGAATAATAACATTAATAATAACTATCTCAAATGCTTGTTGTAAGGATTAAATGAATTAATCCAGGCAATGCTCTTAGACTAGCGCCCACCATATATATGTTAGAATAGTTATTATGTTATGTTGCCAATAACATTGGATACTCACTCCCAACACTATGTCCCTCGCTCAAGATAGGGCATAACTTCATGTTCTTACCTCTCCCACTCCATATGAAGATACAGGATTCATCAATATGGGACCTTTGTAAACCCTAAGTGTAAGACTGCCTTAGGCAACTGCTGGAAGATCCCACAGCTGCAGACTTCCAGAACCTGGAAGTCCGTGGGCAGAGTAGGCGGAACATTATATCCTACTCCCGATTTGGCCACGGTGACTTACTTGGGGCAACTACAGGAAGCAGAAGCAACAATGTGTCGGTTCTGAGCCTCGCAATGTTTCCTCTTGCATTTCCATTATTGTCGAAGAAGGAAAAGCTCAGGCTAGATGCTGGTTCCAGGAAGAGGGGGATTGATACATGAAGCAAGCCTTCCCCAGTTAAGGTGACCTATCCAAATCCAACGGAGAGCAGGGTCCCAGCTGACCGCAGAGACGTGCTGAAACCAACCCAGACCACACCAGTCTTGGGGGGAACCCACATTCACATGACATATGATTATAAATGGCTGTTGTTTTAAGCCACTGCACATTGGGGTGGATTGTTACTCAGCAAACACCAGCTGATAGTCTATCCCATGGAACCCCTTAGCATCACCCAGCGACCGAATGGGACATGGCACATTTTTCCAGGACACAGGGATGATGCCATCTGTGTTAGGTGTCACCAGAGAACTAGGCTGCTCTTGACCTCCCATGAAGAGTCAAACACGCAGGGGTCGGAGAGCTGCCTGTTGGGTACCCCAACCCCTCACACAGCCTTGGGCAAGACCAAGGCATACAAGCCAATGCCCTTCATGGATTTTTGCTGTTGCCAGGGAGTATCTTCTCACAGTTCTTGTCATCTCCACATCCCTATAAATACACACAACATCACCAAGTTTTCATTCATTTGTGTAAGCGACACACTGGAACAAGGGACTAATGGAGACAGAGTCTAAAAAGCTGTCTTAATAAATTTAAGAAGATTGAAATCATTGCATGCATCTCTCCTGACCACAACAGTCTGAAACTAAAAACCAGTCCCAAGGAAAAGAAGCTGGTGTCAAGGCAGAAGACAGTGTCGGCCTGAATGAAGACTTTGGGAGCGAGGATGGAAATAAGTGAACAGACTTAATAATAATAGACACAGTGTCAGTAACAACACTTATCGGGGACTTCTCAGGTGTTGGCCACTGTTCTCAGAGCATTACATATCTTCAATCAACAAACGTGTGCAATAGGTACTGTTAACTCCTTTCACTTCACGGGCAATGATGTTGAAGCCAAACTGTGACCCAAACTGCAAATGGTGAGTTCAAAGCCAGGAAGACCCTGAGCGTGGCCCCTTCACCCCTGCATGCTCCTTTTTAGGAGCTTTGCCGGTGGTGGAATAAACAGAGGTTAGTGGTTTATTGGGCACAGGGTGGAGGGGGGTGATGGTGGGGAGGGACGGGGAGTGAAAAACACTTGGAAGACAACATGGTCTTCTCATTTGTTCTAAGGGAACAGTGTGTGTGTGTGTGTGTGTGTGTGTGTGTGTGTCCATTTACAATGACAAACAAGAAAAAGCCCATTCCCAGAGTAAGATTTTGATCGGAAAAAGACTCTGGGGAGAACAATTATCGCCAAATATTGGAAAGCCCATCAAATACTCAGTTCTGACTTGTTTTCTGAGAATCAAGGAAGGAGAATTTGTCTAAGTAAGGCCTCATCATCACTTGGCAGGGAGAAGGAACGGAAGAATCCATCAGGGGTGTGTGCGCCTGTGTGTGTGTCTGCCTGCCTGTGTATCAGATAAACAAATTATTTCAAAACAATCTCAGGACCATTGCGTGATAGGACTTACTCTGAATGGGTCTGCTATGGCTGGGCACCCATTGCAAAATTGCAGAAGAAGTGAAGGCTATTTGAAATCCGCTTGCCTCTCTGACTTTCCCAGTTAATACTGTAGCCAAGATACTTTAAGATTAACAACCATTTGGAGGGGGAGAAACCCCGCGTCTTCTTGGCTTTGTCTTGTTCTTTCGAAAAAGATCCTTGTTTAATGAGGAGCAGCGCTCCTTCTCTCTAGAACAGAGATCGATACTGGCTTTCCTGCTAAAGCTAGCAAGTGTATTTTCTTTCTTTCCAAGAGATGACTGCTGGGACCGGGGAGGCCGACTGTCCTCGTTGAACTGGATGCCCTAGAACTTTTGCTCTTTGACAACATTAAAAAAAAAATGCTTTGGAAGAGGTCACCTTCTCAGGGCCCGGGGTATGAGAGAGCCTCAGCATCCCCCCCTCCCTCCCTGCTCTGAAGGTGAGACTTCTTTCTGTATGGTTCCCCCTCCCCTGAGTGACTGTTAGGATCTGATGGGGAGCAGATTCTAGGCTCCAGGATGGGAATTGGACCTCTGGGACTTGTACCATGATAGTACATGGTACTACAAGTACATGATAGAGACCACCAAGGAGGGATCAAGAGTTCAGTGTAAGCTGAACATTTGAGAGAGGTTTCAAAAGATGGGGGGAGGAAAAAAAGAACCTCTGAGAATCGGTGGCCAGATTTTGGACGGGCACAGAGCTGACGACTGAGTCTACCTAAAAAGATCGGGGAACTGTAAACACAGAGTCATTCCAAGAGGTGAGCTACAAAAGTAGGAGCAAAGAGGGAAACCCAGGCCTTGCTTGATGAGCCCAGAAGGGATAGCCAACTCCTCAGCCGGTAGGGGTTCTCCCTCTTTAATGAGAAAGAGCGTGTTGGGAGTGGTCCGAATAAGACGGGGCCATCAGCACAAACACACATTCTGGGTTGGGATTGGGCCACTTACCGCCACCTCTGGCTTCTGCCTCGTTCGGGACACGACAGAGCACAGGCCGCGGTGGCTCCACCCTTGGCCTCTGCTTTTCCTTAAGAGCACATTTAAAATTAATTAATTAATTTAAAAAATATTACATTACAAAAAAACATTTGATGAGAGAGCAAGAGAGCACAAGCAGGGGGAGTGGCAGAGGGAGAGGGAGAAGCAGGCTCCCCACTGAGCAGGGTGCCCGACGCGGGATTCAATCGCCGGACCCTGGGATCATGACCTGAGCGGAAGGGAGTTGTTCAACTGACTGAGCGCCCCCCGCAGGCATCAACCCGCAAAAACATCACATTTTAAAAGGAAAGTGAAATTGATCACAAGGGACCCTAATCAAACCACGAGAAGAAAAAGAGAGGAGAAATTTATATGAACAAGTCATAAAATCTCAGGCCATTGGAGGGTAGGAGGGGGAATGCAGTCTCGACAGGGGGTTCCATGACCAAGAGATGAGAAGCTGCTACTTCTCCATCCTTCTCTGCAGGAGCCGTGATGCTCCTGGGAAGTGCAGGGTCGGGTGTGTAGTTTGCCTCTCCGAAGTGGTCAAGGGCATGATACTATGCATTTCTAAATCAGTTCTGGCTCCGTTTTCCTGCCCTTCTGTGTGTATTTACCGGGCATCTATTTTGAATTTGGGCTTTCTCTTTTGATATTACAGATTCTTTCGAGTCCTATGACATCTTTAAGGAAAAGTCAGTCAAATATCAAGTGAAAACATGCACTTGAATGTAAAAAAAAAAAA
>CM052805.1:9410325-9446423 GCA_028533885.1 Nasua narica | reverse complement strand
AGGTGCTCCCGACGCTGGCCGCGTCCTTCTCTGGGTGCTCATCTTGGCTGCAAGCACAATGGATGCTCACCCTGGAGAAGAATAATCAAGAGAAGATGAGATCCAGGAAAGTGTGTTGCTGTTTCCCTCTTCATCCCCCAAAACCAATGCTGCATTTAATGGGGAGATTCTGCTCTGTGTTCTGGAAATGAAAATGTTTGCCCTTTCAGCGCTAAGGAAAAATGCAATAGCATTGCTACGCATGCAGCGCTGCAGGAACGAAGATTAGATCGCACCATAAACAGGCTCTGAAGTTGGATTTTCAACCGAGTTTTTTTAATCAGAGCGATGTATTCACATTCAGCTATGCACACACCGTTCCGCCCGAAGTGTTCAGTGTTAAATCAGTGCACAGAACAGTAAATTCATGTTGAAGGGATGAATGAATCTCTCTGGCAAAACAACTACGTGGTGATGGGGGTGGTTGTTTTTAGTGGCTTCTGGATTCCTCAAATCCTAGTGTTCTTGCTTCCGGGTCCACACCAGCAATTTGGGTATTAGCGAGGATTCCTCCCTCAGCAGTTATAAAGATGTAGGTACGACTCAAACGCGCGTAAGCCAAAGAGGGAATTTTGGGATCGTGTGTCTGGGAAGAAAGTTGGGGAGAGGTCACAGTGGTCACACAAAAAGAATCAGGAGTTTGGGGCTTGAGGATTCAGCCCGGAACTCAGTGCTGCCAGAAATCAATCAATCAATCAATCGATCAGTCAGTCAACAAAGCACGTCCTCTCTCCACCATGTGGGGCTGCAGCAGGAAGGTGGCCCGTCCATAAGGCAGCAAGTCGCAGGAGGGCTCTGGTCAGAACGCAGCTGGTATGGCAGCCGGAGCTGCCCAGCACACCAACCTGGTCTAGTCTTCCTCTTATCTCTCTGATATTTGATCCTTTGTGCTCTTTTCACAGTTCATTTTTCCCAAGTCCCAGGTTTTCAATTGTCATTACTGCTCAAGCCTCCTGGATACAATCTCTAGCCCAGGTCTCGCACCTGAGCTGCATATTAACCTTTCTTGCCACCTACTGTGTGGTTCTACCACCGAACACGTTATTTCCTCCCAAAGCTCTCCCTCCAGTGTTGTGCCCATCCGTATTCCTCATCTCCACGTTAGGACCGGAATTCGCCCATTAGCGAGGCACATCCACATTGACACATCCTTCTCCCTCGCCCGTAGGTGCAAACGCTCCCCAGATCCTACTTACTATAATACCGAGCAGTTCTAGAACTGCTCCGTTCATCTTCGCTCTCACCAGCAACACCTTTGTGAAAGTGACGCCATTGCTCATCTGGATTTCCGCCTACTCCCCCAGGGGGTCCCCTCGACCTCCGTTCTGCTGCCTGTAATCTCTTCCACACTCAGAGCCTGAACCTGACTGTGCTGTTCTTCTGCCTGAAACGCAGCCCGGGTCAAAGATGCTGCATGTGGGGACTCGCACGCACCTTCCTGGCATGATTTCTTGTGCTCTCCCCCTCGCCTGTGGATCTGCTTCTGTTGTTTTGGAACACATCATTCTTACTAACGCTTCTCGATGTTCAAACATCTGTTCGGTCTAAAATATCATTTCTAGGCACGTCTGGGTGGCTCAGTTGATCAAGTGTCTGACTCTTGGTTTAGGCTCAGATTGTGATCTCAGGGTATTGGGCTCGAGCCCCATGAGCCCCACATTGGGCTTTGTGCTCAGGATGAGGTCTGCTTGGGACCCTCCCTCTCTGTCTCCCTCTGCCCCCCGCCCACCCCGACTCATGCTCTCTTTCTCTTAAAAATAAATCTAAAATAGAATAGAATAGAATAGAATAGAATAGAATTAGAATAGAATAGAATACTGTTTCTATTGCTCTTTACTTGATTAACTCCTATCAGTCCTGGTTTCAGCTTAGTCGTTCCTCCTCTGGGAAGGCTTCTCATCTCCCCAAATTTAATAAGGTTCTCGTGGGATGACAGAGAGCATGTTATTAATCTTTTGTAGGACCACTTTACAGTATGGTAAATGATATGCTTCCTTTTTTCATTTTCTGTTAAAATATGAGTTCCTTAATTGCAGGAGTAGTCGTTGGTGGCTGTGGTGGATACTTAATTGATATTTGTTTAATGAGTGAATCCATAAAGTAATGAGTGAAAAAATATACAAAGTTATATTTATAAACCCATATCCACACTGCAGTTACATAGTGACTGTAATTCATTCGGCTTAGGTCTTACTAAAAGCAAAAACAAAAATTCCAGAAAAGCTAAATAAATAAATAAATAAATTCCCTTTTCTTTAATGGGAAAATGTTTATAAGGCCCCTAAGAAGTATCATCTTTATGGCTTTATACACAAGGTCAAGATGTTTATGTGTCTTCTATGCTAATTGCATTATCTTCTTAAAAATCTGTTCTATCCATCAATGTCTGCTGTTCAGGGGTCCTTTGGATGAAGATCTATTTTATCAACAATTGTCCCCTAGTGATAAATAAACACACATTAAAGCTCTTAGTTGGCCTCTGCAAGTGACATGTTCCTTCTTGTTACTCTTTTCTCTAATATTGGTTTAATTGTCTTCTCATCGCTGTGAAATAAACAAACCGTGGCCTTTATGTTTTACCCAGACAAGTGGCTCACTCAGATCTGATTGCCTGTTCTATCTGGGCCTTGACTTTGATTTTACATGGGTGAAATCATGACTTTACATGACTTTGATTTTGCTTGGGTACTAAAAAATGGGATATAAGTGGAGACTTCTGACTAAAACAGCCGAAGGAAAGCATCCACATGTTCTTAAAATCCACAGCAGGACTGGAAGAATGCAAAGAATCCCACCAACCCATGACTGAAGAGAAAGGCCTGGAAAAGGGCAGACAATGGGTAGAAAGGATAAAGAACAATGGCCACGGGTTGTCATTAGGGTGAGATATTAAAAGGTAGAGCAGTCGGGCGCCTGGGTGGCTCAGTTGCATAAGCGACTGCCTTCGGCTCAGGTCATGATCCCGGAGTCCCGGGATCGAGTCCCATATCGGACTCCCGGCTCTGCGGGAAGTCTGCTTCTCCCTCTGACCTTCTCCCCTCTCATTCTCAGTCTCTCTCTCTCTAATAAATAAATAAAATCTTTAAAAAAAAAATTAAAAAATAAAAGGTAGAGCAGTCAAGCCAGGCCCTGCATATCGAAGTGGTTTTATCCCTAGGATGTTATTGTACAAATCTTTTACCCAGAAATTCTGACAAAGACTTTCAGAGTATGATCTATGGGCAGCGAAGGGGGGCTGTGCCTCACACAACTTAAAGTTTTCAGTCAGGATGGGAAGATCACTTGTTCAAAACGAAAAAAAGCCTTCGCTTGCACACCTTCAAGGAGAGCCCAGACTCCCCCATCCCTCCTCCAGCATGAAGGGCCTCATGATCCAAATCTCCATTCATCACCAACAGAACATGAGATCTCACTGAACTAACAAATTATTCCTGAGCTGCCAACATCACTCAATCTAAAGTACATCAATAATTATGAAAAGCAGCCAATAACTACCATGCATTTGAAGAAACCGAACAGCGGGAAAAAGGTTTTCAAAATACAATAAGCAGCAAATTAATGTCTGAGGGAACAGTTAATACAATAAACTGAATGAAACTTATCCATTTATCACATCAATAAGAAAGAACAGGATGCAAAGGAAAAGAAACAACAAGAGCTCTCAAAAACAAAATTTTAAGACAATTGCCAAACTAAAAACTAAAACTTAGAAGGCGGGTGGTCTGCACAGAAGAGTGGATACCAATAAAGTCTAAAATCTGAAAAAATAAAAAAGTCTAAAATCTGGACTGGGATACTAAGGTGAAGGATTTCGTCAGAACTGGTGAAAAGGGTCAAACGTGGAGCAGGGAGATATTGAGATCTACCCAAGAGTTCCACATCTATATAGTAAATGTTCCAGAAAAGAACAAAAAGATGAAATTATCAAATAACTAATAAAGGAAAAATTTCCTGAGCTGTAGAAAAGACTGAATAGGTAATCCCCCAGGATATTTTGTTTATTCAACAAATTTTTATTGACCACCTGTGTGTCAGGCACTATTGTAAATGCAGTGATAAGGAGGACAAACATCACATCTAAATATATTCTAATGGGGGCGCCTGGGTGGCTCAGTTGATTAGGCGACTGCCTTCAGTTTAGGTCATGATCCCGAAGTCCCAGGATTGAGTCCCGCATCAGGCTCCCAGCTCCATGGGGAGTCTGCTTCTCCTTCTGACCTTCTCCCCTCTCATGTTCTCTCTCTCTCTCTCTCTCTTTCTCTCTCTCAAATAAATCAATAAAATCTTTAAAAAAATAAATATATTCTGATAAAGTTATTTCAATTCCGGGCATTAAAAAAAATGCCAAATACTTCTGCTGTTGGCTATGATAGAATAACTAGTCCTGGGCAAGTCTTTCACTGTAAACAATTACAAAACCAGGCAAAATATGTAAGTTAACAGATTTTTCAGACAGTGGAATTGGGATTCCAGATGGCACAAGGCTATAATACCTGAAAGAAGGGACACTCCTAGGTGAGCTCTCTGTCTATGGAAAACTTTCCCAGCCTGATACAAAAAACTAAGGGCCGAGAAGAGAACAAGAGTTCTGCTAAGCTGAGGAGGCATCTGTCAGAGTTCTGGACATCTGCAATGAAACCTCTGGAAATCTGTTTAATGAATGAATCAATGACCTAATGTAGTAATTAGTATTTGATAAAGGTATCAAAGAAAGGGATGCTGTGTGGAGAGGGAACCCTAGAAGTCCATGCAGGGGGGCTCCTTGCAAGTCCACAATGAAAGCTAGGTTGTCCATTCTCCAAGTGAGACCTCCCAAAGTTAACCAGACAGAAGCTGCTATGGGCTGAAAGTGGGATTAGACATTATAGGTCAGCCGGAGGAAAAAGAGTTAACAGAGATGCTAGTGTCATCAGGCCCTAGAGTGAAAGGATCTTCTTAATGCATCCTTAACACACCTAATACCCTACTGATCCATCCATAAGTGTGTCATCGACTTAGGAGAAAGAAAAACCCTAGACTAAAACCTACTCTTGGCTTGTCTTAATGACGTCTGAAAACCACCCCCAGTGAGACATGCAGGGGAGACAGGGTATAGAGGTTGAAGTCAGCTGGGTTAGAGAGGTTTGCTGAACACTTTTTCATAGATTTGCCCTAGCAAAATGTAAAATCAAACTTTCACAAGTTCATGGTGATCAGCCAGGAGTCGAAGAATCAATACTTTTGAGAAAAGCAGAATCCAAAGCCTCCCCAATACTATCTATTACATCCAGTATTCAATTAAAAAAAAAAAAAAAACTAGCTATACAAAGAATGAGAATAAGTGATCCTCCACAGTTAAGAAAAATAAAGTTGTCACTATAAACCAGCCCCAAACTGGTCCAAATGCGGGGCTAAGCAAAGATTTTTAAGCAGCTGTTACAAATATGTGCAAATCATTAAAGGAAAGACTTAAAGGAAAATATGGTCCTTATGAGTGAATAGATAGAAAATATCAACAATTAAATTAAACTACAGGAAGGAAACACATGAGAAGGCTAGAAATGAAAAGTATAACAATTAAAATACAACATCCGGAATTTAAAAATTCCCACATAGGCAAAAGAAAAAGTCAGTGAATTTAAAGACAGATACCTGGAATTTATCAACTCTAAAGAACAAAAGGGGAAAAAAGATTTAAGAAAAATGAATAGAGCCTCAATTTCCTGTGAGACAATAGCAAATGATCTGATCCCCAAAAACGAAGAGGGTGAGATTGGAGCAAGAAAAGTATGAAATTAATGACCTAATATTGCACCTATAGGGGAAAAAAAAGAACAAAATAAGTAAAAGCAAAGGAAATAATAAAGAGCAGAAATCAATGATGTGAATAAAAGAAAAAAAAAAGAGAAAATTAATAAACCCAAAATTTGCTTCTTTAAAACATATCAACAAAAGTGATAACCCCCTAAGTAAACTGATCAGGAAAAGTAGGAAATGATACAAATCTAAAAATTGGGAATGAGGGGCATTTGGGTGGGTCAGTGGGTTAAGCCTCTGCCCTTGGTTCAAGTCATGATCTCAGGATCCTAGGATCGAGCCCCGCATGGCTCTCTGCTCGGCGGAGAGCCTGCTTCCCCCTCTCTCTCTGCTTACTTGTGATCTTTCTCTGTCAAATAAATAAGTAAAATATTTAAAAATAAAAATTGGGAATGAAAAGAGGTTATGAGCTTCACAGATCCTAGTAGCATTTGAAGAATAATAAGATAATATTACTAAGGAAATTGAATTTGTCAAAAACTTTCCCACAAAGAATATTTGAAGTCAAGGCAAATTGGTAAATTCTACCAAACATTTATGGAAGAAATCGCACCAAACCTACACAAGCTCTTTTAAAAGATGGAGAAAGAGGACGAACTTTTCAACATGTTATGTGTACCCAGAGAAATGCTGATATTTAAACTGGACAAAGTCATTCCAAAAATGAATAAAATTATGGATTAAAATAACTCGACACAGACACAGATATCCTTGAAAGATGGCTAAATCGAATTCATAGATATGACAATACGTTATGATCACAAAAATTAATAACATGCTGAATGATTCAAGAGAATAGGGGGAACGTTTATATAAAAAGACTATATTGACTTATCAGAACAACAGAGTAATGTCTTAAGTTCTGATAAAATTAGACTTCAAACTTTTAGGTCTATATCGGGCAAAATTTGTATATGCAGTACAATCTTGATTATGTAAAAATATGCAGAGATTTTCTGAAAAGAAATGTGGTGAAACATCTAACTCATCACAGTATTAAGGGTTTTAGAGACATTATCACATTTGATCCCCACAACAGCCCTGTGAGGTAGGGATTATTGCCTTCTTCATATACCGATCCTACACAGCTGGTAAAGACTGGAGCGGACCTCAGATCTATGCCTTCTGAACAGGAAGGTGTTTGCATGCCTGTCATCAGATTTGAGGAATTACACTTGATTCAGAGTGACAGATATCCCCGCTGCAGTAAATAACCATTGCCCCCACTCAAAGTGGACCCAATGAGACCAGCACTCTGGGCCAGACTCCGAGGGCAGCTTGGGAAATTTTGCTAGACAGAGGACAGCTGACCGAATTCCTGGCATTGGCTGGCCCTTTTCTGCCTTAGGGAATTGGCAAGACCCTCCTGAAACGTGTTTGATTCCCTTGGCTTTCCTCCAAAGGGATGGCTATCATCGCTAAGTGGCTTCTCCAGCTTCAAGGCAACATGAAAGACTTTTTCAAGCATTCTGATCCCACAAAGAGTCAGCATGTCATGGAATTCAGGCCACTTGACATGATCGGCGACTCTCTCCTCCCTCCTCCTTTCAGGGTCAGCCAGCAGTGATTTGGCTGCCTTCTGTCTGCCCACATTATCTCTACCATGGGGAATTAACAACCACTTCCCTGCACAGCTGCCAGAGGCTGGAAGAATTAACTAAAATTTAAAATAAAACCATTTACAAGCCTTTGCATTTGAAACTATAGGAGTGGGTAACCTCTTCAAGGCATTTCAACTGATTAGCAAAGGAAAGAAAACTTTTTTTTTCAAGAGGGTATTAGCAGTGTAAAGTATATTTTATGAGCGTATATATAAGTAATTAAACCATAAAAGCTGACATCAAGGCAGAACAGTCTTGTGTGTAACAATTGGAAATTTATCCACAGCATCAACATGTAATCACGTGGGGAAAATGAGATCCCGAACACTAAATTGAAAGCATCGATGAATACAAGTGGCACTCTGAAATGATGGCCCATCTTCCCTTTCATCGGATGCCCCAACGTCTCTGGAGTGGGCCAGTAGCTGATGGGCAAAAACACATGTTTTATGTTTTGACTTTATTAGGCTTCAAATGAGAAGTAAGCAAGCTAATGGCATGTGTTATAGAATGTGTATAGCCAAATAAATTACTTTTGCCTAGGTGAGAAAACTAAGAACTTTCTGAAGTCACTAAATTGACTTTTTCAAGGTCACACCAGTGAGTGATTCATTCCTACAAAAAGCCCCATTGGAAGAGCCCAGATTCACTTTCAACATTGGTACTTTCCGTTCTAACACACTCAAAACTGGTTTTGTGACTGATGACCCCACGACTGCCAGATTTGCAGCTGTTTCTGATTTCAGAGACAAAGATACCCATGAACTTTGACAATTCATGACAGTCCTGTAGTTTCTTAATCTTCCAGGGTTTGGTGGAGAGAAGGAGAATTCGTTGAGCATCTACCCTGTGCCTGGAACTGTGGCCTCTTTGTATAAATAATCTTGTTGAATTTTCCTATCAGCCTTGTGCGATAAGCATTCCATTTAACAGACCAATAAAAATCGTATGAGTTAAACAACTTGCCCATAGTTGCATAGATATTCAATGGCACACCTGAAATTTCAAAATGCCTCCAACAGACCATGCCACTGAGATTTCTCACCAGTGGGCTGAGGTCCCCTTTGTTGGCACTGGCGTGAGAAGGTGCATTGTTGGAGATAATACTTCTGCAGACTCTTTTTGCAGCTAGTGATGGCTGAGTTGCTGTGACGCAGTGAAAAGTACCAATTCTGATAGCAATCAACTGGGCACGTGGCCAAATTACCATCACTGCTTGTATGACATGCCTTTCCCAGTTCAGAAAATGAGACACAAAGCCATGGGTTCGGTTTTCCTGAGAGTGTCATATCCCAAATGAGAACAGAGTGCGAGAGGGGAAGGGAGAGAATATCAGTGAGCCAATCGGGAAAGTCTTCAGTACCAACAAAGGGCAATTAACCAACTGAGGGCTTTGGAGGAAACGGAAGTCCCCTGTGACGCACGCCCAGTTCTGGTGGCAAACAGTGGGAAAGGAGATCATAAAGAAGAAGAAAGGCAATAGGCTCTTCCTGATGCAGAAGAGAAGAGGGCTAATATTTATTGCACTTCTTCTACCTACCAGATACTCTACCTGTATGCATATCATCTCACTTAGTCTTCACATAACTGATAGCAGCTGCTCTGTAAATGTCATGTGCAAGTACAGTGATATTTTTGTTTTCCAGGTAATCTTAGAGTCCTTACCTACTAGACTGGCAAAACATCTGGGAACCCTCTCATGAGTCTCCCCATCCATTTCACGCACAGAAGAAGGAACTATGTTCTATGTTCTATGTTGTTCTATGTTATTAACCTGTGGTGGAGGATCGAATGGATCAACCACATTTTTCTATCTACTTACCAGGGTCCACACAGATGTTCATAGGCAACATTATTCATGATTGTCCCAAGCTGAAAACAACCAAATGCTTTATAAAGTTGGTCTACGCCCGTACTTCTCAAGCTTGGCTACACATGATGATTTTGAGTTAATAGGCCTGGGGTAGAGCTCAGAACCACTGTTTGTTTTTGGAGCTTTCCTGATAATTCTACAGGCCAAGAGAATCCCTGTGCTATAGAGTCTAACAGATAATGTTTGTTGTTTCTGTCTATATTCGTGCTAGAGTTCTGGGATCCCCAGTATGATTTTTTTTTTTTTTAAGTCTCATTCTTTCTGAATTAAGCTTGGCCAAGGATGCCCACATGTGAGCTCCATTGGAAAGTATTTTCATTCAACTGTCGGACCTCTGCTGCCCACATAACCCCACAGTCCCATCTATTTCCCACCTCAGGGTCTGAGCTCAGTGGTCTGTTCAGTCTTTCTCTTAAACCCCGAGAATGGATCCAAATGCCTTCTATACATCCCCTTTCCAAGAGAATGAGACTGCATGATCTGCTTCCCAAGTGAGACTCCAGAACCTCCTCCTCCTCTCTCTCTCTTTAGGGGATGCTACTTCCAATGACTCAAAACTGATTTCCTAAGAAGGCTCCCGGTGATTCCAAGGGGCCAACTATCATGCTTCTAATTAGAGACTTACTTTTATGACTCCTCCCCCCCATTTCTGTTTATTGTACATATTTCTTGGTTAATGAGACAGGGAAAAAAAATTCATTCGGTGACTTCTGTGTCACAACCTCTGCAACATGCAAGTATATCATCTTTATTTCCAGACACTGATTCCCAGCTGGGTTAATTGGCCAAGGTCATACAGCTGATAATTGCAGATCAACACTTCAACTCAAGTCTTCTTGACTCCAAAGCCTGTGTCACTCTCTAACTTTCCACTACAATTTGCTGGCATCTCTCCACCTTGCTTCTTTGCAGAGCACAGATTTCCACATTCTCTTTAAAATGCAATTTAATTGTAAATACCTTCTAGCAAAGCTTATTCTATCTCCCTCATTTTCTCCTTTCCTTCCTCACTCTGCTACGAGAAAGTCATTAGGAAGGTACATTCTGTTTCGAAGTCTGCCTTGCCTCATACAAAAGGTCTCCTTCCAAAAACCCAGTGGAGGTGCCCTGGAGAGTGGCAATGGTGTCCTCATGCCCTCCCTGTTACGTCTCTGTATTTCTATAGCATGAGGAACACATCAGCCCAATGCCATACAGTCCCACTCCTTGGCTCAGCCTGCAGACCCTCACCATCAGGGGAAATGTAAATGGAAGGCAAACTATTTTTCATCAAATAAACAGTCAGATTTTGTTGGAGTCTGGTGAGTAAGGCAGGGCATTTCTCCATGTAAGCCCTTATCAGAGACCAGCAAACACTTCTTCCCAATGTGGCTGGCTTTAAATTTTCTGTGGCAGGTAGAGTGATGATAATTGGGTCAGCCTCTCAGGGTCTGGTTCCAAAGCCCTTGCATCCAACTATAGCTAACTTGTGACAAATGTCAGCCTTGCTATTGGAGAAGGGTGAGCTTTCTAGAGGTCAAGTCTCATCAGGTCTATGGTGATTGCAGAGGCACGGGTTGTGGTTACTTGGACCTGGGATCAAGTCCTAGATCCCCTCTTTACACTGTACATGGCTTTGGGCACATTACCTCACCTTTTCGGGTCACAGAGTCTGACCTATCTCTATGGATTTATTTCACCAGTTGCCTCCTTTCTTTATTCTCTTCATCCAGTCTGCCTCAAATACATTATCCACTGGGACTTCTGCAGAACTGTGTCTGCTGCCTAAAACATGCACAGAACATTGTAGCTGAAAGAGGCCAGCTTGCCTACCTTCCTTCTTTTATAGATGGGAAACGGAGGTACAGAGAAGGGAAGTGATGGGTAAAACTAGTATTATGAGTCCAGCCGGCTTCCTAATAGGTTTTCAGCACGTACCTGCTGAATGAGTCACAAAGCTAGAGATGGTGGTTTCTCCAAGAATTCTTACTTATTCTAGCTGTGTGTTGATTTTTTTTTTTTTTTTTTTTACTTAAAGGATGCCCAGGATTGATTTGAAGACATTCTAGCTCATTAGGAAAGAAACACCACCAGGAACTGTGGCCACCATAGGAAAAGGGAAAACATGCCAACCTTGAGGATGGAATCAAGACCACAAACAATATGGAGGGGAGCTTCATCACTTTCTCATGTACACGGAGAACATGATGTGCTGCTAAGCAACTTGCAAAGCATGAGTATTACAAAGAGAAAACTTTTCATTGAGCATAAGGACTGGCTTATTCATCCCGGCATCCCAAACGTCTCTGCAACCTCTACCCCCACTCTCAGAATCTAGCACGAAATCATCTATTTAATCCCAGCTGAAGGGGGAGCGTTTCAGGAGAGGAACAAGGGGTGGTGAGGGGGGTCCTTGAAGCCCTCCCCATGCATTTATATAGTAGCTGCACCCAAACCCTTTAGCCTTTTAACTCCGGTGAAATCCTTTGACCAGCAATACTTTGAGACACAGAAATATCTATCCTACCCCTCGGAACGTCACTGCCAGGTGCTAAATCAGGAAAGACTGAGAAACAAGAAAAGCACCCCCAGTCCATGTACCGAATCCTGAGCCAGATTCTCACAACTACCCTGCAGGAGCCCATTAGTTCAATTTTACAGCTAAGAAAGCACGGGCAGAAAAGGACACAGCATTCCCTGGGACTCAGAGAAGCTAAGCCAGGAACAGACCCAGGTTGGTCTGACTCACTACTAAATGCTTCTAAGAACCCAACCAACAGACTCCATCATTGACTTCACCATTTCCTCCTTTTGTTATCCACGTCGACTGCTTTCTCCTTTCCCCCCTAGTAACCCACACCACAGTGAGGTTTTTTCACACAAAAAGCTTTGGCTGCACTTATGATCACCGCCTTGGTAGATAGAATCATTGAATTAGGAAGCATGGATGTTTTTAAGGCTCTTGATGCACACCGCCAAGCTGCCTTCCAAAAGGGCTACACAAACTCACATGGCCTCCAATCATGCAGGAGAGTAGCAATTTCACCATACCCCTATCAGTTTTTTGAAAATGTGACACATTTGCTGGCTGAAAATAGTGTCTCCATTTTAATTTGCATTTCTTTGATTACTAGCAAGGTTGAACATTTTCCCATATGTTTTTAAAGCCATTTTGTTTCCTCTTTGTGATTTTTATTTTCCGGCTATTTGAGCTTTTGGGAGCTTAGTGATTTCCAGAATGGTTTTATAAGCTCTTTTATGTTAAGAATATTGAGGCTTGGTCTTTGCTCAGAATATTGTCCCATTTTGCTTTCTTTTAACATTTTTTAAACCAAAGATATAAATATCTCTATATTATATATGTTAGATATATATTGGATAGATGTATTATATGTGTGTATGTATATACATATAAATGTGATGTAGAGATAGAGATTCTATATCCCTCCACATGGGAATATATATATTAGACATAATAGATATACTAATATATCATATATATAATTAAATATATCTTTTATTTTGTGGTTTTTTTCCACTCCTAGTTCTCTCTGTTTCAGCAACTCAATGAATGTTCAGTTTTATTGTTTTCTGGTACATATTTTAACTAAAAATTTAAAGCCTTTTACTCTTTTTTTTTATTATTTTTTCAGTGTTAAATCTTATGTGAGGATCAACGGGGGTCTTTGCCAAATTGCTAGCCAGCATTTGTCCCAGCAGGGCACACTGACTAATCCCTCGGCTTCCCTGGGGCTCGTTATCGTCTTTGAAGGTCTCATCCCTAAGAGTGACTGGTTTTCGTCCCTCTCCTCCCTGAGCCATGCCAGGGCCTGTGCAGATGTCCCATCTTCTCTCTATTCCAAACCCCAACTACCACCCACTCAGTTCCTCCTCCACCACCAGGGTCCCCAGAGCTATCCTTGGACTGCCAGCCCAACGGTTTCCCTTCTTGAAAGTTCTTTTGCATTTGCCATGCCAGCCTACATTCCAGGAGGCTTTGTTCCAGAGCAGTTCCAACTGGAAAACAGCAAGAGCCAGCAGTGCCTGTGGGAAGGCTGTTTGAGAGTCTGAACCTGCCAACACTGACCACATCAAAGTTCTCCCTCTCTAGCCTGGACCAGCCTCAAGGGAGGAACAGCCTATGCAGGATTCCAGAGATGCACTGCGGGCTCTGAAATCCACGGAAGCCTCATTTTAGTCCGAGATTGGGGAAAGAACTTGCCCCCCGTGAAAGAGAATAAAACCCCAATCTTCCCAAAGAGGGAAATCAATCAATAAAGTCTGGGGGAAATTCATGGAGAAATAGCCACAGGTGTATATTTAGAACTGTAGCCATTAAAAATTCTTGCCTTGGGGAAGGCATCCAAGAGGGAAGATGAGGAAACATGGGGAAAGAGGACCTCTACTTTTTGTTATAAAGCAGAGTGATATTTTTAACTCTGTGCATGCAGTTGCTTCGATATAAAAATAACATATCTGAAAAAGCACCCACTGAACAGACAATGCAAAAGAAAACAAACTATGCACCTATTTCTTATCTGGTCTGGTGAGCAGAACTGAATCTTTCTTACATATTTACAGAAATGCTCACCATCCAAGCCTGCAGATGGAGATGAATTTGAGTTGAGAAGATTGATTGCTGTGTGAACTGATGGCCAAAACACTCAGGATGTTGGTCATGATTCTTTTAAAAACAAAATCCCCTAAAACTGCTTGCTTTTCTTTGATTCTATTTTGCCTCTTTGCCTAGAAAGGAATAGTTTGTCTCCCATACTAAACTCTCCGCTCTTGGAGAGAAGGGACCCGTGTCTCATTGGTTTCCATATCTTAGCATGTATCATATGGTTTGATGCTATGTATATGTTCTATGAATATTGAATGGATAGGATAGGATAGGATAGGATAGGATACGATACAATACGATACGACAGGATTGCCCTTGGGTCTAAGGAAGTCAATATGTCCACTCACTTTCCCTCATGTAGGAATATATCAAAACCTTCTATGAGAGAGATATATATCTTACTTCTCCTTAGGGCTTGGGATTCTGGCCATCAGTGTTTCTAATTTAGGTAACAATTATAAAAGACATAGCACAGGTTTGGCCTATTTCCAGATCCCATGTCCAGGTCATTTCTTTCCCCGTATTTCTCCTTAATTATAATCTCTCACATTTGTGTCTTATTTTGGAATTTTCAGAGTGCATTCACATGCTTGTTTTATGCATTTCTCATGACTATATCATGAGGGTAATGTCACCTTTCTCAGTTGGAAGATAGGAAATTGAAGCCTGGAGATATTAAGTGGCTTTCCAAAGTCTCCTAGCAAATAGCCCTTGGAATTCAACTTAGTTCCTCTGCCTCCAGGTCCAGCCGATTTCTGAATCCAGCACAGATGCCACACTCCCTCTTTCATGGGATAGCCATGGGCTAAATGGTAGCCATGGGCTACCATGTTTCTAACTGGAGGAAGAAACCTGGGGACTCTGGGTGTTTTCGAAATTGGACACCACGGTTTGCTTGCAAGTTGCCCAGAGCCTCTGGGCCTAACGCTGGAAAGGTCAGCACCAAAAGTGAGTATTCTTTTCTCTCAACTTTTATTCTGACTCCTAAGCCAGGGCTATCAACTCAAACCGAAGACATTAAAAGGAGGATCTTCTCAAACACAACTCAGGGCTACAAACAAGAGAGACATTCTGTTAAATATAATAAAGTATCAGAGAAATATGAGTATGGAATTAATCTTTGCAGTACAAAGAATGTTCCTCTCTTCCCTCCACTCCCACTTAGTGTGGAAGCAGACATTGGTGATGACGAATAACAGCCCACAGGAGGACATACCAGGGTGACGGATAAAGGAACTAAGCCTCAGAACTGTGTAAGTAGTTATATCTGTGTTTATAAAATTTTGTGGATCAAATTCCACTTTAAGACATGGAGGAAAGATATGAATCTTCTCCTTGAAAAATGAACAGGTACATGCGTAAGATTGTTTTTCTCTATCTTATCTGTTTGGTTACTTCACGAGATTCTTAAATACTTTTTATTACTTTGGGCCATTGAGAGATTCACAAGAAGTTTTCGACATAATCATACAAAACCCAAGTGCCCTTCATCCAGCTTCACTCAGGCGACATCTTACAGAATCACAGCACCTCATCAAAGCCAGGAAACTGACCATGATTGGCATGATCGCGTACAAGGTTTCATATTCTGTTTCAGGGGGATTATGGGGTCCTGAACGCTATCCACAAACTGGGTGACCACGGGCTCACCAAGCTAAAAGTCCTTGCCTTCATTTACAACACCTCCCCTCCCCAGGGATAACAGCTGAGAGAGATGCTCGTAAGAGAGTTAGTGTGTTCAGATTGAGCTGAGGAGTGCAGAGCAAAGGCCCTGGAAATGGGGGTTTAAGATTTGAGACAACTTTTGAATCCAAGGAGAGGTTTGTCATGTTGTAAGGCAACCAAAGGTGAGCAAACAGCCTTTTTGGTACTTAGATGGGGATGAGAAATAAAGAAGAGACAGCGCCCCCCGCCCCACCCCCATGGCTATTCCTGGGCAGTAGAGGGTGGGAGGGATGGGGTGGGTGGTGGGAGTGAAGGGCCTGGCTACGCCTAGGGAAAGTGATTTAGAGGGAACTGAGGAGAGAGACAGTCAATGTCCCCTTCTGTAATTTAAGGTTGAATGAGCAAAACTGGCTTTACATCTTTCCATAGGGTAATCTTGGTGAATGGAGTGCATTCCATGGTCTGAGTCACTGCCAGGCTTCATGCTGTGTGGTCCATTCCATGGGGGAAACAGCTGGCATCCCTCTCCTCTCCCTCCTTCTCTCTCATGCTTCCTTCCTTCCTTCCTTCCTTCCTCCCTCCCTCCCTCCCTCCCTTCCTCCTCCCTCCCTCCCTCCCTCCCTCCCTTCCTTCCTTCCTTCCTTCCTTCCTTCCTTCCTTCCTTCCTTCCTTCCTTCCCCCAACAAAAAAGCACTGAGAACCTACTACCTGGGCCAGAATAGGGAAGCTCTATTGGTCTTACTACGGCTCAAGTTAAAAAGCCTAATAAGAGACAGTATCTACCTTTAAGGATCTCCCAAGTAGGTAGGCAAGGCAGCAGTTGACAGTGTGATACAATCTGATAAGGCCTCCCATCCTGACAGAGCAGTGACAGCTAAAGGGACTGGTGTGTCTGGGGAAGGAGGGAGCTGAGAAATGAACCTGAAATTCATCAGAGGGCAGCGGATGCCAGGATCAGGATCATTAATGGACTTTTAGGTTTTCATGAAAACCACTACATTCTACCTGTGATCACCTTGTGTAGGTGTTCAGGCTGCCTCCCATCAATTTATAGCTGGTATCAATCCCATTGTTTTTAAGCAGCAAGCGTATCTGAACAGTTTTCCTCATGGGTGATTGACAGCCTGTTGTTTTGCCAGATTGTTGGAGGGCATTCAAGGATGGTGGGGATGTTGGTTTCCTCTCAGGCTGAACCTCAAAGGGAACTCCTCGCTCTTATCTCCAGTTTCTGAGTCTCTGTAGAGGGAGCCCACCTGGGCTGGCTGATTTAATTAATGTCTGTGTTATCTCTCTGCCATGTTTAACAACACAATAGTTGTGTTGTTAAGACTTAAGCTGCCAATGATACACCTGTGGGCTTCCCCTGCCAGCACACCCCCATATACTGTCATCCTCGACACAGAATTTATAGTCTAGGCAAGAGATGCTTTGACTCCTGAGGATGCTCATATCTAATCTTGAGAGAGTTGGTCACAGATCGTGAGTCTGAATCTCACTAACGCCCATTTCACAGATACTTTGTCCAAGTCCTCTTGGGCTCATGGAAGCATGGCTGCTGGCCCATATCCATTCCAGGTCACGGAAAGTGTTTGTGATAATGTGGTCTCACGCACATGGCATTTGATAAAGACAGGTCGTACTGTCCATCCTAAGTGAATTTATAAAATATTGAAAACGGTGAGCTTGGATTATTATTTAAAAAAAGGAGGAGGGTATAGTGAATGTCATCACAATACAAGGATTTGAATGCTCCAAATTTCATGCCTGGTCCACTTTGGAAGAAATCCTCAAGCTCCATGAGCTTGGAGAGAGCTGGTGAGAGCCTTGGGCTCTGGAGTTAGGAAGAGCTTCAGTTGGAAACGAACTCTGACACTTATGAGCTACGCAGACTTTGTCACGTCACCTAATGTCAGTGCACAGCACAAAATGTGAATGTTGTCACCATCATCATCATCATCACCAAAATCATGACCACCTCTTCACCATCACCATGACAATGATAATCATCACCTATGATCCCAGCTGTAACCTCTAATCCAGGTTGTGTTAGATTCCTCTCCCATGGACTCCTAAAGCATCCTAAACTTCCCCATCACAGAACATACCATATTTTACCACTAGACTCCTTAAGGGCATGGGCAATAGAGTTTTGTTTGACATTCTATCCCCAGTTCCCAGAAATGTGCTGGGCGCCCAGTAACTATCCAATAAATTGTTGAATGAATGAGAAAGGGAAGGGAACCAACTCTTCCCAAGCACCGATTATACGCCATATGCTCTACAAATTTATTTCTAATCTGCAAAGTAACCTTGAAATGTTTCCAATTCCATTCCCATTTCTTGGCTGGAGTAATAAAGACCCTGGAAAGTGACGTGACTTGGCCAAGACATACTTAGTAAATAGCAGGGACAGAACTTGAAGACTGGTCTGCCCAATCATTTTTTTTCCTACAAGGATGATTACCTAATGAACTGGAAATTTTATTTATTCAGAATTTCCTTCACTCTGACTATTCTAGGTAATCAAAGTTTTACCGCCTCCGAATGGGGCTGCAGAGGAGGGGCAATAAGGTTGGGAAAGTGACAGGCAGATGGCTGAATAGTGTCAGGAGCACTAAATTACATGGCCTTGGGGATGCTAAGGTTTTCCAGTCAAATTTCAGCTACTCGAAATCAAGAAAATGCACCATTTTTTTTTTCCCATTTGGAAAACTATCCATCCACTCAGGGAGTGCTGAGAAGTCCGGTCATGGTGTTTTTATTTGCAGAGGGCTGCTTTCAAAATCTTAGAGTTCCTTGCAAAGGAAATGGCAAACAAAGGTTTAAGTCACCAATAAAATTAAGTGTTTAAACTGGGTTTTCCTCTAGAAAAGCACAAAACGGGCAGATTTCAGATTTCTTCAGCTTCTGAGCACAGAAGGGAGTCGAAAACATTAAGGGAAGAGAGGACACTCCACGTCTAAAGGTCAATTTAAGGGCTTTTATGTAAATAAATGCTGGATCCGAGGTGGACACTCATAGGGAAGTGAAAGCATTTGCAAAGACATTTGGATTGCTCCTCAGAACCACAATATTTAAGTTGGTGGACTAGTACTTGAAGGAGATGATATCTGCAAGCATCCTTCTGCTTCACAAAAAGGAGTGACCAAAATATGACGACATTGTACAGATAAAGCATCACAAAGATCAAGACACCTGAATGTTAGAGACGATGGTGGTGGGTGATGTATGATCATTGAGTGTGTCTCATACACAAGATATTATCCTAGTCAACACCCTTTGAATGTTATCTATTCAACAGCCTCTGGGGTTGTTACTATTAGTACCATCTTAGGGATGAAGAAAGAGAGTCCCAGAAGTAACTTGCCATATAATTAAGAAGTAAGCCAGATGCCAACTTTAACCAGCTTAATTACATTCAACTAACCTATAAAAGTATCTCCAAGAATCAACCAAGTACTTTCCAGGGTTAGAGCAAAGTACTCACGTTAGTAACAACAGAGAGAGAAAACGTTGCCCAGGGAAAGTTTCCATACCAATGACCAAACTCTTCAACCCAGAAGAAATGTGATGTCCCAGGGGAAACAGAGAAGGCACAAAATTCTAACTCTGTCTCTGCTCCTACAAAACTTCCTAAATGGATAGAGATTCTTTGGCAGATCATTTGTAGCACGGGTTAATTTCCAGAGAGGGAGTTTTTAATACTGTATTCAAGGGAGCCAGAGGGCGACATGTATGAGCACTGGGAAGCCACGAGTTCCCCGCAACTCCATCAAACATATTAGGTGTATATGCGTTTTTCTCATGGAGGTCACACATCAGATGCTCAGAGAAGTCTAAGACATCCCTCACCACCACGGCCAAAGGAAGGTTTTCAGTCCTCAGGCCTCTCAAGTCATAAGTTGCCCCTTGTACTCGATAAACTTTGGCCTATCAATGCCCAGTAAGGCAACAAGGTGCAGTAAAAATAGTATCCTTTCACTTACTAATTTGTTCACTTAGTCATTCATTCAAGTATTTCTCAATTGCTTTACTTCACAGGCTATTCTAGGCAATGGGAATTCAGAGACAATTAATCCTGCAAGCTCCCAGTCTAATAGGCAGAAAGACACCTAGGTAGGTAATTACAAAACAATATGTAATAATCTCAATAATAGATATATATAGGTCACGAAGAGGAGCATCTGAGCTAGGTGGAGAGGGTCGGGAAGATTCTGATACGAGTCTTAAAGATTGAGTAGAGTTAATCAGATGCAGAAGGAAAGTCATTCAGGGCAGAGGGAAAAAACCGAGCCAGGTGGCAGGAAACAGCATGGAGGATAGAGGGGGGAACTTCCAACAGCCTGATTTTCCTAGAACACAAAAAGGCAGAGAATTGGTAGAAAATGAGTCTGGGGACATTGCAGGATAGGTTATGGAGGGTATTTTATGACATCCCTTTATTCTATAGGTGTTCTATTCTAAGAGAATCCCATTAAAGGGTTTAAGCAGAATTCTAGGTAATCTAGCTGCTGTACAGAGATGCGGTTGAGAAAACCCCCCTCTCATGAAGTGACGGAGTGATGCAAACATATGTAGAGAGAGTGGTCCTCTCTTTCCCCCACAGACTGGAATCTTGCCCTAATTTGACTTTTCTGACACCTGTTCCAGACCTACTGTAGATACCGACATACAGCAGGCGCTCGGTATTCTATGTTGAATGAAGAAATTAATAGTAAGAATGGCGAGGTGAACATCGCGTATGACAACTATTTAAGGTATTAACTTGGCAGGAACTGGAAACAGAGGGAACGTGGACCGTGGGAAAGATGGAAATGGAGGCAGCTTCTAACAACACGAGCTCTGGATTCAGCCACATCTGGGTACTCACGTCTCTCTTCTGAACTTGAACGGCCCTTGCTTGAAACAAGTAGGAAGTGGAAGGCAGTGGTGATGGTCTAACGCAGACTGAGCTCGAGGGGATTAATCCTTTGTATGTACATGAAAAAGAGAGAAAGGGAAACGGAGACAGAGGAGAGGGACACAGAGTCCCAACAATGGAGAGCAAGAGAGGAGACACAGGAAGAGGCAGAAAGAGAGGATGTGTTTCGGTGGGGGGGGATGCAGGCTTTAGAGGCTGAGCAGTGATGAGAGCAGAGGTCAGTGACACTCTCTACCGGGATCCAAGTGCCTGGTGTTTATAAGTTGGTGCTCAGGAGGATGAGTAGAGAGGAGAGTAGGAAGCCAGAGGAAGAAGAGAAGAATCAAGATGACAGAGGCCCTGCTTCGAGAAGGGAACAGACTTAGTTCTTTCTCTTGTAACACCTCATCCTCCATTACCTGGTGTTAATCTGCGGATCCGTTACAAGACCACACTGCCTCGGGGCGCACATGCTCAGCAAAATGACTGGCACTTAACAAACCTAGAAAGGACTGTTTCTTCTTCTGCCAAAGCCCAGCTCTCTCATTTTGCCCCAAGGTGTCCACTGAGGGTTCACTGGGAAGCCCCAGAGACAGCAAGAGTTTGACGTCACATCAGGAGGATTTGCCCTGAGACTCTGTTGGGTCCTGGGTGAAGTGATTAACCAGGCTAAGGGGCCCCTTTCTGGAAAGAACGTCATGGTAATTGCTGACAGCCTTCTATACAATGGATGGAAGAATTCAGAAATAACAAGAATAATGAATAAGCAATCAGTCTATTCTTGGGTCTGCTATTACTGCCCTTCTAACTGGGTGTTCAGAGTCTCCTGGGATTCCCTAAACTATAGCACTGTTCCCAGAGGCACCAAGAAACCGAGGCTAGAGACATAGTAACTCATAACAAACATTCTGATTGGAACTGATGGCCATTCTGGGAGCTGTGACGAGTTTTCCTGTTGTCTTATCTTCTCTCTCCCCACGATCCCGGATGTAGGCTGGACATGAGAAGTCCTTGACCGGATCCTAAGGATCCCTTTCCTTAGGATCACTTCCCCAGACGACTACCTTAAAGCTTGTACTTTGTTACATGGCAAACATCATACACAGGGATCCTCCAGGACAATCCTGCCCGTTACAACCTTAAATCCTGAATCTCTTGTCCAGACCCTACCTGCTCCCACCATGCTCCATCCTACAATGTCCTCAGTTATTTTGAGGGTAGACCTGTTCTTGAGCTGGGAGGGAAATATATCTCCTTGGGAACTAATCCTCCACAGACAAGAGGGTTATGGAACAATCCCATTAGGTCCAAAGGTGAGCACACAAAGGGCCATTTCATCTGATTTTTTTTTAACAGTAAGATGAAGAAGACAAAAATGAGACACCACGGAGTGTTACTTTTCTTCCCTTTTTTTTTTTAAATCCTCCCACTTCCTGTTTTCTCTTGGGAGATTGAAAAGTGTCTTCTCGCACATTTCTCTTTATCAGAACTTAATGAGAATTCTCATTAGGACTACTACGCACTTCGGTGGTAGTTTCCAGAATGTAGCTCTGGCTTCTGGCTTGTCAGGCTGCCAGTCTTTTGCACTCTAGCCAAAGATACCCTCTATCAAACTCAGGGTATCTGAGGAAAAGCCAGCCCCAGGGCTCTAAGGAGCTGATAATCACTATGCCTGAGGGGACTCCTACCCACCAGGACCTCTGAGGAGCTGATGGAATGCACTAGGAATTGTCTTCCCAAGTGAGGGAAGAGAAGAATATGTACCACCAGCCCCCACCTGGCACTGGGCAAGGTTTAGCCCATGCGGTGTTAACCCCCTCACACTTGCAGCACTGCACATGCGTCAAAATGGCGGCACACGTCCCGGACGTTATCCTACACAGTAGAGGTAAGAAGCTCTAAGGCAGAAGGCAAGAGCTCTGCGCACACCTCAGCCAGGTGCTACCTGGGTCCACCTGCTCCCCTGGTTGTCACAGCAATGGCTAGAGTAAAAACAGCTGGCCGAGAGGACCTGCTACAGGAGGTGGGGTGAGGGGCTGAAGTGTTCGCTGGAATATTCTCCGCCTGTAGTCCCTTTGACTCTGAGTCCAGAGACATGGGAGCTTGGAGGTGGCAGCTTCACACACAAAGGGCATCATCTTTGAATCTGTGGAGCCTCTTAGAGATTTCCCATCTGCCATTTCATCTGTTCCTCACCAAAATCCTGCAGAAAGACAGGGCAGGGGTAAAGAGCCCTACTGCGCAGAAAAGGAAAGATGCTCATAGACTTCCCACAACCAGGTCAGAGTATTTGAGGTCGAGCCAAGCCCAGATGTCTAGAAGTGATTCTCAAACAGTGGTCTACCAGCTGCCCACATCAAAATCTCCGATGTGTTTCTTAAAATGCCAATTCTGGGGTCGCCCAGGGCTACGGAATCGTGGTGTTCGAGTCTGAGTGCCCTTTTATACAAGTCACTGGAGTACTCTCTCTATCTGGAACAGGTGCCCTTGACTTCACCATACAATGGTAAGTGGGTTCCAGCCAATGGAATCTGCTTCCAGGGCCTTGGATGTAGGTGTTTCCCAAGCTCAAAGCTAATTATCTCCCAGAATCCTAGAATGAAAAAAGTTGGTCACTATGCTAAGAATCCCTAGTGGGGTCATTCCAAGACAGGCTCAACAGGGAGAGAAATCAAGTGATTTTTGAAAGCAGAGTTCCTTGCCGAGAGGACCACAACAGTCCTCACAGGTCACAGTCTCTATGCATATCCCATGGAGGAGGAAAACAACGCTGAACATCATGCAGCTTGTTCCAAAGCTAAAATTCAAGCCACAAATTTCTTGGTGCCCATCCCAGTGCACTTGGGAGTCTACCCATCTGCAAAATAACAGAGAAATCTCCTATCCAGAACTTCCTGCATCACCGTGTCCCTCAAACAATTAGCTAAGTATTTTATTTGCTATTCTCCAGGACTCAGGACTGCTACCTGCTCTTATATACCCACCCCACCCCTCACTCCAGTCTCCAAGCTTTAACTAGAGCTCTGGGTAATTTCCTGTTATCTCCATGTCGCCCTGTGCCACATCAGAGGCCCCGGATTGAAATGAATTCCCCAGAACTTCATTGTCTCTGCAGCTTTCAGAAGCGCCCTTGGAAAAGAGCAGCAGAAGGCAAGAACTTGATAGGGTAGAAGGTTGTAGAGTGTCCAGAGGCTATGAAAACAAGGTCTGTGGGGAGGGTAGGAGAATGCAAGACAGAAATGCAGAGAGGAAGTGAAGGGGGGAGGAAGTTGGGGAGATGGAGGGAGAGGAGAAGGCACGACATCAGAAACAAGACACAGGTGAAGAGGAAGACAGAGAAAGAGATCATGTATAAGGACACAGAGTGTGTAATTTATATGTCTGTCTCCTCCACTAGCTACTAAGGTCTTGGATTGCGGGACCTGTGCCTGATTCATTTCAGCACACCCATGCTTAGCCCTGATCTTGACATTTAGCAGATGTTCGGTATATATTTGTCAGATCAATCAGTGAACAGAAAGATAGCTTTGTAGAACAAACCAACAACAATAAAAAGTATATTGTCATTCTTCTTCTATGAATGAGGAAATGGAAGTCAGAGAGGCTAAATCAGTTACCCAAAGTGCCATGGGCAATAAAAATGTAGACTAATACTTCAACTGAAGCCAGGGTGAACCCTAAGCCTCCCATTAGCCCTATTTGGATAGAGAAATTCTCCAAACTTCCTCTGCTTATGAACCAAGGAACACTCATCTTACTTCTTGGTGCTAGTTGGGCCAGGGCTAATGTTCCCCAGAAGTCAGAAAAGGGAGGTATAACCAACATAGTTGGTGTTTCACCCAGATGCCCTCCTGTCCTTTTTCTCATTTCCATGCACCAATCTTTCAGACTCTGTGTGCCTTTGATAATAACTACCAGCACCGGAGACTCTGGAGCTCTTCCTTTGGGCGATTGTCACTGCCTTCCCCTCACCTGTAGTGAGCCAGAGTTCCTGGGGTTTCCCAACCCTTTTGCTAATGACTGGCAGATGTGTAAGAATGAAAGCCCAGCTTCTTTGCTTGGAGTAGGTGCTAATTCTGAGGAGGCTACACACCAGAGCTAACCTCCTTGGGACATTGCCTGAAACTGTACACTTGTGTGGTTTTTCCCTCTTCTGTCTGACTCCCACCATTGCCTTACCAGTTCCTCCTGGGATCCCTTTCTTCCTTTCCCATGAAACCTTGTCTTGGGACTTGTTTCTGGGGAATCCCAATATAAACAAAAGAGAAACACCAAACTACCCCATTAGTCTGGTTTCCAATAAGTAGGGATCAGTGATAAGCAAATACTTCATACGAAATACGGCTCCCATTTATTGAGCACCCACCATGATTAAATGTTTCACACACCTTACTGCAAATGCTCAAACAACACTGCAAGGTAGGTCTGACTGTAGACCATCGTACAGATGGTCTCATCTCCATTCTAGAGATGAGAAAATCCAGGCTCTGGGACAACTCAGTCATCTCTCCAAGGTCACCTAGCTAGAAGTGTGAGGGAAGGGATTTGAACTCAAGACTATTTGTCATTAAAGCCTTCCTACCCATGATTTCTCTCTTGATAGTACTTGCTTATCCATTTGTCCATCTTCCATCTCCCATTTTCCTTTTTTTTTTTTTTTTTTTTTGGGTGGGGAGGGAGGGATAGTGGCAGAGAGATCATTGTATCCTCAAGGTCCAGTACAATGCCCAGCACATAGTAGGTACTCTACATTTGTTGAGCAAATAACTGAATGAGGTGCTTGAGAGGAAGAAAACACTTACAAGTGTCCCTGAATTTTCTCCAAAATTCCATTGATTCTGCTTGAGAAAATACCGAATACCCCCACGAGGCAGATTCCCACAGCAAATAATGAGACCCAGGATAAAGGCTCTAAGACCTACATGGTGTTAACATTTGGGACCTGAATACGGGGACATGGCTAACAGCCAGCTTGTAGAAATCCTGTACATTCAGTTCAACTGCCTTTGATAAGTGGGCAGCAAAACACAAAAACAAAATTACAGCATCAAAACCAGCTTCCAATTACCAGAAAATAAGGCACCCGCACATCATAAATTGCCTCTTTGGTATCTCCTCATTTTGTACCTTTTAAGATGAAGACAATAAAGTGTTCCATTTGGATGTTGAGATTCTGAAAAACGAGGTGCCCTTTTATAATGTTTTAAAAGGAGGCATTATAAGATTTGAATCTTAGTGAACCCTCTGAACTTGCAAAAAGGAAAAATTCAAGAGGATATGACAAAATTATTTCTAGCAACCATGACATTTCTTGATGTGAAATGCTTTCTTTGAACTGTACAACACAGCACAAGTTGGGTTTCGGAATCTGACAAGAAAATAGTGAGATGCCAAGTTGACGATGTAGACATTCTTCTCCTACAAAGCTTTTACCTCTATTGCTGGATCCAGACTGTACTAGCAACTTAGAGAGGGCTGAGCGGGATACTAGAAATGATGGAACCCGAACATCTAAATCAGGTTTAGATGACTACTCCAGCCCTTGCTCTGTGATCTTAAGTCACTTAATTTCTCAATATCCCTACCTAATAAATGGAGTTACGAGTCCTTTCAGAGTTACTGGGAATATTAAATATTGGGGATGTAACTGCCTTAGCACAGAGTTGGTGAGTTAAGATGGTGATGATGAACGTGATGGTAAAGATGACATTTATGAAGTGTTTTTGATATGCCAGATAGTGCTCAAGATATTTCACCTTTTGTATGTGTTAAGGAAATTCTGGCTACTCTAACAGATAAACCCTGAAATCTCAGAGCTTAACACAATGTTGAGATTACTTCTCACTCATACAAAATTCAATTAGCGATGGGAATGGTGGCGGGGGAAGTCACTGCTCCACAAAATCACGCAGAGACTGGGGCTGACCAAGGCTCTGCCATCTTCAACACGTGGTTTCCAAGGGCGTGCTGGGCATAGGCATCTATCCAGCAGGTGGGGAGGCAGTTGGGAGGATTATGCCAAAGTTCTTATGGACCAGCCATATTGCCCAAAGCTTAGTTGGACGACCCCCATCCAGCTGCAAGGAGGAGGACTGAGAAGCACAGTTGTTGTCTGGCCTGCCATCACTCTATGCTACATCTTTGTTGGGCAGTCATCTGCTTAGCCACTGAGACATTCCATAGTAAAGGCCTCACGTAAACCTGAGAAGTGGGTGCCATTATTACTTCTGTTACTGAAGATGGAGAAACTGAGGCACAGAAGGTGGTGGTGCTAAGACTCGATCTCAGGTTAGTTAGTTCTCTCTCTGAAAGTGATAGAGATGTCACAGCTGTGCTCAGATACTCATATACTCAGATACTCATGAAAGGCATAATAGCTCAGACTTTTGCACTGGGTAGAACTTAGGTACCCTCGGTGTCGGGCAGTCTCTAAGATGGCCCCAAATGATCCCCATCTCCTAGTCTTCGCAGCCGTAGACAGTGCTTTCCCCTTGAGCAACTTGCCTCTAACCAACAGAATACAGTGATGTTGAGAAGTTGTCACTTCTATCCTTAGGTTACAAGAGATTGTGACTTCTGTCTTGCCAGCAAATGCTCTCTTTTGCTGCCTTTCATGGAGTAAGCTGGCATATTAGAGAGGCCCCCATGGAAAGAAACTGAAGATGGCCTAAAGCCAAGAGCCAGGAAGGAACCAAGACCCTCAGTCCAACAGTCCTTGAGGAGGTGAATCCTGGATAGGAAAGAAAGCAGGACCAGAGGAGCCCTCTGGGACAAGCAGATAGGAAAGTAAGAATCTTAACTCAGTGCCCCTTAATTCTATAGGATTTTGGGAAAGTCACTTTTCCTCCCTAGGAGGCTGTGCCATCTTTTGGATAAGAGCAGGACCTCTGGAGTCAGAGGATCCCTGTCTGCTTCTAAGTGGGCATAATGATAGCAGCTATCAAAGAAACGGTATGAGGATGAAATAACGCAATCTTCATAAAGCTCTGAGCACAGTTCCCAGATATTATTTTCAATATTTTAAAACTTCATTTGGGATCATCACATACCCCAGGATCCGCCGAAGGAATTAGAAAGAACGTCAAGCTCATCGAGCTTTCCTTCACCTTGGGTTTGGGTCAGAAAATTCTGAACTTGGTGTGGTGCCTTTTCTTCCAATTCCCTGGCTGTTGGTGATGCCGTGAGCAAAGGAAAGTGCTAAATGTAAATCCAGGTACCCAGCAAGTGCTCATGGCTCACAGAAGTCACTACAGTAATAATTATTATTATACTCAGAAAAATCCTGTTCATCCAGCAGCAAACTTAGGGTATAGTGATAAAGGACTCAATTCTGTTGACTGTACCAAACACAACAGTGATGAGTAGGGGGAACACCCAAACAAGTGAGAGAGTAGGAGTAGAGATTTTTCTATCCCAACCTCTTCCTTCTTGGGGTGAAGGGAGTCTCAAAGAGCCCTGAGGACACACTGCAAATTAGTGTGAGAATCACTACCAGCAACCTGTTCTTCTGGAGTCAGATTGTTCAGATTGTTCCAGATAGGACACACTCCTCCAACACTGGACATGAAGCCAAAGAGTGAGGGTCCCTCTCTGTGGAAGCATGCATCTCCATCCCATTTCCTTCTGCACCCTGGGGGCCACAGAATGAGCCCACAGATATTAGATGACCAGCAATGTAATATGGCACAACACTCCAGGTCCAGGAACCACTGGGTTGTGATGAAAGGCATCAGTTACCAACACTGAATCCTGGGCCCCCATTCAGATGTACTTCATCTTGGTTGGGGGAGCTTGAGAATCCGCATTTTTATCAAGTTTTCCCGCTGACTCACTTGCTCATCCAAGTGAAAACTGCTCTACTATAGTCAAAGGATGAGTTCTGGAACTCAAATCCCAGTTCTACTGCTTACTAGCTAAATCACTGGGCAAAATTATTCAGATTTTAGGGAGATCGCTAACCTCCAAAGCAAACAGTGCCTACCTTACACACTTGTGAGGATCTAATACGACAATGCACACAAAGTCCTCAACAGTATTTGGCAACATAAGCAGAATCTACAAATACACTGATTGTCACTGAGTTGTGACCAAATGGCTTCACTAGGGGGAGAATCTGTCATTGCCCCCTACAGAAGCACTGATTCTCTGTCCTACCCTTGCTTCCATGGGGCTCTGACGTACGCTGTCAGTGACTCCACCTCCAAAGAAGAGTTCCTAAGTACTGGAGGAGCATCCTCTGCCATCCAGACTCCTCTGATAACCACAACTATACCCCAGGGAGAAAGAGAGAGAGAGAGAGAGAGAGCCCATGAGATCTACTCTGGGAGACACCAAGGGACCCTATGACCAAAGATCGCCACATCCTAGGGCAAGGACCCTGACTCAGACTGCAGATTGTGGTCCAGTATTCTCTCTGCTTGAGTGGCCAGAAACAAGGAGCTTCACTCCAGGAGACCCTGGAGCTCTGGCTTTGAGCAGCTTCTGTGAATTCCTGCCTCTTCCCTTGTGTCTTGCCCCAGTGGCTGACTTCCAATTACCAGTGCATCTCTGTGCTTTGGAAATCCCTCTGCCCTCGCCCAGGAGAGCCTGAGAGTGTCTGATCATTAACCATCCCTGAAAGCAATGCTCAAATGGTGTCCTAAGGGAGTTGCTGTGAGAAAAGCTCAGCTCGAATCTGCATTTGGCTAGGACGTCTTCTCTACCTGCCCCACCCACCCCTGCAGCCTTAAATTCCAGTCTCTCTCAGCGGTAGCTGGTAAGAGAAGGTATCCTCTATTGGCTGTTTTCCTTCTCCTGTCTCCCCTCCCCACCGCCTGATGATGTCCCTTCCCCCTACTGATGTCCCCTCCCCTCTCAGATTCACTTTACTCAGAGCTCCTTTCCGATGAGACCCAGTTAGGGCAGGTTTCTACCTGAAAATTTCAAACTGAAATAATACAAACAGAAGCCAGGCAGGAAATAAAATTTAACAAATAGGGTAAGAATCCAATCTCTTGTGTATTTTACAACCCTAGTCACTGATAAAAACAAAAGTGCAAATCTCAGCAAGATTCTTGACCAGGGCAGATAAATTTAGTTACGATGAGGGGACCGAGCAATGGCATTTTTTTAAAGGCAGGAAGTGAACCTAAGCGACACAGACTTCTACCAAAAGGGCTTCAAACAAAAAACAAATTTTCTCCTGGAAAATTTGTATAGGTTGCTATTAAGTAAAAATGTCCTTTACCGGGAACAATTTCCCATGCATCCCGGGTATGGATTAAAGATCTAGCTCTCTGTGCTGATACCAGTGGTCCCAAGTGGAAGCTCAGATTAGGATGTGGGACCCTAGGAAGCATTCGAATCAAACACAAAGGGAGACCAGCCTCAAGAATGCCCTGAGCAGACAGAACCAATGCAATCATACAAGCAAAGCTTAATTCAGCTTATTTTGCAAGACAAGCAAGGCTCACTTGACCTGCGTCACTTCTTGCTGACACCTCTGAAAATCACAAGCCAAACTTTTTGTTCCTCAAAACTGATACAAGGTCACCACTAACCAGATCCTTTTCATTTAGGAAAATTCAAATATGGCAACCCTTCACCGCGAAGAATCCACAGTCACTGCCTGCATGGGAGCTGAGGTGCTTTACGATATACCTCTGAGCCTCATTCCACGTTTTGGGTTGAGTGCTCCCGGTTGGCAAACTGTCGTTTTTGTGTGTGCACAATTAGCTGTTCCTAATTACCACTTCGGTGATTCATTGGTCTTACTTCCGTGTGGTAGTTGTTGCTGTTTAGTTTCCTGGACTTTGGACAAAAGATCCATGGCAACCCCAACAGCATCACATATAATCAGTTTTATTGCCAGGTAAGAAATTCATATTAATATAGTGAATACATGTTTACAAATAAAACATTTTTAGAAAACAAACGAATGTCTTTTTTTTTTTTTCTTCTTCATTGTAGGAAGTATTATTATTGGTACCATAAACTCTGCAGTTGTTGACAAGTATTAACACAGGTTTACTTGCAGAACATACGGTTACTAAAATATTTGCACGTAAAATAGGCTCCATTTACACGGAAAACTGGGTGGGGGGAGGAGTGAGATGGGGGTGCCAGGCAGAGCCCAAGGCAGATGGAGGCTGGGATGCTCTGGGAGGGCAAAGGGAAGTCAGACTCTGGTCCCATTGGGTTGGAAGTCGGGGACAGCTAAAGGCAGGAAGTGGAGGCTAGTGTCCGGGCCCAGGACGGGGAGGGACAGCCCCTCGACTTTGTTCTGGTTTCTCTCTCCTAAGCCCCCCACTGCAGCCACACGATTCTTAGCGATACGTGGCAGCCAAAGATCTATCAGGACCGTGAGTTCCACCCACCCTCCCTATCCGACCCCCACCGCCCCGGTCCCAGTTCGCAAAGCCGACTGGAAGGTAACGAGACAGAGAAGGAACTGCTCTTGCCCGTCATCCTGCTACATCTTACTGACCGCACTGAGACCTTCCTGCCCAAACCCCCTCAGCTAATAAAACTCACCGGATGAAATTTACTCAGAAGAGAAGGAACACGGAGTGGGGAAAAGTTCTATAGGTTCAGAGACCAAGAAAGGTCCGTCATCGGCACTGGGATAAAGCGGAGTGAGTTGAGGATGAGGGACAAGATGAGCTAAAAGGGCAACGAGACCCACAGACCTTTGGAGCTGGAGGGAACCTCACAAAGAAGCAGACCCAGTATTTCCTGAAATAGGCGCTGTGCATCACTAGCAAATGCAAAATGCTTTGTAGTAGCACGTGGATACAGGACTGTTTGTAACACCGAGTCACGGAGGGGAGTGGGGTCCTTCTCATTTTGTCAGTCCGATGGAGTCCCTTGGAGTGCTAAGTCTCCTCTGGGTGCTGGTATGTCTTTAACATCTGCTAATCATTTTAATAAAGAAAAAGGGAGAGAGAGGAATGATAGAAGGGAAGGGGGGAGGGGGAGAGGGGGAGGGAGAGAGGGAGAGGGAGGGAGGGAGGGAGGGAGGGAGGGAGAGAGAGAGAACGCAATCCAGCAAACAGCCGGGCTCTAAATTCAGACCCTTCCACAAGCAACAGTAGCTAGCTCTAGAACTTAACAATTGCTGTTTTGTTGCCTTCGTGCTTATCTTTACACTTACTTTCTATTTAGGGTGATCGATACTGCTTTTCTATTTGTAATGATAAAAGCAAGTTTTCCTTTTAAAAGTTCAAAGTATTAAGAGTGAATAGATTTAGCTACAAACACTTTGATGGTGATCCACAGAGATGCCCAAAGCAGGTTTCGGTACAGGGATAACTAACATCGCGGAAACACTGACCAAGCTGGGCGGTGTTTATTTACCCCACTCTGGGGAGTGCTGGGATCCCAGCAAAGAGGCTGAGAAAGTGGGCACTCTGTCCCCACCCCCCACCAACCCTGCTTTGTCCAGTGCAGAGTCACCTTATAAATGAGGATCTTCTATGAGTGGCTTCTGTGCATGGTGGCATTTTAAGAAATAGACAGAAGTTTTGCTTGACCTTGCCCCATTTCCGTATGGTTCAGATGGGAGAGTAAGACCCGGAGAGATAACATGCACTGTCGATGTCCCCAGAGCGGGCGGGAATGAAAAGGAGAATAGGCCCCGGATTTCCTGGCTTCCGTGATGTTGGAGGTAAGTCGGGTGAGGCAGAACGCCCCACCTGGGCATCCCGGGGAATGCTCTGGATCTTCTCAGGCCACCTTGTGCGACTTCTGACACCCAGAAGAGGTTCAAGTTCACTGGCCAAGGCCATTAGGGACTGGCTGAAAACTTCTCACCTGAAATCAAAATCTCCTCTCTCTGCACTCTCCTTGTGGGGCTTCCACGAAACAAATAGGAGCAGCAGGGAAGCGATATGGTCTTCGTCGGGATGCCCAAGGGCCATTAGCTGGGAGAACCAATCCAAAAAACTGGCTCAGGGAGTTCTGGGACAGAGAGGAATCCGTGGAAGTGTCTGGGGAAGCGGCTTGGAGGGCCGCGGGAACTATGAGACCCAGAAGTGCTTGAGAGGTTTGGGGAGCCAGATGGCAGTAGGACCGGGGGGTGACAGGGGGGGAGGTAGGGAGGTCTTTGTCTTTAGGTTCCCTTGATATTGTAGCAGCCCCCTCAGAATGCATGATGGGCGGGCTCCCCCACAAAGGGGGGGGAAGTAGGGGGAGAGAAAACATCTATTACTGCAGGAAACAGGAGGGAGGGGGACTAAGAGAACACAGGTTGCACTTGGGAAACAAGACTGTCATTAAACAGTAACACATTGAAGGCACCACCCACGCTTATGACATTTTCAGTCCAAAGCAGTTGAAATCTGGCAGCGGCGGCGGCAACGGGCTGAGCGGGGCTGGGGAGAGACGGGTAATAGGGGACTGACTGGTTTCGGTGTGTTTCTTGTCTCAGAGGCAAGGTGGGAGATGTGAGGTCCCCTTCTCACCTCTTGTTGACTTTTCAACCGTGAATATTTTGTTGTTGTTGTTCTGATGTCCTTGTTCATTTCCTAAGTCTTGAGGATTCTGCACAAAAATGGATTTGCTGATTTTGTCTGTTTTGTAGTGGGCTTGTGAACACTGACTTGTTTTTTGTTGTTTTTTTTTTTAAAGTTCTTTAACACTTTCTGGACCCTCTCTTCCCGCCGTAAAAGCCTACTATCCTTCCCATCCATGGTCATGGTCTTTACGGGTAACCTCTAAAATGCTCTTTCTTTCTCAACACTGCCAGTGGGTTCAGGGTCTGCTTATTTTTTTGTGAGTTTGAGTGTGTGTCATTTTTTTTTGCATCCAACATTGATGATATGAAAAGTACTATAAATAGAAGGTTGGGGTCCAGTTACTGTCTCACACTTGTCAAAGTTGCGTGTCCACGTCACTACTTCTTGGGATTAGAGAACACTTACAATGCACGCGGCTTCCTCCCCAGTGACGCCTCTTCTTAAGTGCACTCTTCTCTCGTGCCCACTCTCGGGCTCCCCCCACCCCAGCCTGGCTCTTTCACCCCAAAACAGAGCGCGTGGTAAATGGCATAGGCGCTCAAATGGACGATTTCTCTACATTGTGCTCCTTTCGATTTGTCGTCATGGATTTCAGTTTTGAGTCAGGAGGAAAAGAAAAAATTAGCCCCACGACGGGGGCATGTGAGTTGGCCACCCCGGGCCTGAAGTCGAAAGAGCCGTGCCTCAGTTTCCCCTTTGCTGTATTGCTGAACACCCCGGCTTCCGTCTTGCTCAGCTGCCCGCTGACACGTGCTGGGCGTGACCCAAGAAAAGCGTGATCCCGCGTCGCCAGCAGGTTGATCGTCGGTTGGTGTGGGGGGGTCAGGGTGGGGGGGCCGGGGGAGGAGGACAGGGAGGGTGTGGGTCGGGGATATTTTTTGCCTCTCTCAGTTGGGTATGGTCTCCAGGATGCTCCCTGTAGTGAAAGCTCAGACAGTCACTTCTGTTTTGCTGTTGGTGATGAAGTATGGCTGTGGGGGCGGGTAGTGCTGGGTGCGAGTCCCCAAGGGGTCGCTGGAGCCCGACTCGGCTGCGCCAAGCTTGCCCTTGTTACCGTAAGCCTGCCGCCGGAGGGAATGCTCGCTGGGGTCCCAGCCCTTGAAGTTGGTGGTGGAGTTGCAGGCCAGGGGATGTGGGGGCATCTTGTTGGTGCGGGACTTCTGTCCATTCTGCTTGGCAGGGCCGTGCTCGGGGCTGAAGGCCCGCGGCTCATCCTCTACTCTTACAGGGTGCAGAGGGAGGTTCCCCTTGGCGGCCAGCTCGGCCAGGTGCCGTCGCTTGGAGGAGAAGTCATCATTGACCTTGTCGGCTGGCCAAGGTGGACGGAGAAGGGGAGGAGAGAGCAGAGAGAGGGAGAGAGAGGAGAGAGAGAGACAGTTAGGGATCGGCAAGTCAACCTGGGCACAGCGTCAAAGTGGGCCAACAATCCAAATGAGACACACACTAGAAACTCCATCTGGGACAGACAGAAGGAAGGAGGACAGAAGGAAAGAGGGTCGAGTTCTTCTCACAGGATCGGGACCGAGAAGGTAAGGGCATCCCCAGTGGAAACTCCAGATCCTCCTCCCCCAAATAAACCCGTCTCCACCACAAGGCACCTAGCATTGTATATCCTTGGCTTTCTGACAAAATCCCACGGTTGATTCATTATCAAAATCAGGTATTCTTGAAAGGGGAAAATACTGAACATCTTGAGAAATACTCATGTCTGTCACCCACCACTCAAGACCGCCGATATCAATACTTGGTTGTATCTGCTTCTGGTTTTCTCAATAAGTGGGGTTCAACTTGGGAGTTCTGTTAGTGTATTTGTTTGCTTTTACTAGTTAAGCAGATCTGTGTTCAAACCTCAATTCTGCCACCTCCCAGAATTGTAACTTTGGCTACTTGATAAGAGTTAAGAAACTTCTTAGTTTTTATTACCATTGGTTTCTGCATAAGGAGAGTAGTTACAATAAAAAAATAGAGAGAGATGTATTTTCCCATAGGGTTGCTCGAAGGGTTCAATGATATCATGCGTGTAAAGTATTGATTTAATTGTAATCCATCATTGTAATTATCATTATAAATCACTGCTTAATTTCCACATAACATTCTACACATTGCCCCATGTTGTTATAAATCACTAATAAACAACATTTTAATGCCTACGTAATATTTCATTGGGTGGAACCATGAAAGTTAATCACTCCTCCCATCGATGAACAGCCAAGTTTGCCAATATGCTGTTGACTGACATAACTAAAGGTGAAAGGAGAATCTTCAAGACTAAAGCTCGTCTCCTGTTTAGAATTTTGAATTTAGAGGAATTGCAAAGGTATTCTTTTTCTTCATCTACATGAGACCATGACAGACTAAAGCCCTTGGACCAAGTCTGGATGCTGCCTGTTTTTATAAATAAAGATCTTCTAGAACACAGCCATACCCACTCCCTCACCTACTGCCTATTGCTGATTTGCTCCACGGTAGTGGACCCGGGTCCATATGCCAGAGACCGAGGGGCCCACGAAGCCTGAACTCTTCACTAGCCAGCTTGGCAATGAATTACCTAAAGTGGAATTCCTTGGCCAAAGGGTGTAAACATTACCAAGGCTCTTAATACATATTGCCAACTCCACCACAAAAAGCACACCAACCTCTGTACCATTTCACCAAACTGTCTCCAGCACTACGATGCCTTCCTTCTTTCTTCCTCCTTACCTTTTTCCTTTCTTTTTTCTTTTCCTTGTTCCTTTCCTTTCCTTTCTTCTTTCTAATCCTGGCTCCCTCCTTTCCTGCCTCCTTCCTTCCTTCTTTATCGCTCCCTCCCTCTCCTTTCCTTCCCTTCCTTCCTTCTTCTTTCCCTATGTATTTATTTGATAAATTTATGAGAACTTTTATTTTCTTAAGATTCCTGAATCATAGGATCCCCTACATTTTTAAAACTTATTTCTTAGTTGGATGCCTGGCTGGCTCAGTCAGTAGAGCATGCGACTCTTGATCTCGCGGTCATGAGTTTCAGTTCCACATTGGGTGTCGAGATTACTCAGAATAAGTAAGGTAGATACAATAAAATTAATTTCTTAGCAGTAAGCCTTTGAACTTACATCTCTTTGGAGAGGAGAAACATTTGCTGCCTTTTCATCTG
>CM052805.1:9364484-9409825 GCA_028533885.1 Nasua narica | reverse complement strand
GTCTGATAGACTGAGAACATTGATTACAGAAGTAGATGTTCGAACAGCTGGGATAGGTGGCGTTTTCTCAAAAAGTTCTAAAGAAAAGAAGTCACAGAGGCATTTGACTCTTGGCCAAATCAGTGCAGGGAGAAGGAGCAGCCTCCATGAAGAGGAGTCATGAAGTTCCATGCAGAGAATCTACAACCTTCTCCACAACCACCCTGACTTGGTCTCTTAGTGAGCTTGGCATTGGGGACGTCCTGATCAGACAAAGTGTTTGGTACTTGGGGCAAGAGTAGGGTGGACAGAAAACCCTGGGGGTTCTGGAATCAGCCAGACCTGAGTTTCTGAGATCTCGGAAATGTTACCTAACCTCCTACAGCTTTATTTCCTTTGGTGTAAAATGGGGATAACACAAGCTACTTCGGATTTGTTGTGAGGAATAAAGTGCATGAGATATATAAGCTACAAAGCACAATTCTGGAATGCGGTAACTATTCAATACATATTTTGTCTGTCTCCTGGCTTGTGAAAGAACTGTATTAAATCCAACGACATTTATTGAGCACCCACTCTGTGCCAGGCAACTTGCTAAGCTCAAAGGAGCCATTCATCCAAGCCAACAATCCTTCTTTCCTTTCTCCCTTCCCCTTTTACTTCCCTGTATCTACCAGGTGTGTTGGCCTCATTTGCCCTATAAAGTAGCCTAAGAAAGGAACTTAACTTTTTGGGATGATGAGGGAAGGCACCCTTGGGGATGTGCCTTTAGCTGCCATCTGGAGGTAAGAGTAATAGAAGTAGGATTCCAGGTGAAGGAATAGGTGGTATATAGCCAAAAAATGGCCACAGTGCTTTGCATTTCCTTCCATCAAGAGGTGGGATATCTTTCCTTACCCTTCAAATATGGCCGGATGTTGTGGCTGGCTTTGACCAGACTGTAGATTGTAGCAGAAGTGATGTATGTGTATCCTGAACTTTTATAAGTTCTACAGCTTCTGCTATCAGGCTCTTGGATTCCCGACTCCATGTGAAGAAGGAGGCCCAGGTTAGCCTCCTGGAGGATCAGAAATCTTCAGGCCAGTTGCGCATGCTCACCACAACCAACAGTCTGCTATTTGCCAGATGCTGGGTGAGGCCATCCTAGACCATCCAGCCCAACCCAGAAGAACTGCCAGCTGATCCACAATCATGAGTCCAACAAATGGCGGCTTTACGAAGCTGCTGCACTTTGGGGTAGTTTGTTACGCAGCAGTATCTAACTGACACAGAGCAGCATTTGCAAATGCCCTGAGGTAGGAAGGAGTGTGGTGGCTTCAAGAAACAGGAAGGGCATCCATGCAGTAGAGTGAAGAAAGCAAAGGGTCAGTAGACCATATGAAGCCAAGTAGGCAAGGTTCTATCATTCACAGCTATTTATATGTCTGACCATCTTCCCTCCGCTAGACTCCGAGGTGTTTTACAGAAATACAAAGCAGGCAAAGATTTGTTGCCTGGGGCACAAAACTGTTCCTCAAAGAGTGATTTTCAAGATGGTCTCAATAACAAGAAGGTGGATGATGGTGGATGTACCATTCCCATAACCAAGGAAATGCAATGTTCGTGATACTCTCTTTCCAGTGTTTTTGGGGTCCTCTGCCTCCAGAGGAAGAAGAAGAAATGCCCACCTGACCTCTCCCGGCTTTGTGCAGTGTGGTCCCCGTCAGTATATTAAAACATACGAAAGAAATAGATTCATTGAACAGCCTTGTAAGCCCCATTAATAAATGCATTAACCTAATCAGCCCCAATACCTCGTGGGCAGATGGCTGACAAGCCGACCAGGAAACAGATGTGTGTGCCTTTCAACAACACTGGGCCTCTCCAGTTTGATTTTTCTTCATTTGAAAAGAGGAAGAAAGAATGAAAAAAGGTGCTTTCCTTCCAATGAGCCTAATTGCCTTGAAGGAACCGAGGCTGTAAAATTAAACTGCACCTTGTTCCATCTGTCTCTCCCCTAATTAGCAGCAGACACTCGTCCAGGTGCAGGGTGGGCTGGAGCCTCACTTCCGTGGAAAGGGAGAGAGTCAAGGTAATAACCAGTTTTCAAAACAAGCTGCACATCTGAGGGTCTCAGCAGGTGGCCTCCCACTACCTTCTTTCCCTGGGCCAAAGATATCTTAAGGAGGGGGTTCCTACAGCTTATTCTCACTTGGTGATATTCTTGGGTCTCAGGTGATGAGTCTAACCTGGTAAGCAATACCCCGATCAACTTAAACTTGCACTATTCCTCATTTGTCCCTGTTTTTTGTTTAAGAATATGCTGAAATCAAGTGATAAATTTTTCCATTACCCTTAAGAATAAAATCCAAATTATTGGCAGTGGACCCAAGGTCTGTGGGACCTGATCTCGGGCTGTTTGTCCACCCTCATCTCGCCTATTATGAGCCCATCGCAGAGTGTGTTTCTCAGGCCGGCCATAAGAAATCAGCGCAACCTGGATGGCTTGAAATGACAGAAATTTATTCTTTCACAGATTCCAGAAGTCTGAAATCAAAGTGTCAGCAGGGCCATGCTCCCTCTGCGGGCTCTAGGGGAAGATCCTTCCTTGCCTCTTCTAGCTTCTGGTAGTTACTGCAATCCTTGGCACTCCTTGCCTTTTGCCTCATTCCAATCTCAGCCCTGACTCCACCGGGCCATCCTCTTTGTGTGGGTCTATGTGTCCGAATTTCCCTCTTCTTATAAGGATCCCACCGTTTCTGTGGGATCCACCTTAACCCACTATGACCTCAACTTCACTCATTACATCTGCAAAGACCCTATTTCCCAGTGGGGTCACATTCTGAGGTTCTGAGTGGACAGACATTTGGAGGGATACTCTTTAAACTCAGTACACACAGGATTCCTTTCTGTTCCTGAACACACGAAGCTTTTCACCATGTCAGAGCCACCGGATCGCTTCCTTGCTTCTCTCTGCCAATATGCTCTTCTTGGTTGTATACCTAGATCCTTCTTGTCACTTGGTTCTCTGAGCAAAGGTCACTTCCTCAGGAAATCCCTTTTGATGAGTCAGTCTAAAGAGAGTCCTCCCCACTCCCAACTGCTCTCATCACTTCTCCCCATTTTACTATGTTCTTAGCCTGTATCATTTTATGAAATTATCTTTTTTAGTTACTTCGGTATTGTCTGCCTCCTTTGGCTAGAATATAAGCTCCGACTAGGGTAGAGTCCGAATCAGCTCTGCTCACTACTGTATCCCCAAAACCTCGTCCAGTACCTGGCACACAGTAGGGGTACAATAACACATTTGATGAAGGCAGGAAAGCACTGGAAATATTTCAGGCTCCAATGACAGTCTCTCAAATATTAGCAACGGGCAGAATGTTTCATGTTCTGGGCATCTGGTCTGTGATGGTGAATTTTATGTGTCAACCAGAATGGGTCTACCAGCTGTCCAGATTAAATATTATTTCTGGATGTGTCTGTGAAGGTTTGCATTTGAACCAGCATACTCAGTAAAGTAGATGGCCCTCCCCCATGTAGGTGGGAATTATCTAATTTGTTTAAAGACCAAATACCACAAAAATCAGAGGAAGGAAGACTCCATGCCCTTCCTTCCTGCCTGTTGTCCCATCTCCTGGCTGGGACACTGGTCCTCTGCTCCTTGACTGGGATTTACCCCATTGGCTCCACTGGTTCTCAAGTTTTCCGACTCAGACTGGAATCATATGAATTTCTAGCTTGCAGGCAATAGATCATGGGACTTCTCAGTCCCCATACTCACATGAACCAATTCCCCTTAATAAATCTCCTTTCATATAAATAGATATTCTATTATTCATATATATGACTATTCATCACATTCACATACACACATATATCTGAAAGGAGATTTATTATGGGGTATTGCTTCAACCAAACCAATAGTATATATATCCTATTACTCGTATGTGATACATAGGAGTATATATAAATAATAGGACGTGTGTGTGTACACAGTTCAGTTTCTCTGGAGAATGCAAATACATGGTCCATATCACAAACGTCTGAGTGACCTGTGCCCTGTGCTTTACAGGAATCGCAGCACTAAAGCAGGGGTTAAGTTTCCCTTGTTTCTGGGGCAGGCGAGCCTGCTTGCTGCCCAGCTCCATACCCCTGGCCGGAGCCTTGCAGAAGCCCGACTGTTCCGGAGTATTGAGTTCAGGGAGGCAGGAGGCAGCTGAGTGAAGGAGGCAGGGGCTGGTTAGAGATGGCTTGGATATAGCACAAGTCTGGTCTCCCTCCCAGCTCCCCCACTGGTAAACTGAGTAGAAGCTCATCTTTATTAAATGCATGCTGTTCTAGATACTTGGCTAGGGAATTTATTAACCCTTTAAAAAAAAGATTTTATTTATTTGAGAGAGAGAGAGGTAGGGAGGGGCAGAGGGAGAGGGAGAGAGTCCCAAGCAGACTCCCTACTGAACATGTAGCCCAACATAACGCTCACTTCCAGGTCCCTGAGATCATGACCTGAGCTGAAACCAAGAGTCCTCACTTAACGGACTGCTCCACCCAGGCAACCCTGCTAACCCCTTTAATACTCTCCATATCCTACCGAGGTAGGTGCCATTCTTGGTCTCATTTTGTAAATGGGGACACTGAGCCTACCGAGCTTTGGTAACTTGTCCAAGCGATGGCCCTGGGATCTGAACCCAGAATACCAGGCCCAATTCTGGGTATCCTGGAATTTGTGAATTTACAGCTACAACACTCACCATTTTTCTAACCACGAGCCTGCCTTATAGAAGAACAGTCTTGTTTCCTTAACAAGGTTTTATCTGCAGGAAAATATCCCCCCAAAACTAAGGAAAATGGAGGGTAGAGTGAGAATTCTGCAGAGAAACCACTTTCCTGATTCCTCCTCTCAAAACATTAGGGACTGGGGTGCACATATAAGTATTAGATTCTCAAGAGGAAATGTCTGAATATCACAACCGGAAGTTTAACAAAGCCCCATATCCTATCCTAAGGCAAATTCTTTTCCTTCTTTACAGTGAGGAGGAGGGAGCTGGGGGTGACCTGAGACGCTCTCTGCTAGGCCGTGGCTCTTCCAGCATTCAGGCTGGCTGCTGCGTTACCAGGTGCAGGTCTTGGCATCTCTGAGGGGTAATGACATTGGCTGGGGTGTTGTGGTTCTACTATCCCGTTCCCCACCACCCAGAGGGCAGCAATCACTTTCAGTGATGACAAAGAGCCAAAGTGTTGGTTTTGAATCCTACACTGGGCTCTCAACGGCCATAGCAGAGACCCGAGTCGCAGAAGACAAGGTTTCAGCAGTAAGTTCCAGGAATTAGAAGGATTGATGAGAGAAGGAAAGAAGGATTAATGAGCTCAGAGCTTGAAGGCTGCCACGCACCAGGTTCATACAGTATATAAGGATGTCTGGAAGAACGCTCAGCTCATTTGTGTTGACTGTAAGTTCTTTATAATATGGTGGAAAGACCCTAACCTCTGAGAGAAGATCGATGTGAGTTCAGATCCCAGCTCTTCTGCTTATAAGCTGGAGACCTTGACCAAGTTACCTGAACTCTCTTAACTTTTACTAATAAAATTCAGAATCAAACAACAACGGCTGGGTGGCAAGGGTTGAGGGTACTGAAGAGAATCATGTCCAGTATCAATGTCCTTGCCTCATAGTTGGTATTCAACAGATGTTAGCTGCTTTTGCTGCCATTGTTAGAAAGAAGAAAATCACATGAGGATAATAAGATTGACTTTGCGGGGTGCAGTGCAGAAGTCAAGGAGATAAGGCAGGAAGAAGCGCAAACCATTACATGCATGGCACGTGGTAGGGCTCCCTAAATGCACACTCCTGTGTGGGAAGACATAGCACATGGCCACTTGCATCCCAAATCTCTCTCTACCTTCTTCTCTTGGGCACATGGCCACCCAGCTCCAAACTAGATTTCCCCAGCCTTCTTGGGAGCTAAATTTGGCCATGTGGCTCATCTCTTGCCAGTGGTCTGTTAGCAAAAATGATGCATCCAATTTTCACTTCACCTGACTTGCTTAAAAGAAAATCGCTTGCCCTGGGTGTTCTCTCTTCCCCCTTCCCATTGGGCTAGGACAGCAGCTAGCCACAATAATGCAAATGAGGACAGTCCTGTAGAGGGTGGTAGACAAAGTGTTCAAGGAGCCTTGGTCCCCAAGTGACAGTTTGGAGTAGAGCTGCCCCACCAACCTGTACCACTTCCTTTGGAGACCATAACAGAGAGATATACTTCTTTCTCTCAACCCAATGTATTTATGGGGCCTTTGGTTCAGTAGAATAGTATTTGCTTTTTACTTATAGAGGAATATTTTCTGGGTATCTACTTTTTTTTTTTTTTGGCTCCCTCACAAGCTAAATTAAAAGGTAAATGGGGGGACAGTTCATGTTTTTTAAAAAAAAAAGGGCCCAGGTATTTCTCTCTTCTTTTAAAATACATTCTCTAAAGCTGTGCAGGTTCCTGAAACTGTCTCAGCAGGCAGAAACAAGAAAGGCAGGGAAAAAAAGCCTAGTTTCTCAGACAGGAGAGAGCCAGGGAGGAGATGGGAAATTTGTCTTTATGACAAATTAGCCCTGTTTCACCTGGTTCTAGGCCTTGCTGAAGAGACACAAGCAGGGGGAATCACATTGGAACCAGGTCCTAATGAAGCTCAGGGCTCCAGGCTCTTTCTTTTGGGATTCACATCTTCCTTGAAGTCCTATTTCTCTAAGAAAGGAGAGTCCAGGAGCCTGGATCTTTCTTGTCTTAACCCTGAGGGCTCCCACTGTCTCTGCTGGAGAGGGTTCTGAAACAGTGCCTACCTTGGGCTTTGCACCAAAGTTATCCAGGCTGTGCTGTGAGCCCCTTGGATGTGACTCCAGGAGCCCTCTGGGAATGTCTTATTGCTGACAGGCCTCTAAACCTACGGGTCCTTTGTCTCTTCCCTAAGGCAGCCCTGCTATGCAGTCAACCTCTTTCGAGAGGCTGCTGAACAAAGATGGATGGACTTGTGCGCCCCAGCAATGGCTGACTGCAGAGCCCCCTACACAGAAGGGCTCTGGATGGAAACCATGCATATATTCACTGCCCTTGCATGCATCCTGCATTGTGGCTCCATAGATGGAGATCATTCTTTTCAAAAGGTCCTCATGTGGTTTGCCTTCAGATTGACCTCCCCTCTGGTTAAATTTTATACATCTGGTTTTTCTGTTTGCTTGTTTTTTAATGAAGCAAATAAAGGTTAATTATCCTTAATCCTATGTACTTCCTTCCAATTTGCTATAGCAAAGGACCATCTCGAGGCAGATAATTGTGAGATTTGGGATCCTATGTTAGATTCATGCAAGAATGACCTCAATTCTTCACCTTTCCCCATATCCATGCTTTTCATATGTGACTTTGAAACTCACCCCAACAGAGGAAGATCTTTTTTCCCACACCATTGGATTCTGAGTTCATCCATGTGACTAATGAATGTGAGCCAACGTGACATAACAGAAGTTTGAAGAAGTGCTTGCTGGTTTGGGGTCCTTCTTTTGCACCAATGTCATTATCACGAGATGTCTGGGCTCCTCTCTCTGGGGATGAAAGACACCTGGGGCAGAGCCAAATCACCCAAGTCATTCCAGCTAAAACCAGCCCTGTTCCGCCAGCATTCAACCAACTCTCAGGCATATGAGTCAACTCAGCTGAGACTAGGGGAATCTCCAGCATCAGCATAGATCCTGGTCTCAGTAAATGCTGCTAAATACCTGTTAAACCACAGATTTGGGGCCACTTTTCACACAGCATTTTTGCGGCAGGACTACCGATACAACACCCATCATTTACTCACCCTACTTCCAGGAAGAGTCCCCATTTTCAGCTGGGGAATCCACCTGTCTCCGACTCTTTATGCAGGTGGTTTGGATGACATACGCCTCCACTGTCCCACGCCCAGCTCTTCCCAGGGACTACGACCAGCCCATCCCATTGCCCTCATCCTAACAGTTTGTTCCGAGGTAGGTACATGACAAGGCAAGCTGATCAGAACAAAGCCTGGGATCCTCAGTTATAGACATGGAAGTGCCAAGGAGATCAATGATCCCCAGCCTTCCACTCTAGAAGAGAGACAACTAAAGGTGTGCGCTCGAGGACCGCCAACTGGGTAGAAGCCGCACTGGATCTAGGACACAGATCTCTCGACTTTCATCTGGTTAATTTTTCTATTTCCCAATGCCTCTTCAGAAAAGACCACAGGATTCCCTTCAAATGCCATGCCCACCTTCATTCAACAACTGATTAATAAAATCCATACTGAATGTCTACTATGTGCTGAGGGCACCATGCCAGGTGCTAAGGAAGTTTGAAAATGAAGATCTTAAAAAAAAAAAAAAAAATCTAGGTGGCTTAGCATCAGAGGGGCATATTTTCAAACTAGCAAGATGTTTATTGAATCTTACACAATGGCATTTTCTGCCAAGCAGAGAATCTCCTCCATGCCCTATGGGTTCCCAAAGAAGCTCATCAAAACTCCAGTGCGAAACAAAAAAAAAGAAAGAAAGAAACTCCAGTGCGCACCGTGTGCTTTTTAAAAGAGGCCAACCTCAGGAGCTGGCGGGATATGATTTTTATTAAAAAAAAAAATCCCCTCTCTAGCCTCCACCTGCTCTGCACTCTCCTGCTCACCAGCAAACCAATAACCCAAACCAGAACATTGAAGAAGGCTGAATTTCGTGAAGTAATGTTTTTTTTTTCCGTGAAGTAATGTTTTCAGGTTGCCTTTAGGTAGGTCCTTATCCAAAATGCGTGCACTCCGACAGAACTGCCACCCAGATAATAGTCTCCTGCCTTTTGCCTTCTGTAGCATCTCTCGGATGAACACTTTTACTGAGTTACATCAATTTTCTTAGAAAAAAGAAAGAACTAGAATTTACTGAGTGCCTACTACCTATGAGATGTTCTTACCCATTTCACTGGCATTGTCTCATTCAAACCGTCTTAAACCTAGGTGACAAGGCCAAACCATCTCTTCTGTGTGATGGGGGGAATGAAGGCCCAGAGATACTGAGTAATTTGGCTGCCAAACTTCTCTGCCACAGCTGATAAGTGTCCTGGCAGGACACTGAATCCAAGACTGTCACCTTCAATGTTCCTACTTTCCAGCTGGTGACTCCAGCTCAAACCCCTGACTAAGAAAACAGTTTTATTTCAGCAGACAGCGAAAATATTCATGTTTGGAAGACTCCTGGCATAGTGAAATTGCTATTCTGGGGCAAATCATGTCTAGGGATTGGGTCTTGGAAAAGGTAGGTTCAAACGTTAGCGTATAGAGAACTATCCAGAAGGTACAGTTAGAAAATGAAAAACTAAAAAATGTTGATACCCTATGTCCAGGGGTCCCAGAGTCTCTGTAGTATGTGGGTCCAGGATTTTCATTAGTAACAAGTACGCCCAGTGACTCTGAGTCCAGTCTTTAAGCCATTCTTTGAAGACTGGGTCCTAGTTCCAGGTCTGACAGAATTTTCCTGTATGACTTTGGGCAACCTCATTTATCTCGGGGGACTCGGTTCCCTCATCCAGAAGAGCAGAAGGGTTGAATAAGGAGTATTTTCTTCACTGTCATCATTAAAGTGTATTACTTATATTGTCTCCTAAAATTACTCTCCCAAGCACGACGGAATGTGGATTTTCATGGTCGTTGTTTTGGAAGTGGTAGAAATGGGTGTTTGGAGCACGTGGGGGGCTCATGCAAGAGCACACGGTCCGCTTCTCGTCCAAGCCAGAGTGATCATATCACAGTCCTATACTGACATCTTCCCCCAAGTCCATCGCTCCAGCGTAGCACTGGATTAAACGACAGGTCAGGTTCAAAGATTCATTTTGTGAAATGAGCAGATTTCAAAAGACACGGATGGCTTCGTCCTGCTTAGGAGAGTCCCCTGGGTTCCAGGTAGTGGTGCTTTCCGGGGCGGGGTTTCCAAGAATTATGGGGGGCAGTTCCCTGGGCGGGGCATGGGCAGAGCAACAGAAGCGGCCACTAGGGGGCGGCGTGCTTGGGAAACCTTTTAGGTAGAGAAAAAGTAATAGTGCCAACCCTGGTGTGTGATGTTTGCATTTCCCACCCTGGCAGACACATTTCACCAACCAAGGGAGTTAGACGCAATGCAGGTGGAAACAGGAAACCCTCATCTTCAGAGACCTTGCCATTTCTCCTTGGCAGCTACCCCTCCTTCGCCAACCTCCCCAGGTGGCACCCATCCCTCCGCCTACTCCTCCGCTCCTGCCCTATGTTCCCAGAGCGGGTTCCTAGCAACAATCGTGCCCCTGGATGTTAAGTTGTTAACAGGTTTTCCTGAAGAGAAAAGAGATCAGACATCCAAAGTGTGTGGGAAATGATGTGTTAAAGAGTCTGACGCTTTTTGTTAGCACGAGATTTTCCAGGGCCGCTCATTTGCTCCCCCTGATAATAGTCCTAATGATACCAGTAATAGGCTTCATGTGGTTATCACTTTCCGAACGCTAGTCACCGTGATACGTCTTGTACACATTACCTCATCGTCACGACAACCTAGGTGGTAGGTGACACTATTGTCCCCATTTCGTAGATCAGGAAACAGAGGCTCAGAGGGGTAGGCTGACTTCCTGAGGCTCTCAAGAGTACCCGACAAGGAGACCGTGATTGGAACCTAGGTGTGTCTGAGGCTAAGCCGGTCGCAGCCTGCATGTGTCTCCCTTTCGAGAAGGTGCCAGGGTGTGGGAGGCAGGGAACGTCCAAACACCATGAGGCATGGAGACTCCAGCTCTGGAGGCTGAGTAGAGCACATCAGAGAAAGATCAGTGGCTCCAGAGGAACCTGGGCCTGGACATCCTTGGGACCCCTCTCCTCCTCCCCAGACAAGGCCCGATAAGTAAGGATGCATTTAACAGGACAGGTGAAATTAGCCCAGTTGAGAAGAACCGTTTCCAAGCCCTTGCTTTTGACCGGTCCCGAAATATTTTCTAAATGCATCAGACGACAATAAGCTGATATAAGGACAGAGGTGCTGACTGCCTCCAAATGCTGTCGCGGGAATCATAACGGCTTTGTTTTTCACAGGGGAGAGAAAAAAAAAAGTTTATGCCTCAAATTAGTAGGTCTGTCACGTTCCAAATTGTTTGCATTTCTAAAAATGGAGGTTGACATGTGAACAGTTATTACCTAATGCAAGACCCAAAAATCTGCCTCTCAAGGCGACAACGGGGCAGCCAAAGGATCCTCGACAGACACGTGGGTCTAGAGCGCTGTCTCTGGATGTGGGAGCACAATGAGTCCCCTTCCCCCTCCGGTGTTCCCCTCAGGGCTCCGGTTGTTTCGGAGAGACTGGGACCTGGTCAGACTCCCCTCTTCAGAAGCCTCAGCCCCCAGAAAGATCCCTAGAGACCTAATCAGAGGGAATCAGCTCCCCAGCAAGATTTCTCTAGTGCAGTGGACTTCAGAGTGTGGTCCCCAGAGCAACAGCATCACCATGGAACCTGTTAGCGACGCAACCCCTCAGGACCTCACCTAAGGTCCCGGGAATCAGAAGCTCCGGGATGGGACCCAGGAATCTGGGTTTTAAGAACCCTCCAGGGGAGGCTGATGCTGTCCAAGCGGCCGAGATGTGAGAACCACCGAGGGCGCACTGTCCCCTCCTTCCCGCTCACAGACACTCACTCGCTACCTTCCACAGTCTCTTTCTTACTTGTCCTTCCACTTCATTGTCTTCTCTCCATCTTCTACCCACTGCAGCTCAGGTCCCTGCCCACCCGGGTGACCACAGGAGCCTCCCAGTGGGTGGCCCCACCTCCAGGCCGCCCACCCTCCTCCAACTTTCGAGAATGTAGAAATGGTCCTGCCAGTTTCCTGCCCAGAGCCCTGTGAGACCTTCTGATTTCCCAAGTGCAACGTCATGAAAGAGTTCTGCCGCCTCGGCCTTGGGTCAGCGGCATCTTCCCCACCACCAAATCCAACAGAACAAACGGGGTGACGGTGGAAGAGAATCGAGTTTCCCGACTGTTCTGGAAAGGGCTGCTCTCGCCCCAGCGGGAAATAACCTAGGCCTGGAGTCAAACAGACGTCGGTCCGAACTGCAGTCCCAGCACTTAGCAGCTTTGGACATCAGCAAGACATGCTCGCTCAGACACCCAAACCCTCATTTCTAAAAGGGGAAGGACACGGCCTGCGCAGCTCGGTCATCAGAGAAGTCAGACACAACATGATGTAAAGGTCCAGCGCTGAGTCTGGCATATGGTAGGGGGCCAAGAGATTCTAGCTACCTCCTTGGTCCAGGCACCAAGCCGGTTAATTCGCAGACTCTACCTGGCCAGATTTCTCAGCCTCTGATGCTCACCGTACTGCCTGGGGAAAGCCAGGGCTAATCATTCACGAGACCCTCAGCCAATAACCCGACTCGGTTTCTCTCTCCCTCAGAAGGTGCGGTTTTCTCCCCTGCATTCATTTACCTTGGGTTTTGCTGCTCGGTTTGCGCCGCTTTCTGAGGAAAACGAACATTTCCTAGATGTCTTACCTGGAATGGTGTCTGATAGTGCCATTTTCCTCGAGGCAGTGGCTATTGAGGAGTGAAGGGTAGCCCATTCTTCAACAACAGCCCCGAGCACAGATACGCTGCAGGAGTGCACGCGTGCGCGCGCACACACGCGCGCACACACACACACACACACACAAACACCTACATGCCAGAACTTGGACGGACTTGCAGGGCCACCAACGGGGACACACGTGTGGCACTAGGTCACACACAGACACCAGGACTCTTTGTGCCTCCACCGATCAGTGTCAAATCTGACAACACCTGGACGAAAGAGCTAGAAAAAGCCGTACAGTACCTTTTGGTGACTTAAGTGTCGCCACTGCCCAGTCACCATCAGAACTTCCTAAAAAAATAACAATCGAGAGATGCTGATCTGCTGACCGGCTTCCCATGTCCGCGGAGCCCTCACCCCCAGGTGCCGCTAGCCCCAGCTGCAGCCTCCACACGGCGGGCAGGCCTTAGAGGCCCGGGGACGGGCGAGAGACCAAATGTGCAAATGTGGTTCTGCGCACGCGCACCTCCTTCTGCAAAGCCATGCAGCGGTATCAGGACAATGTCCAACAGAGAGTCAGAAGAAGTCCCCTGAAAAAGGCCTAGATGTTTTCAGTTATGTTAGGGGGAGAGAGATTTCTGAGGCAGGGAATTGGCTCTGAATTTCAACCCTCTAAGAAAGAAAGGGAAATCTGAGTTGCATGATCTCACCTTGGCCAAGGACAATACTCTGTTGATAAGAGATACATTTTGATCCTGTTTCGGTGCACTCCCTTTCCTGAAAAGGGTTGGCGGGGGTGGGGGGAGGGTGAGGAGAGAATTATTAGCTCCAAATCCAAGGTTGGGGCAGTCTCTGCAACTTTATATGTTGGGTGGCAAGTCCCCAAGGGGTAGGGGCTGTCTGCACACATAGTCTGTGTTTGAAAAATACTGCTGAATGAATGAATGAATTCAAGTTTCTCCATGGAGTCACTTTTCCTAAAGGAGGGAAATTCCCCTAAGTGCTAAAGAGATCGAGCTTATTATTTGAGAATCCCATAATGCTTGAAATTTTGTTTACAAATCAGTTTTCCCAAGTTGAATTTCATTTCAGGAGGACTGAATGAGCCCTTGGGGATCACATATTATTAGGAGATCCCCCTGGTGGTCCCTTTCATAGAGTCAAAGACGGTAAGAAGGGCGCTGTCTGCACCCTACCTGCCCCTGTCTTTGATAGGCTTTCTCCCTAAGATTGGGTTTTACTCAAAGCCGGGAGAACCCACCCAGGTGTCCCTGCAGCAGCCTCTGCCTATTGGCTGGAGGCCTAGCCAATCAGCGCGAGCCACGAGCTCCCCTTTCCTTCCTCAGGAATCTACCTGGAAAGCCCAAGTCCTCAGCATTTCTGCACAATTTCCAGAGACAGAGCAGGCTGCCAGCTGAGAGGAGTCACAGGGAACATTCTGTGTGATCTGAATGATTACAGAGCACAGATCCGGCCTCATTTAAACATTTCTGGTTGGCCTCCCAGGCATGCCAGAGGACGCTCAAATTGCCACATTCCCCCTGCGGATAGGAACTCAACACCCTCATCACTCACAACAGAGGGGAAATGATGGGACGGGAGAGTGACAAAGTTAAAATTAAGTGAGACCCACCCGGGATGACTGGATGTTTCTTCTCCCTCTGAGCCAGGATCGTGGACATCTGGAAATAGTGATGTGGCCCCAAATCTTCCTGTGCGGGTGGATACAAGCCTGATCGAGTCACTGAGATGCTGACACCAAAGAGGCCATCTTACTCCCAAGTCAAGTTCATCCCTTGAAGGCAGGAACCACCTAATGCCGTCCCCACTACCTAAGATGGGGCTTAGCTCTGGCAAGGCACCAACATGTTTTCCTTCATAAATCCAGTGAAAATAAGGACACCTCATCAGATGGCACACAGGCTTCCAAATATATACTTAAGGTCACACTACACGCCTGGTGCCACTAGTGGACATTAGATAAAAATTTGTTGGATGATAAATTAAACAGTAAAAGGGGATGGATCTGAGGCATTGAGAAGAAAGAAACTTGAGGGAACTTTCTGGATGATGAAATATTTCTTATCCTTACTGGGATGTCGGTTATCCTAGGGTATGTATATCTCACCAATCACACTCTTGTAAAATTATGATCTGCACTATTTCACCATGTGTAAGTTATACCTTACTGATGGTAAACCAATTATACTCGGCACCATGGGAAAACTTTCAACTTCAAAGAAAAACAATATTTTAGTAAGTCCTCCTTCCAAGAAAAGGGGGAATGGTACTCCCAAACCTTTTTTTTTTTTTGGCCTGGTTATAACCTTCTGATGCCAGAAATTGCTCTATGGAAGATAGAATCATTTCACAAAAAGAACATAGGATTCTGAATCAGGCAAACCTGAATGTGACTCTTGGCTCTGCCATTTACCAGGAGTGTGACCCCAGGAAAACCGTGTAACCACACCCAGACTTGGTTCCGCCATTTGCAAGAATGGGACCAAGACCTCCCTCAAAGGTATAGTGTTTTGAGAGTTCAATGATACTAACCCTCTTCCTGCCATAACTGAAGGAAAAAAAATTAAACTAGTAGAAGTCAATCCATGGCGGAGGCCCTCATGCATCACTTAGGGTTTTCACGAGCGATTCCCACGGCAAGATGGAAGAGTGAGTGTGTTGTTGCTTTGTTTTAAACAGGACTATTGGAAAATGTAACATGGTTCTGGCAAAAGCATCCCTTGTCTGTCAAACAGCACGAGCAAAAAATACTTTCTTATTAAAACTTTAATGTAAAAGTGAAGGCACCACAGCATTTGATCGATAATGCAGGTCTGCCCTATTTCTTTCTCTCTTGGAGTAGCCAGGGTTGCACAGAAGCCTTTAAGCAGCACGTGGTCAGGAGTTTAACTTTGAGATGGCTAGAGAAAAAAAAAAAACTGGACTTGGGGCCAAGAGGAGGTAAGTGCCAATGTGTGGGCGATCTTCTGTTTGCGAGGGCTTTTTCCGGCTCTGGAGGTGGGAGCCACCCCTCCCTGAGCTATCAGGTGAGCCTTGAGGATATTTTCCCAAACACCCCTGTCTTGTCAACACTGACCTCACGTGGGTGGCTCAAGCCAGGGAACGTGTGGGCTTAATTAAGTTTTCAGGTTATATTTCGATTCAATCTATCACAAGGCACGCTTCTTATTTTCAAGCTGAGTGGAAGATATGTCTAAAATGCTTAAATCCTCTTTTCTGACTTAGGAAGGAGAGTCAGTTGGATGAAACTGAAGCTTTTTGGTGATGGATGGGAGTTGCCATATGGCTGTTCATTGTTCAGGCTCAAGATGGGGCAGTGAAGAGGTCTGGCTAACTGCAGGTCCTTAAGACGCTCAGAAAAGTCATTTGCTGTTTGCTCACTTGCTTGTTTATTTTATCAGATCCTCAGTGTGAGTTAGCTTCCTTGTCTTTCTTTCCCATCAAACTGGGATAAACTACCCCTGCCTCAAAATGACAGCTGAGCAATTGCATGTTAATCAAGGTACTGGTCTACCTTGGAGATTCAAGGAGCAATATGGCCGACAAACAACTCTGGTCTGAAGACTTTAATATGTGGCAGTATTTACTGAGGGTCCCAACAAACCATTAGCTGTCTACTTTTATTATCTTCATTTTACAGAGGGAGAAACGGAGACCTCAGGTTGTTAACTAGTCTCTGAAATTACTCGATAAACATCTGAGCGAGGTCTTAAACTCGGGAGGCCATGATACATTCGGCCATCTTGCTGATCATCTCATGCTCCTGACTTGATGTGGTGCCCATCACACACGGTTATTCACTGATTTTACAAATACATATTGGGGGCACTCATTAAGTCCCCCCACATGGTAGTACGTTCTGGGGATGCACTGATGAATGGGACAGACATGGTTCAGGCTTCAATGGGACCTACAATCAAGGGACCCCAGATTAAATGTCTAAAGAGTGAATGAATGAAACACACCTCCTTGTACAGAGTCTGATGAGGTTTAGATTCTGACATTTCCCTAGCGTGTGCTAATCTTTTACTGATAATTGGGCAGTGAACCCCTTGGGAAAAGAGACCTTTCTTCAGTCACATGTTGTATCCCTGAATCGTAGAGAGAAAAGAGCTCTCTTTAAACACGAATGAGTGTGATTTCAATAAGCAACTAAAATAAAATAAAATAAACCAACAGTCACCATCCTTTTCTCTCCGGGTTGGCAGTGAATGGATGGGACATATTTAATGACCCACAGGTATTCTAATAACTAGAATGAGTGGTATTGTTTCATCTTCTATTTTAAAAATTCCTCCCTTTTCATTCCTCATTTTTTACTTGAAGAAGTTGAGGTCAGAGAGTCTCAGTGACTGGCTCAAACTACCCAATGTTATGTTCTGGATATTAAAGCCGCCAAGAGAAATTTATTTTGCAGGGGTATTTTTGAATTTGGCAGTTAAGCCTAAAGGCTGTCCAAGGCTCTCCTTATTTACTGGAAATTTTTGGAAAATGAGTCTGGTTATCAGAGGCTGCCGAGCTTTCAACAACAACAAACAATTCTTTAAACAACTCTCCCCAGTGGTAATGATTTCACTAATGAAATGCATTTCATCATCCACACACACATCATGGTGTGAATTATGTCTTAATAAAGAACCTTTCAAAGAACATTTATTATGGGATTTGCATTTCATTTGTGCAGGCAGATGCTGGACACCTGGGTAAGCCACTGCGTCAGGCAGTCCCACTGGACCTCCATTCACTCGGAGTCACAAGACCATCGGTGACTCAAATAAAGTCTGTGAACGCCCGCAATAGTCAGAGAAGAAGGACAAAGAAGAGGGGCACATCAGCCATATCCAGGATTGAGGAGGGTTCTCTAATGATCCTTTAGAGTTTTCTAGAAGATTAGGGGTGGTTCCTTGCAACTAAGCTATCCTTTGATTCATGCCAAAGACAAGCTCATTCCTTCATTCATTCAGCAAACATTTCAGAAGTTCTCCCTTTGTGGAAGAAAGGGTTACTTAAGAAGGGTAAGATATATTTTCATACTGCAAATTTAATTCTCGATGCCCTGCAGACATTAGCTAGGCACAGGATCCCTGTATAAATCCTTGATAACATCATGGAGCACTGTGGGACTTTCCATCCATTATTTACCCAAATTGCTACTGAGTTTTGATGGGGGACAAGACACTGGGCGTAAGCTAAAGAAATGAATTGTTTAGGGTAATGTAACCAGGTCAAAAGGAAAAAGATATCGGGGCTGATTTTTTTTTTAATGCCCGAAGAAGAGTCAAATAGAACCAGCAGATGCCATTAATCACCTACATGGAAAGCTCAGGAAGGCGGGAGGCACCAAACAGTATATGAAGGCTGCACAGCTATATGGGTGCAGATGCCCTGACTCTTTCTCTCCTAGGCAACGGCCCTCAGCTCTTCCTACTAATATTTGAGTCTATTTGAACATGCTTAGAATGCATACACTGTGCAAACACGCAATATGGAACGGAGGGCATCTGTGGCCATGGGGTGAATGGACGTGAGAGCTGAGTTGCGCATAGAAATCCAACATGAAACGTGGGAACTGCCATATAAGTCCTTGTGGGGCTTGGGATTTAGAAAAACCTGTGTCGGTCTGTATGAGCTGTGCCCTTGGTATTAGAAATCTGGCTCGTCTGTCTTCGAGTAACTCCATCTAGAAGTCCTAGGAGACGAGGCGAAATATAAATTCCTAAAGATCGTTGTGATTCCAATGCTTACCAAGTTCCCAGTACATGCCTGGCCCTCTACTGAGCACCAAGATGCTTATTTTGTGCCTCTAGTGGCACCATGGTCACTAGGACCATCAGACACGCGATGGTGTCTGGGCTTTGGTTTCTGGTGTCAGTGTGTAAGGGAATTAGGATATTTGACACTGGACTCGATCAGCAAGTATCTCCCATCCCATCTCGGATGAGGGAAGAAATGAAGGCCAATAGTTGATAACAAAAGCAAGCACGTGGTCTGGAGTCCTGCATCTGCCTGAAGTGTGGCTTTGCTATGGCTGCTGCTTCCTCCCTATAGAACTCTTACGTGATCGATATGTTCAGGAGTCTGGGCCACCATTGGGGCCGCTGTCACATTCCCTCTTGCGTGAGCTGGAGCAAGGGACTGACAAGGCAAGGGAGGAGCAGGGCTGTGGGAGGCTAGGGGCAAGAAGGTAGGCTCTGGAGTGATTAAAACCCCATAGGCTGCTTGATTTGGGGCAAATGAAATTCGACCCCTTGAGTCTCAGTTTCCTAATCTGAAAATTAGGATAATAATTGTACCCTCCTCTTTGGATCCCTGTGAGAAAATGAGGCAGGATGTATAAAAGGCCCAACGTAACAGTGTGGCACTTTGATAAGAGCCCAGGTAGCACAAGCTCCAGGCGACGCACCCCATCCGGAAGAGCGGAAGCTGCCTGGGGGGGGGGGGGAGGCGTGCACTTACCGACTTCTCAGAGATGGGGTGACGGGGGGGGGGGGCGGTGTGCGTGTGTGACCCACTACAGGGCAAGGCATTCAGAGACCGAGGGTCCTGAGGATTCACGAGGGCAGACAGTGGACGACGGAGGGGCTGGGCTGTCAGTCGGACCCAAATGAGCATCCAGGCCCTCCCCACTGGGAAACAGCCCCCACATGTGTCCCTCACTCACCCACCCCGCCCCACGTGGCACAGTAGGACTTGATCCAGTGAGAGAGGAAGCAGCCCAGGGGCTCCGCTTCCCAGCAACCTGGACCCCAGGTAGAGACACCAAGAATATGTGTGAAAGAGACAGAGAGAGAGAGATGGAGAAAGTGACAGAGACAGAGAGAGACACAGGTTTTGAGAGAGAAGAAGAAGAGAAAGAAAAGGAGGAATAGGAAGAAAAAAACGAGAAAAAAGTTGGGGGGGAACGGGAAAAAAAGGATAGAAACGTCAAGGAGAAACAGGAACAGGACTCACCGACTGCCTTCAAGGAGGCGTACTTGTTGAGCTCTTTGCCTGGTGGCTGCTGCTCGTAGGGGTTGGAGATCTGGCCCAGGCTGGGGTACGAATGTGGATGGCCCATCTGCTGGAGCAAAGGGGAGGTGGGCACTGCGTTGTTCATCTGGGTCGTGTCTGCAAGTGAGGCGACAGAGGGACATGGTCACAGGTGGGGCAGGACCTTCTACCCATGCCCACCATTGCGGGGTCCCAAACTGCCCACCCACTGGGGACACGAGAGGCAAAGCAGCAACCAGCTCCAGGATCCGCCCTGGAAAGCAGCTGAGGACGGGTGGGTGAAGGGTAAACATATATACGGTTAACTTCAGCAATAGCCAAGGAAACGCAAGTCGGAGAATGAGAATGAGAAGCCATTCCTTTGCCAAGAGATGGGCAAACATTACAAGGATGGAAAGGACACCATACTGGCAAAGATGTGGGAAACTGGCCAGTCTCACAGCCTCACGTGGGGGCCCAATTTGCCCTGTTTGCAGAAAGGAAGGTGGCGGCGTGTCTGGAAATGTCAAGTGAATGTGAACATTGACCAACCAATACCACTTCGGGGGACTGCGCCTACGGAAAAAGCGCCAGAATACATGGATGTGTGTTCAGAGATGTTCTCTGCACCGTGGTCTATAAAGTGACTAAAGTGCACACGCACAGCAACAACCTCAACTCCTAGCAAGATGGAAATTCTTCAATAAGTTACTGTACGCCCATATCACATGTACCTACATATGATGGGCTATCCTGCAGCTGTTAGGAACAAATGCATTTAAAAATGAATTAACTCTAGGGGCGCCTGGGTGGCTCAGTCCGTTGAGCTGCAGACTCTTGATTTCGGGTCAGGTCGTGATCTCATGGTTGTGAGACTGGGCCTTGTGTTGGGCTCCATGCTCAGCAGGGAGCCTGCTTCTCTCTCTCTCCCTCTGCTCCTCCTCCCTCTTTCTCTCTACATAAATAAATAAATAAATACCTTTTTAAAAATGCGTTAACTCTATACATGCCAACCTGGATATTTCTTGGGGGGGTTATATTGTTAAGGGAGAAAAAGCAAATGTGAGAGTCATGCATATAATATAGCATCTTTGTAAAAGAAAAGAAAATCTCTGCATATTGCTTGCATGGTGTGATTTGCAAAGACGGAAGGAAAAAAAAAAAAGACCGGAAAAAAAAAAACACAAAAACCCATGCAAAGACACAGGAACCAAGTCCTGGCTACTTAGACGGAATGGGATTCGTGGGGGTAGAGGTTCGAGAACTCGGCTGGGAGGCAACAGTCTCTGAGCTGAGATCCAGAAATGGAGATGCGGTCAGTTGTGGGTGGAGGTGGAGGGCACTAGGGAGGGTGTTCAGGTCAGAGAAAAGGGCGTGGCTAGAAGCCCTGAAATTGGATGGGGTGCAGAGTTGTTAGGAGCGCAGGATGCCCCCTTGCCCTGAGGCACGTGTGGCTGGACAGGCCGGCGGGGCCAGGAGGCCTTGTGAAGGGTTTCCCCACCACCCCGAGAGCAGTGCGATGGACAGAGTGAAGGGAAGAGTGAGACGAGGTGGAGTCCAGAAGAGGCGATTGTGGCTCGGTTTCCGGCAGGAAATACGGGTTCTCCCCAGCCTCATGAAGCACATGTACAGATCCAGATAAACATGGCAGTGGAGAGAGATCCCCGTTACCTAGCACGCCTGCCCATTTCCCAGCTGCCCCTCGCACCCGGGAAGTTATTCTCGGGAATCGTGGCCCAGGGCTTAGTGGCCTTCGTGCCCCTCACCCTCGACACCTGGGGTGGTCGGCCAGCAGAACCTGGCTGCCACTAGGACACGCAGACCAGCCCTCTGCCTCAAGGATGGGATGGCTTTACGAAGCAAAGGATACTCCAGAGCTCCCAGGGATTGGAACAAGCAACCTTCTCTCGTAAAGGGCCAGACTGTAAATAATTCAGTCTTTACGGGCCACACAGTCTTGTTACAAATACTCAACTCCGCCCTTGTAGCAAGAAAGCACAGACATGATGTCAATGAGTGGGTGTGGCTGTGTACCAATAAAACTTTACTTATAAAAACAGGTGGCTGCTAGATTTGGTCCAAGGGCCATAATTTGACTACCCATGGCCCAGACTGTATCTGAGACGGAGACCCCATCCTTGAGCAGCTCCTTTATCTTTCCTGTTTTGTTTCCCTCACAACCTGAGAGGGGCGTGTGCCGGCGTCTATGGTCTGTGGGTCCCGTGTGGGTCTGTAGCACTCCCTCAGTCTCATACACCTGAACCCCTCTCTCAAGTGCTGCTTCTAGACAACTCAACCCACGACAGTTATGGAATATGTTTGGCTTTAGAAACCAATACACCCAAATGGAAAGAGGCAGGGAGACCACAGCTGAGACACAGAGATAAGAAGGGCACTTTTATCACTGCACACGCACACAAGACCAACTGCAAAATGGAAGAGTCACCAAACATACAGCACGTAACCCAGCCTCTGGCCAACATGGGAGGAAGGGGTATATCCTTTTGCCGTGATAGCTTTTGGGCTGAGATTCAGTGGGGGGCCGGGAAAGACCAAGCTCAATGAAATCATGCAAGATACAGACTTTGCTGAAGCAAGGACCCCAAGATCCTCTGATATTTTCCTCTCCAGATAGGAAGGTCTGTCTGTTCTCTCTGGGCATGTCAGGCCAGATATGTTTTGTGCCCAAATACTGCTCCAGCGGGAGCAGTTACTATAAGTTCTGTATGCTAGTTTCGTAGTTTTGTTTTGTTTTGTTTTTCACAATCTCTTTTTCACCGGACAGGTACTAGTTGTGTGTATTCAGAGCTACCACTTCCTTTGGCACAGTGCGCCAAGGACCATCTGAGTCATGAGATGAGCTGCCCATCATGGCGACTATCTTAGTCTAGGTTTTCCCAGAAGTCACTGAGCTAAGGACTCAAACAGGAGCCAATCTGGGAGGCACGCTCAGGGGTTACTGTAGAAAACGGGTAGGAGAGGAAGACAGGGAAGCGAAAGCAGACACAACTGTAGTGAACTGGAGACTAATCCCATTTTGGAATTCTAGTAAATGGTGTTGAGTGCCTGTCTCAGAGTTCTGTCACCCCGTGGGCAACTGACTCCCTTAATATTTATTTCTACACCAATTCCCATCAGTCATCAGATGATGGCTGCTTCCGGAAGACAGTAATGCCTTAGCACTTGCAACCCACTATGCTCTGTGGGGCAGAGTGTGCTCTGGAGGCCACAGAAACTCTTACTCAGACTTGTAAGAGCTGGGAGTTGGAAACCAGGCCAGTAACTCACACCTCTGGCCACAGAAGTGAGCATGTGATCCAAACTGGACAAATCACGATGCCTCCTTCTCAGACCGGAGGCAGGCACATGATCTAGGTGGGACCAATCAGAATGCTTCCTTGAGTTTTTCTATCTGGAACCTCTGGAATCAAGGAGCCAGGAGGTCATGGATTCAAGTGAGTGTGAACCTGCCATGTGAAGAATCTCTTTACTGTGAAGGAATAAGGACAACAGGAGGAAAGCAAAGAAGATAGGGAACCCCACCCTTTTTTTTTTAAGATTTTATTTATTTATTTGAGAGACAGAGAACGTGAGAGAGAGCATGAGAGGAGAGAAGGTTAGAGGAAGATGCAGACTCCCCGTGGAGCTGGAAGTCTGATGTGGGACTTGATCCCGGAACTCAAGGATCATGACCTGAGCCGAAGGCAGTTGCTCAACCAACTGAGCCACCCAGGCACCGGGGAAACCCCTTTCTACTAACCGAGTATGCTTTGGGATTACTGTCCCTTGCAATGTAGAGTCTGGATTAGTGTAGTTGTTGTGTGGATTACCTCAGAGAAATGAAGCTGACGAGAGGGGAGGCTGCCCATGTGCCTATAAAGGCCTGGGGGTTATTAAGTCAAGAAGGAAAAGGCATCGCTCCTGGGTATTCTACAGAGATTTAGGAGAAATTTCAAATGGCCTCAGTTGTACATTGAGAATGCCCAAAGATGTTCATAAGATAATTTACTACTATCTTCAGGGCAAGTCCTGATTTTTCATCCCTGGAAGTAGATCCCAAATATGAGCCTTGTCTAGTTAAAGAGCTGACCTCTCTCAAGCCCACCCTTTCTCCCAAATCCTTGCTCCTTCAATTCTAGATCCCCTCTACTAGGCTCAAATTTTGTTTCCAGGCCTGCGAGGCGAAATGCTAAACGCTTCAGTAAAGAAAATGAAAAATCTGTAGAGATGTTCCTCATCTCTTGGGACAGCCGTTTATGTTATTCAACAGATTATTTAATACGCTATTATAAAGTACTTGCTTCTGGATGATTTCTCCCAAGTCCTGAGCTACCTCAAGGGAAGTGAGTAGTTGGTTAAGATAAGTGGGCCTGACCAAGATGGCCCACCAAAGGAATCCCTCACAAAAGAAGAGATGGGGCTGCCCTGAAGTCACATTCCCGCTATCGCATGCAAAGCCACAGGAAGCAAATTTACGACCCTTTTAGGCAGCCATTTTGTGCTCGCTTCCAGGCATCGAATGTTCACAAATATTGAAATCCAGTCTCAGGGCAGCAATCAAGAATTATTTTTTTTTTTTAATTTTTTTAAAAGATTTTATTTATTTATTTGACAGACAGAGAGAGATAGATCACAAGGAGGCAGAGAGGCAGGCAGAGGGAGAGGGGGAAGCAGGCTCCCAGCTGAGCAGAGAGCCCGATGCGGGGCTCGATCCCGGGACCCTGAGATCATGACCCGAGCTGAAGGCAGAGGCTTTAAACCACTGAGCCACCCAGGCGCCCCAGCAATCAAGAATTATTAAACAGACATTTGTGACTGAGTTTTTTAAATGTTATTTTCATTTTCCTGAACGAGAAGATGGAGGAGAACTGGCAACCCAGATTCTCTGTGAGCTTTGTACAAATATATCCAGCTAAGGAGGAGAGCCCAGAGTGCAGATGGGAAGTCAGCCCAGCTTGGTATCCAAGCAAAATAGTACAATAGGGTGAGGGAAGAACAAAGAGTGGGTAAGATCTGTCCTTGCCAATAGAGGTGAAAAGAAAAATAAGAGAGAGAGTATGTAAGTATCTGTGTATATGTGTATGTATTTTTATGTAAAAATGCATGCATACATATATGTATATATGAACTATTTATTTATCTATCTGTATCATTTAATTTACATATCATGGCCATAGAAGGCATCCAGTCGGACCAACAATGTCTTGCTCTCAGATAGTTTCTCTTGTAGACACACTTCGGCCCCAGAGATATCAAAAAGGTACTTTCTACCCAATGCCACAAGAACTTCCCCTGCCTCATTATAATTTTGAGACTCATTCTGACTCAGAAATAACTAACAAAGACTTGCTGTTCTGGAATGCTGTTTTCCATCAAGAGCTTCGGTCAACAAACAAGAAGTTGATGATGTCCCTGTGCTCTCCTTCCTAAGACAGAAGAGGGGTCTTTTGTGTTTAACACTCATTTTCAAAGAAGAGTGAGCTAGAACTACTCTAATTGGAAGCATCTGGCTGACTTACCCCAGGTAACTGCTGTGTAAGTACCATTATATGTGGTATACCTTAGTCACTAAACAAATAAATGCAATTCAGATAGGGTCAGGTAAGGTAAAAATGCTCAGTTGCAAACACTGGGAGGATGCTCTGGGCTTCTCCGTGTAGAAGAGACAAATAACAACTATCAGAAACTGGACTAATTTGGCTCCTCTTGGAAGAAAAGCAACAAGAGCCCGTCTTTCAAGGCACATCACAGGAAGAACAGCTCAGAAAAGGCACAAGATGGTCAAACGATGCTGTTTTGTGGAGAGTACATTATGTACCCGGCACTTGCCAAGGAATTTCTCATACACTATATCTCCTTTAATTCCTACATCAACCCTACGAGGTAGAGATCTACAGACAATTTATCTTTTACAATGAGGTTTTCATTGTAGAACAATTTTAGATTTATAAAAAATACTGCAAAGATGGCACCAAGAGGGGTGTCTGGGTGGCGCATTCAGTTAAGCGTTGGATTCTCGGTTTCGGCCCAGGTTGTGATCTCGGGATTGTGAGATGGGGCCCCACGTCGGGCTCCATGCTCAGTGTGGCATCTGATTGACATTCTCTCTCTCTCTCTCTCTCTCTCTCTGCCCATCCCCACCATGCTTGCTTGCTCGCTCTCTCTCCCCCAAATTAAAAAAAGAAAAAAGAAAAAAAAGATGGTGCTGAGAGTTCCCACCCGGACCCAGTTTCTCATTACTAACATCTTGTGTTAGACGGTACAAATAATGACCCACTTTGATAAGTTACTATTAACTAAAGTCCACACTGTATTCAGGATTCCTAAGCTTTGCCCTAATGTCCTTTTCCTGTTCCAGAATCTCATCCAATTACCACATTAAGTGTAGACATCACGTTTCGGGAGGTATCGCCTGGTTGTTAGTTTCTTAGACTTTCATTGTTTTTGATGATTTTGACAGTTTTGAGGACTGCCGGCTAGGTATTGTGCAGAATGGCCCTTGAGTGGGATTTATCTGATGTTTTTCTCATGACTAGACAGCGGTTATGGGTTTGGGGGAGGAGAACTGTAAAGTGACATTCTCATCGTCACCCACCAGGGACACACACTAAGATGCCTTTTCACTGTTGATGTTAACCTTCATCACCTGCGCGAAGTAGTGTCTGTCAAGTTTCTCCACTATAAGTTACTCTATTTTTCTTTTCTCTCTTCATGCCATACTCTTTAAGGCACTCTGCACAACCCACACTTAAAGAGTAAGGAGGTACATTCCACCTCTTTGAGTACAGAGTTCCTACATAAATTATTTAGAATTCTTCTTCATAGGAGACTTGTCTCTTTTTCCCTACATAATTATCTAACCACTTATTTATATCAGTGTGGACACACAGATACGAATTTTATAACTTTGGGTTATAAACCAATAGTTTTATTTTGGTTTTGTTTTTTTGGTTTTTGTTTGTTTGTTTGTTTTGTTATGTTTCGCTCAAATTGTTCCAGTTGGCCTTTGGAAACTCTCAGTTGCCTCCTATGGCCCCTTTTTTAGCTTCCTTGCTCTCTAGCAATACAAGATGCTCTAGGCTCATCTCGTATATTCCCTGTCCTGTGCTAGAATCAGCCATCTCTCCAAGGAGCCTTGGTTCTTTTTTATTGTAGAATGGTCTTAGCAACCAAGATCTGGGTCCTGGGTGTGCTCATTGCTTTCTGGTCTCTCTCTGCTGACAAAGTAAGGAAATCATGCGTGTGTACTAACTCATATGTACAGGTATCTACAAGTATTTATATATTAACCATCTATATCTACTTTAAGCTAAACATGAGTTCATCCTGATATCTCTAACTCTAATCCATCATCACATGGATCATTCTAGGCTCCTCCTCTTGCTTATGTGTAAGCTCTCATTCCAATAATAAGAAACATGGCCATTGTCCACCAGCCATTGACTCAGTTGTTAAGTCCAGTATACATGTCTAGAATATCAGAAATATCAGAACTATTAACCCATATTCCCATGGGAAACAACTGTATCTACTACTGCACAGCCTTAAGGACGGTGAATTTTTCATATTATTAACGTATTTTTCTCTTTTGTCTAAGTACATACATGATGGTCATGGCATCCACATTTCTGGGTAAGGCTGGGGAATTAGGATTTATAACAGAAGTAACACAAGGAAAAATGATGACAATTACGATATTAATTAATTGATGATGAAGATATACTTATGTACATAATACACAAAGAGGTGTTATTAGGTACCAGGCACTATTCTGTATATGAACTAATCCAATCATGCTCAGAATTTCTATGAGATACTATTTTTTTTCTATGAGATACTATTATTAACCCCATTTTGCAGAGGAGGAAATTGAGGCACAGAAAGGCTTTGTAACTTGCCCAAAGTCGCACCACTTGCATATAGCAGAAGGAAAGAGCCCTTTGACTCTAGAGTCTGTGCTCTTGGTCACTTCCTTATTGGGTCTAAGGGAGTTAAAATCAAATTTCTGACATTGAAAAAATTATTCTGCAGCCAGACAATAATACAATTTTAAGTCACGACTGACTTTGGAAAAGTGGTTTGTTTTTTTCAATTTCTTTCTTTCTACTTTTTTTTTTTTTTTTAGTTTTTAAAAGTTAATTTAATTTTAAATTCTAATATAGTTAACGTATAGCATTACATTAGTTTCAAGTGTACAATATAGTGATTCAATACTTGTGCATCTCACCCAATGCTCATCACAACTGCACTCCTTAATCCCCATCACCTATTTCACATCTTCCCACTCACCTCCCCTCTGATAACCATCAGTGCGTTCTCTATAGTGAAGAGTCTGTTTCTTGATTTGTCTTTCTTTTCTCCTTTGGTCTTTTCTTGGGGGGAGGGGTTGTTTTCTTAAATTCCACGTAGGAGTGAAATCATACGGTATTTGTCTTTCTCTGACCGACTTATTTCACTTAGCATTATACTCTCCAGCTCCATCCACGTTTCAAATGGCAAGATTTCATTCTTTTTGATGGCTGAATAATCTTCCATTGTATCTATATATCCCACACCTTCTTTATTCATTCATCTAACAATGGACACTTGGGCTCCTTCCGTAATTTGGCTGCTGTAGATAAAGCTGCTATAAACATCAGGATGCATGGATCCTTTAGAATTAGTGTATCCCTTTTAAATACCCAATAGTGTGATTATTGGATCACAGGTAGTTCATTTTTAACTTTTTGAGGACACTCCCCCCATACCTTTCTCTAGTCTATTCTTTAGCATATTGAGGACCGGACTTGGTAGGGAAGACCATAGAGTTTTTGTCAAAGGTGGACCAGTGAAGCAAAAGGACAGGAAGCCTGTCTCCTCTGATTCTAGAGAAATGAGAAAATGACAAAGAAAGAGAGGGAGAGATGAAGGAATGTCACTTGACTTTCCCTCTTTGGTTGGGGAGAATGATGGATGAGGGAAATGCTGAGGGCAGGGACCTCTCATTTCACTCCTGTGTTTGGAACTCTGAGAGGAACTTAAAGTGAGGAAGCTCTGAACCATAAGGGGGTGGCTGAGCCAGTTAAGACACGAAGTGGTAATGACCTCACTACAAGATTGCCTAGTTGATCTTCCTCAGGGAGCCTCATGTACCAGATGGTCTGAGAGTAGGGATCCTGCTACAGAACCCCTCATTGTCGGGCAGTGGGTTCCACATGGCGGCATGGAATGTTTCCTTTCACTTTATTCTACTCTCCTTTCTCTCCCCAGCAGATGGTTGTTAGGGGTCAACTCAGACAAAAGTCACAAACTCAGAAGGCCAAATAGAAAACCACATTAACCATATTAAACAAAAACAAAAACAAACAAAACACCTATTTCTCTAAGTATTACAGTCCTAATTTACATATAAGGAAATCGAAGCCCAGAGAGGTTGATGTGCTTGCCCAAAGTCACACAGCATGTTAATAACTGTCAGGATTTGATCCCAGGTTTGTCTGATGGCAAACTGGGTCCTTTCTCCACTAAGCCAAGCTGCCTCTAACAAGGACAAGAAGAAACTAGAGGCTCAGCATTGAACCTTCTCTATGGAGACTCTTCTGTCTTGAGTATCTTCCTTCTTATAAAATTTCCCACTCAGACCAGTAAACCACGGGTCAGATCTATGTCTTTTTGTTTCTTTCTTCATCCAGAGAGTAGAACCTACTGTTATAACCCAGCGAACGAGCAGGACTCCCCCCCCGGCCCCCATCCTGAGAATCCCTTAAAGCTTTGGGGAATGCACCTGTGCTCCGACCTCTCCGGTGTGCCAGGTGTTCTGCTTGGTGAACAAGTCCTAGCTCTCGCACCACCTACTAATTAGAGGAACTCAGATAGTTTTCCCCAAGTTTTTTTCAACACCCAAGAGGTTGCCCGGACCGCGAGGCCATGTTGGTCCTGCCCAGCTTTCTCCTTCATCCGCGCCCTCCCCAACATACTCTCTGTGCCTCACGGTACAGCTTTGCAACCACAGACTGGCCACGGAGCCACAAGCAGCAGCATCTGCCATGACATGAAGAAGTAAGAATGGAATTTTGACTCAGTCAGTTCTGGATTCAAATTCTGAGCTTTCTCTTTGCCATTAGCATCTTGGGGTGTGTGATAACGCCTGCCTGAGCCTCAGTCTTCAGCTCTAAAATGGAGACATAGCAGCTTCCTCCAGGGTGGTGGGGGGGAGATTTGGAGACCGTATGTACACAGCACTCCGCATCCCACCCGAAACACAGTAACCATCCGAGACATTATAGCCAAAGCTTTATTGCCTCCAGTTGTCCAGAAACAAAGATGACATGATGGGGTGGCCACAGAAAGAGAGTGGTGGGTTTCTGTAAGCCCTCTCCAGACTTGGGATTCTTGGACATATTCCAGATCATTCGGTTGTCTCAGAACAGGACAAATGAGAGAGAAGAGGGAGGATATGTTCCTGCAGGGGCCAGGAGCACTGGTAATTCTCACAACAACAACAACAACAACAAAGAGAATACATATTCAGAAATCATAGCAGGGCTCTGGCTTTTGGCTCTGTGTTCCTTTCTAGCCTTTCCAAACCTTTGTGCCCAGTATCCTTTTAAAGAGAAAACCTGAAAATTATAGTTTGAAACACCATGTAGATTTTTCTCTGGCCACAAGCAAGCAAAAAAAAAAAAAATCAAATCCAACTCAAAATTACCCTGAATTTGTCAAAAGAGAACATAGCAGGCTAGGCTCTCACCAGAAAAGGTTTATGGAGAAAGAGAATTAAATCCATCTTATTGAATCTTGGTAGCAGAGGGAACAGTAGGGATTTATAATGGAGGAAAAAATGCACATACATCATTGTAAAACCTTTGGTAAATGAAGCATTTGTGTTACCCATGGGCTTATATCTCTAAGCGTGCTAAATATTTTTTTTTTTATTTTGACCATTTAGGATGGGAATATTTTAAAGCTGGAGTTGTTAAATATTTATTTAATGTTCACTTCTGGCCAGTTTTTATGCAGGCTCTGGAGGGGAAGATTCATTTCAAATCTCGGGTTGTCCCCCAAGGAGATGAGAGTCCAGGACAGGAGGCTGATGAAGAACCACGCCGGGGATGTGGAGAACCCTTAAGACCAGTGTAGTTAGTGTCGTGATAGAGCAAAACACAGACTTCCATGACTGCACAAGGGTCACGGCACCTCACTCAGCTTTAGAAGGTAGGGGACCTTCTTCATCTACATTCTGAGAAAGAGAGATTATCAACCACAGTAACAGAGGACCATTTTAATGGGAAGTAGCATTGTGAGCATGTTCAGGAAACACCCATTTATTGGTATCACCTCTGAAACGCGACATCTCCAAAGTGGGTTAACTCACTACTGAAGGCTCATCATTAAGAATGTCAAAGGTTGTCTTATGTACACAGAGGCCAGTTCCCCAAAGTCAACTTCATGAGCTCACCTATCAGTGCATGGACGCCCCTTACCCCTTGATAGCCCAACGTGGCCTCATTGCTTCTTTCCTGCCCCCTGTCCTCCTCTACTTCCCCTGCACCCTCTTCCCCCCAATTCCATCTATTTGGCACTTTTCTCCCCGCCTCCATCATGGTTAGTCCTTCATTAGCTGCATGGTGAACAGCAGCCTGTCCTTTTGGTCTTCATTATTTCTAGTCCAAACGTGTGGTGGGATTAGAAACTAGATACCCAACCTTGTTAGAATAAGTTGGAAAGTAACAATTACCCATAGGTAAAAATACTATTTTCTTCTGCAAAATGCTCTCCTTTTCCCCCTATTTTTCTCCAGCTGACTCTGAATCATCTTTCCAGGGTCGGCTTATAAATCAGACCCTCTGGGGGGCCTTCCTCACACCCTCCTATCCTAAATACTTCTGCACCTCTCTGTATTCATCTGCTAGGGCTGCCAGAAGCACAGAGGGGGCTTTTAACAACAGACATGTACCGTCTTGCAGTTCTGGGGGCTGAAAGGCTAAGATCAAGGTGCGGGTAGAGTCAGTCCCTTCTAAGGAGGTAAGGGAGAATCTGTTCCATGCCTCTCTCCGAGCCTCTGGTGGTTTGCTAGCAATCTTGGGCATTGCTGGGCTAGTGGAAGGATCACCCCAATATCTGCCTGCATCCTCGCATGGTGTTCTCTTTACGTGCACGTCTGTGTCTAAATCCCCCTTTTCTATAAGGACATTGGTTGTATTGGATGGGGGCCCACCCTACTCCAGTATGATTCAACATACTGCAACAACCATCTCCATCTGCAACAGCCCGATCCCCAGATAAGGTCACATGCTGAGGCACTGATCTTTAGGATTTCAACGTGTCAATTCGAAAGGGACAGGAGTCAATTTGTAGCACTCCCTTTACTTTGCTTCTTTAGCCACCGAAATACTTCTAATTTATTCCCAGTGCTTGTTTTCCCCTGCCGCTGAGGTCAGGGAATACGTCCCATCTCCTTCACCCCTCCGTTCCCAGGTCCCAGAGCTTCCTCCATGGAACTGAATTCTACTGAATTCTAACAACACAGGAAAGGATGAGGGGGGGTAAAAAAAAGACCACTTTTTTCAGGCACCTGCTATGTGACAGGCAGTATGCAAGGAGTGTTACCTAAAAATCAGCTTTTTCGCTAAGAAAAATGCATTAAATGGGTTGGCTTAGCAACAGTCATTTTTGTGGCTGTGAAATTTGTTTTTTTCTTTTTGGACTGTATGTGCCCTGGCTAAGTATTTTGCTGATGGACAATTTGATCCCTGGGACAGCAAACAAGGACAACAGAAGATCAGAGCCAAAAAAACAAATGAGGGAACTGGGCTCAGCTTAACCAAACATCAGGCACGCTATGCTGCTCAGGGATGTGTCCTTCAGGTGGCCGTAACACAATGCAGATACCCCACGGAGGGAGGCTGCAACACATCCTATACCAAGCCTTGGGTAGAAATGATTCTACCTAGGGGCTGGAGGATTCTCAAACAGCAGGCGACTTGTTGCTTAAGGAAATTTTCAGTGTGCACCAAAAAGACCTTTAGCTCCTGCTTTGGTTGAAGCTTCACAGAACCAATGCATGGAGGAGAGTACTCACTGATTTCCTATCACCCATACATTTTGTGTCTCAAAGAGCCCACTTGAATGGGGGTGCAAATCTCCCTCACTTAGCTTTGAGAGTCTATTTTTAAGGGCATGTCACATAGAGAATGGCTCAAGTTCACAGTGACAGACACAGACATGGCTCTCCCCATTTTCCCCATCTTCCAGCGTTCCCTAATAGCTTCCCCCTGTGATTTAGGAAGCCAATCCCTCCTCTTGGGGAGCATTTGAGAGCAAAGTGAGGTTACGGAGAGAGCACAGGTCATTCAGAGACAGAAGACATGGGTTCAAATTCTGCTCCAGCAATGTATCAGCTATGAGGTCTTCAGAAAATTGAGGGGGCTCTGGTGCCTCTGGTTCACTGCATATGAAACGGGGGAGATGGGAAACTTCAGTGTTAACTGAAGGCAAAGCGCATGCTAACAAAGGAACTGGAAGCAGGGTCTCGAAGAGACGTTTGTTCACTGACCTACAAGGCAGCACTATTCACAATAGCCGAGAGGTAGAAGCAACCGAAGTGTCCATCGATGGATGAAGGGATAAAGAAAATGTGGTAGAGGGGCACTTGGGTGGCTCAGTCAGTTAACCATCTGCCTTCAACTCAGGTCATGATCCCAGAGTCTTGGGATCGAGCCCCATATCGCGCTTCCTGCTCAGTGGGGAGTCTGCTTCTCCCTCTCCCTCTTCTCATCCCCCAACTCATGTGCTCTCTCTCTCTCTTGCTCTCTCTCGAATAAATGAAATCTTTAAAAAAAAAAAAAAGAAAGAAAGAAAAGTGGACTATGCATACAATGGAATGTTATTCAGCTTTAAAAAAGAACAGAATTCTGACCCCTGCTACATCATGGATGAACCTTGAGGACATCACACAAAATGAAATATGAAATAAGCCAGTTATAAAAAGACGCATACCAGACGATTCCACTGACAGGAAGTACCTAGAGTGGTCAGACTCACAGAGACAGGAAGTAGAACGGTGGTTGCCATGGGCTGGGATGGGGGTAGGGGACAGGAATGGGGAGCTGGTGTTCCATGGGCGGAGTTTCAATTTTGCAAGATGAAGAAGTTCTGGAAATCAGTCACACACCAATGCAGATATATTTCATGGGGCTGAATCGTACACTCAGAAATGGTTAAGACAGTAAATTTCATGTTATGCATTCTTTGCCAAAATTTGAAAAACAAATGCATATGCCCAGTGCTTTACCCACACATCCTTCATTATACCTGAGGCCATTCCATAAGCGAGGTGTCGTAGTGCACAATCTGCAGATGAGAAAAATGAGGCAAAGAGAGGCTCTAAACCATGTATTCAAGGTCAAAAACAGCAGAGACAAAGTCAGCTTCACCCAAAACTAATGCTTCTTTCTCCATAAGTTGATGAGCTATGACAGATTCTGGAGCAGGATAAAACGAGATACGTCCAGAAAGCGCTGACCTTAATATTTAGCACATGTAAGAACTGGTACTGTTAAATCTCTCTCTGTTAAATCCATAGTATCACCACATTTTAAAGACATTCAGGCCCCAGTAAAAACAACCTAACCATTTTCAGCCTCTGAGAATGCTCCAAGTGGTGATTGTTGATTAAACCGAATCCTTTCTAATTGCAGGTTGAGCAAATTCATTCACTGAATAACACACTTATCAAATAATCACTATGTGCCATTCCTAGACCAGGCATCTTTCTGGGGATGGGGGAAAGAAAAATGGATAAGACCTACCACTGCCTTTGAAAACATCACAGTCCAATGGGGGTGGGGAACGACAGGTAAACGACTTCCTGTAACACAGGTAATATTGCAAGTACCTACAGTGACCTCAGACCATCTGTTTTGAGATAAAAATTATCTTATAGTAACCCCTCCTATACCAAATTCCTAAAAAGGATGAACAAGATCTTAAAAAAAAAAAACAAACCCTTAAAATTGCAAAAGGAAACCATGATGAGATATCGCTACCCATCTAGAAGAATAGCAAAAACAAAAGCAAAATTAAAAGTCTGACAATGCCAAATCCCGGCAAGGATGTGAAGTAACTGAAACGCTCATGCATTGCTCCTGGGAATTCAAAATGTTACAACCCCTTCGGAAAAAGATGGGCAGCAGTTTCTTTAAAAAGTTAAACATAAGGGCGCCTGGGTGTCTCAGTAGGTTAAAGGTCTGCCTTCGGCTCAGGTCGTGATCTCAGGGTCCTGGGATCGAGCCCCGCGTCGGGCTCTCTGCTCAGCGGGAAGCCTGCTTCCCCCTCTCTCTCTGTCTGCCTCTCTGCCTGCTTGTGATCTCTCTCTCTCTGTCAAATAGATAAATAAATAAAATCTTAAAAAAATAAAAATAAAAAATAAAAGTTAAACATATACTAAGAATCAGACTCTACAATCCCACTCTTAGATATTTAATCAAAAGAAATGAAAACTTATGTGCACACAAAAACCTGTGTGATGTTTAAAGTGGATTCATTCATAATCGCCCCAAATTGAGAACAAACCAAATATCCTTCAATTGGTGAACTGACAAACATCCATGCAATGCAATAGCACTGAGAAGGAGAGAGGAAGAGATTTTTTAATATGCACATTATGCTAAGCGAAAGAAGGCAGGCTCAAAATGCCAGATACTATATGATTCCATGTATATGACATTTTAGAAAAGGCAAAACTATGGGGACAGAAAACAGGTCTGTGGGTTGTGAGATGCAGAGTTGGCTCCAAAGGGACAGTCCAAGGAATCTGAAGGTGAGGTAGGAGGATGGAGCCATTGTGGGTCTCGATTGCGGTAATAATGACACAACTCCCCACGTTTGTCAAAATTCACAGAACTGTTCACCAAAAAGAATCAATTTTGCTGTATATAAATTATAAAGGAAATTTAAATAATTTTTTAAAAATATGTAAAGACATTACCCTGCTTAGCAACAAAAAGTTCTGCTGGCAGAGCAGAAACTGTGAGGAATCTCTGACATGTGGGGCCAAAATGGGATTCGATTAAAAAAGGAATCCACAGGACAGGATCCAAACCAGAGAAGAGAGCTGTGGAAGATGGGATCAAACATCCCAGAGGTAATGGAAACAGGAGGCACTGAGGACACTGACAAGTTACTAGTTTTGTACTGCGATGGAAGTTGCTAGGGAAGTAGAACCCAACCCATCCTATCTCTTCCCAAACCCTTGGGCTTCTCAGTTTAGCGAGGCATCTGCCATGATTGAGAAGTCTTAGGTCGGACAGACAGAGCAATACCCAAAGTAGACAGGGGTCGTCAGGAAAAATCACTGTGCCCAGAAGACCACCTGCCTAAGTATCCCATTGAGTGATACATCTCCCTCTTCCCTCACCCCCTCTTCATAGAGCTAGAGACTGCAAGTAACCACAGGTTCTGTCCATCCCTCCCCCAGAAAGACAGCACTAACAAACCCAGTAGGCAATTTAACAAGGAATCTCAAACACAGAGATGAGTTTGCAATCCAGACTCGCCAAACCCATGGAAACACCAACACTATGAAATAGAAAAGACAAAAAAAAAAAAAAAAAAAAAGAAAGAAAGAAAGAAAGAAAGAGAAAGAGAAAGAGAAAAGACAACCTCCAAAAGTAGAATAATGTAAATCCAAGGATATAGAACGGATAGAACCATCAGGTCAGGACCTTAAAACAACTGTAATTAATATTCTCAAAGAGATGAAGGATATTGCATACATGAAATAAGAACAGGTATTTATGCAAAAAGAACCAAAGAGAGTTCTTCCAAAAAGAAAAGTGTGGTTGTTGAAACTGAGATGAGGAACTTCACAGAGACTTAGTTCTATCTGGAGGATTGAGGGTAGGATTCTTAGAAGCTGCAAGCTCTCCATTGGGAGATTGTTCTTGTCAGAAGAAACAGTAAGAACAAAGGTAAAGAATGATGGGAAAACACTATATGGCTTTTAAGGGACCATAACCAATTCAGAGCAGCTAGAGCAGCAAATCCATGGGGGAGAGTCCTTTCTTTTTACTTTGCCTTCCCTTATGGCACTAGCCATGAATTATGTTGCAATGAAAGTGTTCACAACCACTAGCCGTGAATTACATTGCGATGAAAGTGTTCAGTTGCGAGTACACACACATAATGCGGGCAACTAATGTGTTTCATTTTACTCTTCACTTCCTATTATCTGTGGCAGGTTACATTTTCCAAAGGCGGTCACTACAATATCTCCCCAGTCCATGTGTTCTTTTTATACGGTGTTGACACTTCTCCCATCTCATGGGGTATCTGGGTTGTAGTCCCTATTGCTGAACCCTCACAGATCTTTGTGATTGCTCCTGCCAGTAGAGTCAGGCAGAAGGGATGCTCTGTGAATTCCATGGCTGGACCACAAAATGGCAGGCAATTCTGGCAGGGGATGCCAGCTCTCGGAACTCAGCTGCCATGCTGTGGGGAAGCCCAGGCTACCTACAGAGGTCACGCATAGATGTTTCAGCTGAGAGTTCCAGCCGAGGCTCTAGTTGACAGCCAGAATCAATTGCCAGATATGTGAGGGAAGAAAGTGCAAGATGACATCTGCCCCAGCCACCATCTGAATGCTACTACATAAGAGACCGGGAATGAGTACCCACCAGCTGGACAGAGTCAACCTCTAGAACTATGGGCAACAATGAAATGATTGTTTTTGTTTCAAGCTGCTGAGTGGTGGGGTGATTCAGTACCCAGGAACACATTAAAAACATCTTAGTTTGTAGATGTGAAAATATGAAATTTGCACTTCTTTAAAATAACATCCATTTCTGACTTCATGGGAAATCAGATGAAATTTAATCTTCAGTCCCCAACATTTGCTACAGCTGGGGCAATGAGAAGAAAAACAAGGTTCCCACACCTTGACTCGGTTATAAACCCACCCTGTCACTATCCCCAGTAGGGGATAGGCTAAGATTCAGGGAGAAACAAGGGGATAAGGCAAGGAATGTGGATACAGAACCAATAAGGAATGGAGGGATCTTTGTTCAGTTAAATATTTCTAAACCAGAGGGGGAAGAAGAAGGTTTTGTATAGGGAGCACTGGACTTGGGACTTCTGGCTGTGTGATGTTGGATAGGTGACTTAACCTCCCTGACCCTCACTTTCCTCAACTGTAAAATGAGAAGAATAATAGATATTTCATAGGGAGTGCCCATCCTCAAAAATATCTGGTGAAAATGGGGCACCTGTGTAGCTCAGTCAGCTAAGCGTCAAATAAACAAATAAAATCTTAAAAAAAAACTAAGTGTCCAAGTCTTGATTTTGACTCGGGTCATGATCTCAGGGTCATGGGATTGAGCCCCACATCAGGTTCTGAGCTCAGCAGGGAGTCTGCTTGAGATTCTCTCTCTCTCTCTCTCTCTCTCTCCTTCTCCCTCTGCCCGCCCATCCCCCCCCCCCCCCAGTAAATAAATCTTTAAAAATATACATCTGGTTTAAAATGAACCCACAGGGGTAAACAAATTAGAGATAGAGCCAAGTCAGGTGGAAAACCTTTTACCTTAGGATGAATCATAACTCAAGATGTCTCAGACGGAATCATATTTGACATGTCCTCTCTGAGCTGGCTGGATGCCCCACCACTGCATAGCTTCCGGTCAGCACAGCTCCCGGTGAAGTTTCTCGCATCCCGATCCCAACCCGCTAACACACCATACTCATTACTCAGAGCTCGGGGCAAAGCTTTTGTTGAACTCCCACCTAATGGCCATTCCTCCTTCTTGCTGGTTCCCTCAGGGTAATTCTACATGAAATACGCCCACCCCTCACCTCTGGGGAGTGTTAAAGGTTGTGTCTTTTTGAATCTCCCTTCAAAATATTTTACAAACCCTCCCCCCGCCCTATCTCCATCTTCACAGCCCCTTTCCAGACCAAACCACCATCGTTTCCTACCTGGGTCCTCCTACCGAGATGCCCAATTTCCTTCCCCCAACTCTTCCGGTCCATTAACCACTCACCAGTCTGGGCAAGCTTCACACGTGCTATCATATCACCCCCTGCCTGAAATCCTTTAATCAAGTCCCACTGCACTTCTGGGTAAACTCAAAATCCACACCAGGTACAAGGAGGTCGAGCATGATCTGCGGCCGCCCACCAAGCCAGCAGCTGCCTCCCTGCCAGTCTCTCCCCACCCCAGCTGCACTGGCCCTCATCAGGACCTTCTCACACACAAGTCCTTTCCCCACTCAGAGCCGTCACACGCACTCTTCCCTTCTGTTCAGAATGCTCTCCCTTCTCCTGATTTCCGGTTCATCTTTTTGGACTCCGTTTATATCTATTTTTTTAGGGAAGGTTTTCTTAAGCCTCCTCCTCCACATAAATCTGGCCCTCTGATAACAGTAATGATGATGATACTGCTACTAACTACAACAATAATAACCATATCCTTTCCCTCTGTAGTCACAGTTCATAAGAATATGTTTCCTGGAAGGGTTATTTATTTGGTACCTATATCCTCCATTAAATGTGCACTGACCAAATCGAATCTGCTTACTGCTTTAATGCCGGCATCCAGCACAATGGCCAGCCCATGGAAACTGCTCAGGTCATGTTTCTCGATGAAAAAGATGGTGCATTTACACTGCCTGCGAGGTTCCAGATGTTACCCTGATTGACTCTACGACTCCAACAGGTGTCTTCTGCAGCAAAAATAACTTTGCATCTGCAAAGGAGACTGTTTGCCCAAACCTGCTTCCTGAGATGTGGAATTTTGCATTCTACACGGGGCTCTGTGCCCTGTTGGCAATCCTCAATCCTTAAGGATGGCTCAGGCTGTTTTCTATTCCCAAACATTGGGTTGGTGGGGATCTCATCTGATGAGTTCATCTTTTTCACTCTGAGAACAAGGATTAGCCTATGGACAGGCTGCCTCTGGCTTAGGTATCCTCTAACCCTGCTCCAAATCTCTGTGACCTGGAAATCGCTCAAGCTAGCTAGTGTTTGTGTGAGACACTGTCTCATCATCTTCTTGTCTCTGGGCAATACTGCTAGGTTCAAATATGTCTTCTCTGTAGGGCCCCTTTGACCGGCGGTAGGAGGCTGGCTTCTAGGTTCCACATTCCCAGGTCCCTGGCATAGACAAAGGCATGAGGGTGGGAAGGTGTCTGTGTTGCTCAGGACAAGGAGGGCTCCCCCAGTGTCTCAGAGCTAGATGACTCTGCCAAATAGCCAAGTGGTTAAATGGTGAGGGCTGTAAATGAGGCTCATCTGTCAGCCGTGGGCGGGCACCAGCTCCATCTGCTGTGGCAGGAGCCTGGAGAGTGACTGGAGGAAGCAGCTTGTAAGCGTGAGGCCCAAGACAGGAGGCAGAAGCTTCCTCAGGAGACTGAAGAACAGCATACCTCGAACACTCTACCAGTCCCTTCAAAAGTTTTATAGATGAAAAACAAAAACAAAGAAAAACAAAAACAAAAACAAGACCTACAAAGGGGGTAGGCTTGGCCATCAGCACTCAGCAACTATGCATTAGTACCAGGATGAGAGTCAACTCTCCAGAAGTCTAGACTGCTTCTCTCACCAGACACACCTGACCCAACTTCTACCAAGCCTGTGGGTGGAGGAGATGCTCAGAACGACTTGAGAATAAAATATCCCAGTTCTCTTCTCTACGCTTCCATTTGTTCTTCAAGAATCTCTTTGTCCCTCTAGAACCTCAGAATAGATCTGACCACATTCATTCACCCATACAGAAGATATTTTCGGAGTGCCTCTGTGCATGAGACATCATCCCCGGCTTTGGGAATACATCAGGGAAAAAATGGACCTCGTTCCTCCCTCTGGGAGCTCATGATTTAGTAGGAAAGATAGATAGTGGGCAAAAGGAAAGCACATGAATGCGTACACAAATTATGTCAGTTTTTTTAAGGAAAAGTATTGGGTACTAGTTTGTGTCCGATTCATATGTTGTTGGATACCATGAAGAACTGACTGCTGTGTCCCCACCCCCCCATCCTTCTTCTAACACAATGGCCTTTCCCTACTGGGCAGACAGCCATAGCACAGCCAATGGCTCAATGGAGAGCTTGAACGCATCAGACAACCCAAGAGTCGGATTCCAGGTTTTTGAGCTTGTCCTGAGAAGGACAAGCTTTTGCTGAGCTTTGTCTTTCCTCTCTGGGCCAGAAGATAAGAGGAATTCTGGGCCAAAGGACAGGAAAAGGCTAAGTAAGAGAGGAAGTGAGTGAGCAGTTGTTGGCATGGATTCCTGGGGATGGGGTCCTAAATGCTGCTCGTGGGGGAAACGAAATACGGATCTCTGCCACTCAGATCTCCGAGCATATCAAGAGTTGGCCCCGGATCAGAGAGATTCCCAGCTGGTGGCTGAGCAGGGAATAGGAAATGTAGAAAGACTCTGTTTTTCCCCAGGCAGCCAATGAGGAGGCTCCCAGCCCTGGGTCCTCAAAGATCAAAGACTGGCACAGTCTGTAATTGGAGTTCTGAGTCCCCCCCAGCCTCGGAGTAAGCACATGGATGAAAAACATGATGGCTTAGTTATTGTCTCAAAAAGCAATTACGAACAGGGAGAAGAGATGTGGGTGATCCCAGAACTGTAGCCCTCTAAGGCCATGATCTGTCTTGGGCCTCAGCCCACCCTACCACCCACTCCTCCATGTGAGGTTATAACAATAAGCCTGCAACGATATTTCACTTGTGAAAGAAAATAGTGGTGAGTCAAAACCCAGCTCACAGATGTAACTAGCACCACTAGTTCTGCCAGTGGGAAGGGGGCGATCCTGGGCTAAATTCAGAACCCCTGGTGTGGGTCCACATTCATGAGCCTGTCTGGCCGCCTGGGGCTCGGCATCCCCGAGTCTGTAGCACTTGTAGTAGCAAGTAGCTGTAGTAGCACTTGGCCCGGGCGGGCATGACCCCAGTGAACACAGACGGTACCGGTTAAGATCTGCGTCCCGAAGGGAGACTGTGGGACTCCAGACAGACCCTGGGGTCAGGACGGCACACAAGCACAGGAGCAAGCCTGGCATGGACTGTATGACGAGACGAAGGAGAGGATGGGCACCTCTGCCCGTGTAAGGACGGGCGCCTCATGTGGGCCACACGCCAGCCCGGGCGACAATCACAGGCCAGACTCGGGCCCCAAATATGCCTGGATACAGGGTCAGCCCCTCTGAATCGAGATGCAATTATAGGCACAAGCGAGGAGGTGGAGGAAGTGGAGTAAGAAAACCTTAATTGACCAACAAAAGTTTTTAACATTAGGCCAAATATGAACATAAAGCCGAGCCTAAGCCAAATTCTAAATATGAACATTATATATATATATATATATATATATATATATATAAAGAAGTATGACTATACAAATGTTTTATAAATATGAATATATAATATAAATATATGTTATAAATATATAAACAAATATATAAACAAATAAGCATACTTTGTAAATTATATAATATGGTATAATTTGTATCTTATATTATATATTATAAATTTAATGTAATTATAATTTTTAATTTTATTATGCATAACTATATATCTTATATGTAAATTTTATATATTATTATATATAAATTTATAATATAGAACATATATTATATAAATTATACCAGTTATTATAAATTATATTGTAATTATATATAATTCATATACTATATATATGATTTACAAGGCTTGTATATTTTATAGTTTATAATATATATGTGAGTTATAAATATATAAATATATAAACAAATATGTAAACATACTTTGTAAATTATATAATATATATGACATATGACATACATGACATAATAAAAACATGCAAGTTATAAATACAAAAATTAAACATACATAAATGTATTACAAATATATATATAATATATATATTGTATACACACACACACACACACACACACACACACACACACACACATAGTTACATTCAGAGAGACTGAAGACAGGAATATACCTCGGTTCAAATTCCAGTTATGTACCTGACAATGATATTGTCAGGTACCTGACAATGATATGATGTGGGCCCAGTTATTTGCTCCTTCTTGCTTGGTTTCCTTATACATGATGTTCCAGCCAGAGTGGGACGACCGCCCACCCTTGGAAAGATGGGCAAGTTGGGACAAAGGCCATTTTCTGCTGGTCAGATGATAAAGGGATACCTCTGACATTGAGGCTGAATGGCCCGCGGTGTGCGGGGTCCCGTACCCGGATTTGTCCCCCTCAACATGCTGACAGAGCCCCTGCTGAGAAACACTAGGACTACCCCGAGTCCCCTCCAGACTGGCTGGAGAGTTCCTTGTTAAGTTACGGGAAAGCAGTCCTGCCTCTCTCATGGGTCCCAGAGAACCCTCACCGGCAGCCTGGCTGGGGGTGAATGTGAGTAAGCCCGAGTCTCCGCCCACCTCAGAGCCCACCACTGGGCACGTCCCACCCAAATCCCAGAACCTTCCAGCCTCCAAAGTACTTTTATCCCCCACTCCTCACAGCATCCCTGGACATGGGAAAAATCAACCCCTTTGGGGAGGGAAGAAGTGGAGCCCCAAGACAAGGAACCCCATCGAAAGATCTGGAACCCACGCTCGGATTATTTTACTCCAAATCTGAGTCCTTTGGGGCGCCCTCATTCCCCGGCTGAGCACCAGGACCCCGTCACGGACTTCCCGTGGCCTGGTCAAGATCTGTCACAAGTGCCAGGAAGCCAAGGAAGATGGGGTATAATGCAGCTTTCTTCCATCAGGAGGGCTCTTCGTGTTCCTATCTCAGAGCTGCCTCGATCCACAGAGTAGGGGAATCTATTGTGTACCTCTCACATTCACATGGGCCCCCCTGGCTCTATTACCAGGAAGACAGAAGGATCTGGAGCACCATTTTCTTTCTTTTTTTTTTTTGGAGCACCATTTTCATATGAAACCTGCTTCTTTCTATGTCTTGCCTCTTCCAAGAGCACCATTCACCCACCACTCGGGTCAAAGCCCCGGGCTTCCTCCTGGACACCATCACCTCATCCCTCATAGCCCCAACGACGGACCGAGCCCTGTTATGTCTGTCTTATAAACATCCCTCAAATTTCATGGTCCCCGTCTCTGCCCAGTTCTATTTCCACGCCCCCTGCTCTAAAGCAGGCTACCACTGTCTCTCCCAGGACCACTGCCCAAAGAAAAAGAAAGGCACCAATGGGCTCCCAGGGCTTCAACTCCTGGGAGATGCTCAAGGATCGTGACAATGATGGAGGGGAGCTTCTGTGAGCAAACTTGGGGTCCAGATTTTCAGTTGCATGAGGAGGAGAAGGAGGAGGAAGAATATCTGTGTTCTCAGTACCCAGCACAAAGCTGAGCCCAGAGGAAGCCATTTGTTGTTCGTAAACGAACAGGAGGCTGGAAGTTGTCACGCGAGAAGGGCCCACCGTGAAAATAACAAAAATAAAACCAAGCAGAAATCAAATACTGCATTTTGCAAAAAGATGCCAGCTAGAGGCACAGAATCACAAACATAGGGGTAGAAGGGACTTCGGAAATCACCTACTTCAATCTCTCATTTTATGGTGGGTGGGAAAGGCCCAGAGAAGTGACATGACATATTTAAGGCCACACCACAAGGTCATAACTCTGGCTTCCCAGCCAGTATGGTCTTTTCCAGAATATCTTCTTCCCATTTCCTTTTCTAGTCCATGTCTTTTCTCAAGACTCAGTATATATATATCCATCACCTCCTCCAAGAAGTCTTCCCGGAATTCCCAAGCTGGTCAGGTGCCCTTTGCTCTGACAGCCTTCTAAGCTTCTTCTGGCATAGAGTCCACTTATCAGACTCTAGTATAATTGATGAATATTTCATTTATCTTTTATGCTTGACCACACTTTTTTTATCTTGGCCTAGCTGACATCTTGGGCTGGATCATTCTTTGAGCATGGGTTGTCCCGTGCATTGTAGGATATTTATCAGCAGCCCTGGCCTCTATCCACCACATGCCAGTAAGCATATCCCCCCCACCAAAGTTGTGACACCCCATTGTGAGGAGAAAGGGACAGGACAGCAAAATTACTCCCTGTTGAGAAAAGCTGTCTAGACAGTGAGGTCCATGAGGGCGGAAACAACGTCTTCCCGTCCTTTACATGCTACCGTGCAGCACAAGGTTGGAAACATGATACACATGGGGTAAAATGCCTCTGTAAGTAGGAAAATGCTTGTGTGGGGTGTGTATGTGTGTGTGGCACACACATGTGCACGCCATTCCCACTGTGGGGTTTACAAAATAAATTGCCGAAAAATATACAATTTTGTGTTCTTCTGGGATGCACTCAACACTACCGTGTGTTGAGGCTGCCTTGTTAAAACAAAAGTAACAAAAAATGCTTTTGATAATTTAACGACCTTTTTTTCTGGACTGGTAATTGTGTGTGTGTGTGTGTGTGTGTGTGTGTGTGTGCATGATCATCTCTTGACTTATAACAGTTCCCTCTCAAATAATATTCACTTGGAGAAGAAATGAATTTTCAGTGAAATAAGAAAACCCTTTCTCTATTCCAGAAAAAAAGACATTATCAGGTCATTAAAGCATCGTTATGTGTTTAGTTGCTAATGCACCCGTCTTTACTTGGGAGCACATGGCAATCACAAGGAAGAGTTTTTATTGCCAGATGAACAGATCGGGAAGTAAGATATTATGGAATGTGCTATTAGGCAGCAGATAAGTAATTAGGTGACAAGCAAAATACATTTTTCAGCATTTCAAAATATTTCCACTTCATCACCAGTTCATTAAAACCCGCCCCCTCTCTCGTGGCCCACCAGGAATTTACATCAAGATTATTTACCAAAAAGGAAAAAAAAAAAAAA
>CM052805.1:9325906-9363984 GCA_028533885.1 Nasua narica | reverse complement strand
AGTGAGATGTTGGTGCGAGGCACAACGAACACGGGACCGCCAGTTCCACATCAACTCTGTGGGCCCCTACTGATGCCCACTCTTTCTGGGGAAGAATCTGGGGCTCAGGGGGGGCAAGTGATGTGCCCAAAGCCACAAAACCAGTCAATGGAAGAAGTGGATGGGAATCATGCCTTTCTAATTTCACATCTTAGGCTCCTAGGCTCTCGGGATGTTGGAAAAAAGAGAAGGTTGGTGCTGACGAGCTCTAGACCAAACCCAAGATCTCTAGCTGCTTCCAAGCTCTCACTGCTTCCTGGACAGCTTTCTCCATGGCAGTGGTTCACAGCCTCTTCAAAGACACCCCCTTTCCTTTCATGGTGTCATGTGGACTGACGATGATTGGCAGTTCAGTTCACGGCACCTGGGCGCAGAGGAAGACTACATTTCCCAGACTCCTTTGCTGGTAGACTGGGACCATGTGATGAAATGTTGACCAATAGAATGTCGGCAGAAGTGATGCAAGCCACTTCCAGGCCACTGCTGTGGCAATTTTAGAGAACTTCTACTACATAGATTATACAGAGAGAGAGAGAGAGCACGCGCACTGATATATCTCCTGTCGGTTCTGGTTCTCTGACTAAAATACACTCAAAGAATCTAGTGGGGGAAGACTGATAATAAGACAAATGAATGCACAGATTAAATAATTACAGTCTAGGGTACTTTCATGAAGGAAACCAACAAGTTTGTGGAGATCAAGAATTATAGATAGTCAGCAAAGGGCTCTCTGGGGAGATGACATCATTTTAAAATTTAGGTTTTGTTATTAGTCAGGTATGGCAAGGCCAACAGATCAGGACATCAGGAAATTATTATTACCATTGAAATGATAGCTTACGCACTCTCAGATCTCAAGAGAAGGGGGCACACCGCACCATGGGGAGGCACATGGGGAAGTATCAGGGTGAGTCAGGAGGCAGAGGGAGAAGGAAGGGAGAAATATGGACAAGAGCTGTGGTTTCTACAGATAGGAATGGAAGAGGCAGGGCTAGCAGGCTTAGGAATGGTTACTCTGAATGATTTTGGTGGGGTCTGGGGCATAGGAGCTATCTGAGTTGTCTAGTATCAAAACCTGAGGGATTAAGGTAGAGGAACAGTGAGTGGACTGGGGTATAAGAAACTTACAAGAAAGGTGGTTGGGAATATGGGCTCTGGATTGCTTGGTTTGCATTCAAAAGACACACTCGAGGCAAGTCCTTACTACATCTAAGAATTGGCTAACGCTGGGATGGGCAGTCCCACCAGGATCCAGCAAGGTCACAAGATGTCAAAGCCTCAAGTACAGAAACTAAAAAACATGGCTATTGTGGACATGTGAATGAGACCTGAATAATGACAAGCCATCAGCTATGGAAGAGCAAGAAGTCATACTCAAAGCAGACAGAGCAGCACAGAAAATCTAAGAAAAGAGACAGAGAGAGTGTCAAGGGAGCGGGCCACTGTGCCAATGCTCAGAAGTAGCGTAAAATAAGAATGGGAAAGTCTTCTCCTAACAACAAGACTCTTAATACAGTATTCTCCCCACTGCCTCCTCTGCTCTTCTACTTACTCCATCGTGGTCTGGCTTCCTTGCCCAGAACCGCCTCCTGAAGATCATCACTGTTTTTCCACTCATCACATCCAATGACCTTTCCTTTGTTCTCATTTGGACAGCTGCTCTGCAACATTTGGGGGGTGTGCCAGGGGACAAAGCAGTAGATAAAAGACACAAAAAGACCCGCCAGAGGGTGTTGGTAGTGAGGGGAAAAGGCAGCACAACCTACAGGGGTATAATGTCAGTTACTGAGGCTATGGAGAAAAGCAAAGCAAGAAAAGAGAGAGAGAATGTGTAGGGAGACGCCTTTTACTAGAAGAAGTGACCAAAAAAGGCCTGGCCAATCCTACCTTGTCAGCCATGCGAAAGAGCATACACCTGATCCCATAGCAAAGGGGATATTTTGAGGCTGTTAAGCAAGGATGTGCCTTGACCAAATATTTTATGAAAGAACTGAGGCATGAAGGATGGGTTGGCCAGTGCCATCGAGAGGGAGCTAGAGTGTGCTCTGGGCAGAAGGAAACATGAGAACAGAAGCCCAGAAGCACGAAAGCACTATTAGTAATCTGACAGCTGCAGTTGAGACAGGGGCTCGGAGAAAACCCACAATCTTGGACAAGTCCTTTCACACCTAGAATGTCGCGGGGTTATGCAATGGAACATAATAAAACTGACACTTGAAAGATCAAAGGCAGCATATATAAAATCCTTAAGCACGATCTCCTGCTAAACAGTAGGCATTAACAAATGATCTCTATTATTATGAGAATGACTCCCCACTGAGAATTCTGTGGCTGGGGAATCACAGACTCCAGACCCAGGGTGGCAGATAATATCTGCCATTTTCTTTAAAGGCTGTACTGAGCCCACCTCGTGGAGCCAAAGCTGTTTCTTGGGCCCAATTTAAAAGCTCCCCACTGTTTTTATAAAGATCTGTTGACATGATTTATTGGGAATTCTGTCCATTAACATTTTTAAGTGCTCAATAGGTCCCCAAACTAACCAAGTAAATTAATCTTAATAAATTTGTAGCAGAAAGAGCTTCCACTTGCCGATCATCATATGCTAATGTGTCGTTTCCTGCCTGTTATGGGACGGGATGGTGTATGTGGAGCTGTGAACCCCCTGAAGACAAAGAACAAAGACAGGGCAAAGTTCCTTCTCCACTCATGGTCAGGGGGATCTGAGCCAGCCTCGGCCTCAGTTTGTCCACCCGTGCAATGGGATAGGGAATCTAATAGAAAGTTTCCTAAACTTATGACACTTGCATGGTTTTTGCCAAACCTGCTCATTCTTTATTATATAATTAGCTAATTAGATAATGTTTATTAAGTAAGTCTTCATAAACTCGGGTCTGATATCACTGCCTTTCTTCAGTCTAAGCAGTAGCACCTATAAAATTGCAGATTTGATGTGCTAGTTGTATTTTGCTAATAAATTATTGAAGTTAGAATAAATTCAGATATGTACTCCCTGGAGTCTTCTTTTTTTTTTTTTTTTTTTAAGATTTTATTTATTTCTTTGAGAGAGGGAGCACAAGCATGGGGAGGAGCAGAAGGACAAGCAGACTCTCCCCTGAGAACAGACCCTGATGCAGGGCTTGACATGAGGTTCAACATGAGGTTTGATCCCAGGGCCCCGAGATCATAATCCCGGCAGAAGTCAGACACTTAACTGACTGAGCCACCCAGGCACCCCTCCCCAAAGTTTTCTTCAGTGCACGTAGGGCATGTATAGCACACCGAGCTGATGTTCTAGAGAAGTGGTAAGTTGTAGAGCATATGACTTAATTCTGTGAAATCTGACTGCCTAAATTCTTTTTTCTTTTTTTTTGAGAGAGAGAGATTGAAAGTGAGAGAGAGCATGAGAAGGGAGAAGGTCAGAGGGAGAAACAGACTCCCCACAGAGCTGGCAGCCTGATGTGGGACTCGATCCCGGGTCTCCGGGATCATGACCTGAGCCGAAAGCAGTCACCTAACCAACTGAGCCACTCAGGCGCCCTGACTGCCTAAATTCTTATCCTGGTTCTGGGCAACTTGAGGCATGCCACTTCATTTCTCTGAGACTCAGTTTACTCATTTTAAAGATATGTAGACAATAAGATTTAATAATTTAAGATAAGTAAGATCTGAGATAAAAGATTTATCTTAGACCTTATTTTAAAAATCAAAAAATTGAAATAAAACCAAACACTTCAGAACAGGACCTGGTATATAGTATATAATCAACGAACATTAGTATTTTTATTCTTGGTGTTGCTTCTACTAACATTTCCTCAAGAAAACATAGCATGGTGCCTGGCATTGGACAGGCATGCTTATGGGGAAACTGCGTAAGGCTGGGGAAAGCCTGAAAGGACGGGGAGGACTGGGAGGAATAGTGCCCAGAGTAGTGCCCTGTTACCACCGTCACAGTGGTAAATCTCATAAACCATGGGGCACTGGGTGAACTATCCTTAGAATGAATGTTCCTATGATCCTAAGTCACAAAACCTAAAATCACTACCCAAAAGAATAAAGCTACTTTAAGTAACATATCTGCATCTTAGAGACAACTCTCAAGAATATTCACAGAAACAAAAAAATTCCCCTTACACGGTATATTTCAAATTTGTGCCATTCGATTTTTTAAAAGATTTTGTTTATTTGAGATGGAAAGAGAGTGAGTGAATGAGAGAAAGAAAGCACATGAGCAGGTACAGAGAGAGAGAGGGAGAAGCAGACTCCCTGCTGAGCAGGGAACCCGATGTGGGGCTCAATCCCAGGACCCTGGGATCATGCCATTCAATTTTTAAAAAATCACCAGGCATGCAGAAAGGCAGAAAAAAAAATTAACCTATCATGAGGACAAAAATCAACCAACTGAAATGCCAAAAATGGTAGAATTAGTAAACAAAGACGTTAAGCCACGGATTATAACTGAATTCAATATGCTCAAGACGTTAGAGAAAGAAATCAAGTATAGACATGGAAGATATATAAAAGACCCAAATAAAACTTCTAAGGATAAAAACGACAATATGTAAGAAAAAATAGATACAGTTAATTGGATTAAAGGCAGATGTCTTTAAAAATATTAGTGAAATAATATTAGAAAAAATTATTAGTGAACTGGAAGGCAGAGTAATAATGGAATCAATTCAAAAGAAACGCTGAGATTTTGTTTTTAAAAGAAAGTAAATATATGAACAAAGCATCTGCAAGATGTGGAAAGCATCAAGTGGCCTAATATATGTGGAATCTGAGGGCCTGCGGGAGAGTATAAAAGAGGAAGCAAAAAAAAAAAAAGTGTTTGAATAATCAATGGGCAAACATTTTCCAAATATTACAAGAACTACATACCCACAGATCTAAGAGAGTTAACAAATCACAAGTACAAGAAACATGCAGAAACTATAATACCAATGCATATTGTAATCAAATGGCTGAAAACCAGTGATGTACAGAAAATCTTAAAAACAGAAGGAAGAAAAGGACACATTATATACAGAGGAAAAAGACAAGAATAATGGCAGATTTCTTATCAGGAATAATGAAATACAGAAGACAATCCATAGATGGAACCCATTTTGGGCCATGAGACAAATCTCAATGATTTTAAAAGGATTCATATACCAAGTATATTCTGCAACCACATGGAATCAAAATAGGAATTGATAACAGAAAATTTTCTGGAAAATACCCAAATATTTGGAAACTAAAATACACTTTTAAATAATCTAAGAATCAAAGAAAGAATTAAAAGGAAATGAGAATGTAGCTTGCACTGAATAGAAATGAAAACACAAAAAACCAAATATGTGGGATATAGCTAAAGTAATATTTAGAGGATACATTATAGCATAAATGCTCACATTTGAAGATCGCAAATGAATGACTTCAGCTCTTATTTTAAGAAACATTTAAGGAAGAAATAATATCAATTATACAAAATATTTTCCAAAAAATTGAAGAGGAGGAAATATTTTGCAACTCATTTTATGAGGCAAGCATCACCCTGATACCCAAACTGGACAAACACATTAAAAGAAAACTACAGACCGAGTCCATCATAGACATAAATGAAAGATGTCTCAGCAAAATTTTAACAAACCAAATTCAACAATATATAAAAATAAAATGTCATGCCACTAATCTAAGGTTAGTTCACTACTTGAAAATTAATCAATGTAATTCATAATGTAACAGTAAAAAGAAGCAGCCATATGATTATATTCAATGGATCCTGGAAAATCACGTTATAAAATCCAACACCTACTAATCCTAATTCAGCAAATTAGGAATAGAGGAGAATTTCTCAAACTGATAATGAGCATTATATTTTATGGTGAGATATCTAACACTTTACCCTAAGATCAGCAACAAGGCAGGACTATCCATTCACACTATTTTATTCAGCATTTTACTGGAGGTTTTAGTAAGCACAATAAAGCCAGAAAAGAAAAAAAAATCCATATTGGAACTTAAATTTGTCTTTATTTTTAGGTAACATCATCATCTATGTTAAAAATTCTTTGCAATCTACCCAAAAATCCCCATTATTACAACTAACAAATGATTTTAGCAAGGTTACAGGATGCAAGATCAATATGCAAATTTCTATAGAATAGTAATGGACAATTAGAAATTAAATGTGGAGAGAAATGCCACTTGCTATAGCATAAAAATATTAAATACTTACAGACATTGTTAAATCTGACAAAAGATGTATAAGTCCTATACACTGAAAAATACAAAAACTTACTGAGAAAAAATTTAAAGGACCTAAATATAAAAAAAAGGACCTAAATAAATAGAATAGTACACCATATTCATAGTTTAGAAGACTCCAGATTGTTGTAATTATCTATATGAATATACAGATTTGATGCAATCCAAATCAAAATCCAAGCAGATTTTTTTGCAGAAATGACCATCTATATCTAAAATTCATACGGAAATTCCAAAGATCTGTAATAACTAATGCAACTCTGAAAAACAGAATAAAGTGACCTCAGAGATATTAAATAATTTTCCTAAGGTCAACTGAAGATCATGACTTTCTCCTCCCTTAAATGACATTTGGGATTTATTGCCTCTAGGTGGGTGCTTCCAAACACATTTTCTCATTTTTTTCTTATGATGACCCTAGAAGTTTAGCATTATTAGCTTTCTTTCATTTTGTTTTTATTTGTTATTATCATTTTTTATTGAAGGGTAGTCGACACACAGTGTTACATTAGTTTCCGGTATACAACACAGTGATCGACAAGTCTATACGTTATGCTATGCTCACCACAAGTGTAGCGCCCATCTGTCATCATACAACACTATTACAATATCATTAACTATATTCCCTATGCCATACCTTCCATTTGCCCATGACTAATTCATTCCACAATTGGAAACTCGTCCTTTCCACTCCCCTTCACCCACTTTGCTCATCCACACCCCCTCCCTTCTGGCAACCATCAGTCTGTTTTCTGTATTTATGAGTCGGTTTCTGCTTTTTGTTTGTTTCTTTGATCATTTGTTTTTTAGGTTCCACATATAAGTGATATCCTATGGTACCCGTCTCTCTCTCTCTGTGACTTCTTCCACCTAACATAATACCCATGAGGTCCGTCATATTGTTGCAAATGGCAGAATCTCACTCTTTTATAAGGCTGAGTAATATTCCACTGTATACATATACACTACATCTGCTTTATCCATTCATCTATGGAGAGACACTTGTGTTGCTTCCATACTTTGGCTATTATAAATAACGATGCAATAAACATTTGACAAACGTCAACATCTGTTCATGACAAAAACTCTCAACAAAATGAATTTGGAGGGAACATACTTCAACATAACAAAGGCCCTCAACTAACACTACACTCAATGGTCAGAAACAGAGGTTTTGCTGTAGGATCAGGAACAAGACAAGGATGTCCACTCCCACCACTCTTAGCTTTCTACGCAGACAATGAAACAGAGACTCGGGTAGGTTAAGTGAATTGTTCAAGGTCGCTCAGGTTCTGTCCGTGATCTTTTAGAACATGTTCTTTAAGAGAAGGATGTGGGCTGCTTTTGAAAATATTTTAAATAACACATTAAGATTGAGAAGAGCCACCTTTTGATAGGACAGCGACTCCAAGGTGATAAAATAGTATGTATTCAAAACCATTTCCTCTTCATCCCATATCAATATTTTTTCATGTAATGACTAACTTAATTTGCTCTCGATTCCAGAGCCCTAGCAATTGAAGTCTTTTTCAAATATTCTGGCATCTACTTTGCTGACATTCTCTCCCATTTCCTCTTATGACAATGATCATAGACCTACACGATAATAGCCACCTTCTATGCCAATGGCATTACAACAAAATCCTGTATATAACACCGTCAAGGCCCAGGAGTGGCCTACTTATTTCCGAGTCCATTTGCTATACTCTGATTCTATCACAGAAAAGAATCTGGACAAGTCTTGAATTTGTTTTAATGGAATTTGGTTTATCATTCTAGCAATCAGTTCCATGTATTAAAAATGAGAGCTGCATCCCAGCACTGTGATGGATGCTAATGTAAGGTATAAAAGAACAGCCTTGCCTCTCTGTTTTTCCTTGACCACCCTACAGGAACCTGCAAAACTTATTTGTTGCTTAATGATTTCTACAGCTGAACAAATACCTACTTTCCCTGTTTACCAAGAAAGAATTACACCATTCTACACTCACTCGCAAATCTTAAAAATTCATACTTATTTTCCTTATTCTGGGTCCCCAAAGAACCCAAGATTGATATTCACAGTCCTCGTCTCCAAGAAAAAACTCTCTCCCACCCCCTTCCAAACATCCACCCTCTTGGTTGCTTTTACCCAACCTTATATTAACTACTTGAGAATGTTGGGAGCCATATGGGCTAATTCATCTACTGGCACCACATCTGAAATCTACCTCTGCCATCACATTTTCCCCTTCCCCAGTATAAAGTCTCCCAGGAAACAAATCTTTAATATCCCCTACTCATTTCTTTCCCTGGGAGGGAAAAATACCCAGAAATGGGTTTTGCCTACGAGGCAGACTCCACGCCCTCCAACCCCAGCCCACCCATAACTTTGTCATGCATGCGGTTGGCACCCAAAATCCCACTGCCTGGAAAAGAGGCTGGAATATACAAAGACAAGAAAAACTCCTCACTGCCTGGGTCCTGGTCTTAGATCTGGGCCAACACAGGAGCTCCACTCAAGATGGTTGGGAAAGACAAATTCCTTCGAGTCCGTAAGGATGTGGCATCTTAACTATAGAGGGACAGTCAAGGTGGAGATGGGAAAAGTGCCAAAAGTGAAGGTCAAAGTGAAAAGGGTTAATTAACTGCTTTAGGAGCTGGTCAGAAAAATATTTTGAGATAGGTTAAGAGAAGCTGAGAGTATATTTATCATGATGAGCACCGATTCATATATAGAATTGTTGACTCATTACATTGTATACCCGAAGCTAATACAACACTTATATTAGCAAAGTATACTTAAGAGAGAGTTGGGGGTGGGGAGAAGCTGTTCAGAAGGAAAGCACAGATTTGAGAGGGTGTTGGGGTCCAGGTCCACGTGGGGCTACCCACGTGGGCAGCTGAGTCTGATGGCATAAAGGCCTGAGTGGTTAGGGGAGACATCCTCAGTGATGTCACCAAGACCAGTGACCATCAGCATAGCAAAGCCCCTCCTCCCTTGACTTCTGACCATCATTGGATGGTCTAATTTTCCAGGGACATCTCAAAAAGCCCCAGACAGCCTGGAGCTCCCCACAGCCTATAATTCTCTCATTTCGCAACTCTCTGCAGTCATCCAGGACAGAAAAGTCTGTGAATTTCAATGGCTCCTTTGAAATACACATATTTTTGGCTCTAACCAGGGTTTGCCTTTTTCAGCAAATTACTTGTAAAGCTCTGGCTCAAATGCCAACCTTTCAGCTTCTCTTGCCATGGGAAATGGGACTAGGGAAAGAAACCGGGGTCATTTGAACCCAATATCTACCCCGAGGCCAAGAATCCACTTGTCCCCTTAAAGCCGGCCAGTCTGAAAAAGAGAGTGTTGATTTCTCAACTACCCTGTCTCAGCCAGAGGCAGCAGAATTAGGAGGCTTTAGGGAGACATCACCATTTTCCTCCTGTCAAAATATTCCTAACAGAAGTATTCTGATAGATCTATGCGCATATGTAGGAGGAGTTTGTTGAGTATTAGGTTCAGAGAGCCATATCTTTAAACTGAGCCCAAGGCGGTATAAAAACCACCTCTGAAGAGCACATACTAGAATTCTCTCATCAGACTTTGTTCCTCATATTCAATGCCTGGTGTTGGGCCTCCCGATTTGACAACATGGACAAAACAAGACCCAACTTGCACTAGAGGTATCCTACTTAACCCATGTAGGACCCAATGGTCTTCTCCTTTTGGCTTCACTGTTTTGCAGGAAGTAACACTTGAAGGGACCAGGACTAACTATGCAATGTAATATACAATGGGGGGAAGGACTAATGTCACTCAACAAGTGTTCTCAAGAACAGAAAAAACTAGTCATCGGTGGAGAAGCTGGTCTATGGGGGGGATATGTGGATGCAACTAACCTCACTCCAAGATTATGGCCTCAGGCAAGTGCCATTGGTCAGAGACTCTGGAGTCCGAAGAACATCAAAGATATAAAGGATGCCTACAAAAACTAACAACTCGCGGCTACAGAATGGCCAGACGGGCAATAGCTGCAGAACCTCTTTTTACTGGATATTGTGAATATTGAGTACAAAACCAAAATGAGCCTAAACAAAGAAGAAAATAGGACGGGACAAAGTCCACAGCAATCTGTACTACACGCGACTTGATTTTGAAATCATGGAAATTCAGATTTCGTATTCTGTTTTTGAAGTATCTTCTGAAAGACAAAAAAAGGTGGGGGGGCTTATTTGCTACAGTGAGAAGGGGCTCGAATCAGGATTGCAGACCTGGCTAAGAGTAGCAGCTGTACCCCTACACCCCCCAAGACTTGTACCCCATTTACAAATGCATACATAAATACATTACATACAATAGCGAGTCTGGGAGATGGACTCCCCACAGAGGCTCGGCTGACACAGTTACATGTCTCAGGAATTCTAGGAAAGGGCGCTGGACTCCCAGGGAATAGTACACTCTATGCAAAATAATAGGCAAAGAAATAGAAGACACAGGCTTGACTGCAGAAAACCCGATTTAACAAGTCAAGATACCAAGTAACTGAATCCTGCATGTGACCCTCTCCTCCCTTCGCTGTGCCCTAGCCACACTCACCCTCTACCTATACCCACAATACCTCAACTCACATCTATCCACATGGTTCTCTTTACCTAGAATTCTCTCTCCATAGAAGGGACTCCATTGACATCCACATGTAAAGTTTCTTAAGCTTCCCTGATGTCACTGTTTGAAAATCTGCCTAGCCCTCACCTTCCGCAATATGAAATTATTTTATTTCTTGTTTATTTTCTCTCTCCTCCACTAGAATGAACATTCTCTAAGAGTAGATAACATGCTTGCCTTAATATCCAGTTTATCTCTAGTCCTGGCACATAGTAGGCCCTCAGTGACTAATTGAGGGAGGAAGAAAAAGGGTGAGAAAAAGGGGCATCTGGGTGGCTCAGTCAGTTAAGCGTTTGCCTTTGGCTCAGGTCTTGATCTCAGGGTTCTGGGATGGAGCCCTGCTTCGGGTTTCCTGCTCAGAGGGGAGTCTGCCTCTCCCTCTCCCTCTGCCTCTGCCCTTCTTCCCAGCCAGCTCATGCTCTCTCTCTCTCTCATTTGCTCTCTCTTAAGTAAATAAAATGTTTTTTTTTTAAAAAAAAAGAGTGAGAAAGAAAGAGTAATATGAATTACAGGAATATTCATGGAAGAGAGAGGATTCTTAGGGACTGAATGGTCACTGAGAGCTTCACCCAGAGGACAGACCCAGATCTGGGTCTTGGAGGAAGAGCAAATGATTTGGACATCTCTGTGAGCCTACATTCTCCTACCTCTCGTTAACTGATACAAGGATAGCTTTGCTAGCACAGGAATGTAGCAAATGTTCATCAAGAGAAAAGCATATGCTCCAAGGATGCTCTGATTCATGAACCAAGAGCCACTCATATCCATTCTTTCAATATCCCGAGTGAAATTTTACTTGTTCTAGGCAAGGGGACATGACCATTGGCCAATCCTGAGCTTCTCAGAACTGGACAGTACTGGGCTCTCTTCTTAGGAAGCTCCACGAACCACTGGGGGTCTGGAGACAACTCAGCATCACAGACCAAGGCAGCCTCTACCACTTACACAGTGAGGAAAGGACAAGCTTCCGGGAATCACCCCTGAAACTCAGGCCCTGAAGTAGGTTCTAGAAAAAGAGACAGCAAACAGGTGTTTTTGTTGAGCGCTTAGAATATGCTGGGTATGATGCGGAAGCACTTCACAAGGATTCACTCATGTAACCTTCACAAGAATTCTTAGATATGGGGGTCTTGTTTCCCCAGTTTCACAAAGGAGGGATCAACAGTGTAATTGACAATGTTTGGTTGAGTTTTTGTTTTATCATTTCAAATATTTTCCATGCCCTCTCCCTATGTTTGGGGAGCTCCTCATCTTATGAGTCTTGGGAAGAGATGGAGTCTACCTCCCAGAAGCTGGAAAGATCAGATCCTTGCTTTGTAGCCTCCGCTGTCGCTCAGGCAAGAGGATGTGACCTAAGCTTGGCCAATCAGAAGCATCAGTCATGGACTTTGAATTGGGAACTCTTGGCACAAGAGACAGGGAGAAGAAGCAGAAGCACACTGAGACCAGAAAAACAGAGGGATGGGGGCTCGCTGGACCTTGGGCAGTGATTTCTAAAAGTCTCAGGTTAGAACAAAATCCAAATCTGTGACCACCGCCAGTCCCTGGGAAACTGGGAGAGGGAGTAAATGAATTGATTGTCTAGGGGGTGGGGGAGGGGCCTCCCCTCTTACAGGGAAGGAGAGTAAGCAGGGAAGACAGCTGAGAGGCAGTGACAGTTATCTAAGGGTAAAACTGAACTTCTCTGATCCTCTTTTCCTGTGCACAAAATACGGATGATACTACTAGCCACACAGATCTGTCAGAGAGAAACGGACGATAACAAATTTTAGGAAAAAACCTCTAGCACTTGATGTGTGCCACACATTGTTTTAAGGGCTTTTATGCATAAATTCTTTCGATCCTCACCAAAAACCTTATGAAATGGGTACTACTGCTGTAATCTCTGTTTAGCTGATGAGAAAGTGGGGCACAGAAAGGTTAAGTAACTTGTCGGCATACAGCAAGTCTTTGGTACATCCAGGTTGGGAACCCAGATATTCCAACGCCAGACTTGGGAGAGCTTCAGCACTGGGCTAATCGAGTATTATAATGTATGCCATAGAGCTTTGTGACTGTAAGTTGCTTCACACATATTAGCAAACAATTTACTTGATGCCAAGATAGATTAGAAGCTCCAAGGAAGGAGACGCAGGTCTGTCTTGTAACCCAGTACCCAACAAGTTTAACCAATAATGAGCACATAAAGCATGTTAGTAAAGAGAAAGAAAAGGAAGGAAGGAAGGAAGGAAGGAAGGAAGGAAGGCAGGCAGGGAGGGAGGGAGGGAGGGAGGGAGGGAAGGAAGGAAGGAAGGAAGGAAGGGGAAGGGAGGGGAGGAGGGAAGAAGGAGGAGGGGAAGGAGGGAGACATAAGATGAGGGAGGATTCAGATGGTAGCAAGGAGATGGAACCTTGCCATCTGGAACTGAGAAAGAATGGAATGTAGAAACAAGTTTCTAAATGGGGATCCTCTGAAGCATGCTTGAAAAGCCCTCAGCCAGGTTTCCAAAGGAAATGTGCAAATTGCTTCTATATATCTACTGTATAAAAAAAAACAGTCCATAAGTGTTCAGTTCCTTTGTGCTTTCGTGTTTGGATGGTGCACACAATGTGGAGTCAAGTGCACAGATGAGAACACATCTGGTTGGACCCATGCACAGAATTCTGCGCACAGACAGAATCCCCCAGGTATGCCCAGCTTTTGCTGTGCACAGTTTGTGCAAGGGCATCATTCTATGTGTGTATACAACGGGACCCATCGGGGGCGTCTGCAGCCCTGGATGTGTACACATACGTGCACACAGTTAATAATGGGCTGGCACTAATTTGCATTTAGTGTGTGCCAGGCTTTGTCCTAAGCCTGTTGCAAATATCAAGCCCATTTCATGCTCACAGCGGTACCGGGTGCACCCAGTTATGCACGTGCTCCTGGCTGTCTGAGCCGCACACACACACATTTCTGTTAGGTAAGCACAGGCTCAGACTGGCCGTCAATTTTCTGCTGCTTAACCCAAGCTACATGAATAACACCGGGAAGGCACACTTTCCTGGGCTGGAAGCAGTAACAATGAATTAAAAGATAGATCATAAAGTCCTTTCAAAATACCATCCACTTAAGAAATAGCAGACACCCAGCCTGCGTTTTCTTGCTGTGTAAACACATTCCCACCACCCCACTCAGTTAAATAAGGCTCACTCCAGTTTGGCAACCCCGCAAACGCATTTTTTTGCAGTTTCTTTTTCAAAAACAAGATTGCTCCCCCGGCAACTGTTTCCAAGCACATTCCCTCGTTCTGAGAGAGGGAAGGAAAAAGCAGCGCGAGTCCCTTGTTACTATACAGGGAACACAGAGCAGGGGCCGGGGGAAAGCAGACGTGGGGAAGAGGCAGAGACACTGAAGCTGAGGGTGTGTAGTAAGACACACTTCCCCAGAAGAGAACCGGCCCGATGCCCCCGGACCCAGCGTAACTGCCGGCTGGTTCGAAGGCTCTCGTGCGGCTGTACCAGCTAGGATCATCCCCTACCCCAATGCTTGTGTGTGTGTGTGTGTGTGCGTGTGTGTGTGTCACACACACACACGCACACACGCATCCATACCGTGAGAGGCCAGAGGTCATCCCTGGAGCAGCGCGGTAGAGCTAATGAGGAGATCGAAATTAGTTCCCTTTGAGAGGGGACGTCTTTTGAACAATGGCATTTTCTCAACAGCACGTTGACCACTTACACTAACAAAACTAGTCCCTGGGGCAGGGGAGAAGGTGAGGGCCGGTGGGTAGGAATCAGAGACCAGAAGAAAAGAATGCTTTCCAGCCCAATCTGGGTTTTTAATGCAATAAATAATTCCGCTCTATCCAATTCATTCCATCCCATCCTGTCCAAATGTTTCCCTCCATGTTATTCCACGAATTTCACTACGAGCTAATCTGTGCGCGTGGCCACTCCATCCCCACTGCACTGCAACTCATTCCATCGGATTCCGGTTTGATCCGTGCTTCCCTCATCTGCTTCCAGGGCACCTCCAGCTCTCCCCTTTTTCTCAACCCATTGCGCCCCCACTGCGCCCCACTGCGCCCCGTTCCGTTATTTCATTGTCTTTTTAACCATTGGGATCTGTTGTGACAACGGCTACCAGAAATAGTCCATCAACAACTATGACGTGAGCCGCCCTGAGCACCGCAAGGGATAACGGAGAGAGAGACAGAGTCCCCATCCCTGCCTTCTTCCTGGGGAGGCAGAAACAATCCTTATAAAACAATAGGAGAACGATGGAACCCTCTCTGCCTTGACAGACCCCACTCCATCAAGAATCACGGGCAACCCCCCCACCCAAAAAAAACCCCACAAAGGCATAACTCTACACAGATCATGAATAAGAAACCAAGTCTGCTTTGGTGTCGGGCAGAAGGAAAGCCAGACGAAGAAGCAGTCAAATTCCAGATATCGCCCTTAGCAGCCGTATCACACAGGGGTCGGTACCAAACAGCCTCAAAAATCTCAGTGCCGTAAAGCAAAGATCTGTTTCTCACTCGTGATTCACGTCTCTCGCGCGCTGGCTGGGCGCTCTGCTCCCCGGGCTCTCAGCGTCGCTGCCAAGACCCAGCTGATGGAGCAGCCGCTGTCCAGGACACTGCCTGTCACTGCGGGGGGAGGGGGGAAGGGGGGAGAAGCGCGTGGCAACCAACACATTGGCTCCTAGATGTCGTGGCTTCCTACCCAGAAGAGAGAGACTTCATCTCCACCCACAGGTTGCCATCCTAAACACGTCCCACGCCCACACTCAAAGATCAGAGCAAAGAAATCATGCATTGAGAAGGTGAGAGACCAGGGAAATTGTCATAAGGTCAGGAGCGGAGCTGAACTATTTGGCAGTGAACGTTAATGGCTAGCACACCAGCTGGGCATCTACGGGCTCCGACCTTGCCTTCCTGGAGCCTCAGACTTCTTATTTATAAAATGGGGATAATCAAACCTGCTTCTTAGGTCTCTTGTAAAGGCTAAATGAGATAAGCATGGGAAGAACCCAATACACAGTAGGTGCTTAATAAATACGGAATTTCCCTCCCTGAGGCTCTGTGCGTATCTCCCTGCCAACCTCCTTACAAAAGCATCATAGGCACAAACGAGATGGATCTTATCTGAGAACAGAGGAGAGATTTTAGTCCCCCACCCCCAGCCCAGCCCTCATATCTGTTGCCTCCATTTGAAACAGGAGCTTCAGCCACCTGCTCGTTGATGATCCATCTGCTTTGCAAATGTAAAAATGTAATTATATCACAACACTGATTTCTGATGGGCATAGACCAATACCCAGAGATGCTTCGTTCCCAAACATTGCAGGAAAAATGTACCACACTCCCTGGAGCAGAAGTGTAATCAAAATGAACGATCATCAAGTACAATATTTTCTCGTGCTCCAGAGAAGACTGCAAACGTCCTGGGACATCAGGTTTGGAGCCTTCCAGAGCGCCACATATCTCTGCTTTTTGGACCTTGTCCTGGGTGGAATTGGTACTACGGGGCATGGTCTTATTTAAAGACCCTTTGAGAAGCAGGGACTGAGGAGCTCTTTCTTTGTGGGAAGTCACACATTGGAGTTCCACCATAAGGTTCTAGAACAATGGGCACAGAACATCTCTGCAATCTACTGAAGACAAAAAGGAGAGCCAAGAGCAAGAAAGTTCCACTGTCTATCAATTTAGGAAGCCGACATGCATCAACCACCTCCTCCGTGCTGAATCTTGGAACAAAACTACCCGAGTGGATTGCAGACGCCAAATTTTTCATTAAAAGCCCAATATGGAAACAAACGTTTACAGGCCAGCCCTGTTTTAGACATGTGTTGTTGTTTTGTTTGTTTCGTTTTGTTTTGTTTTATAATCTGCATCTATATCTTATTGCTGTTATGGCAAACTCCCACACAAATGTGTGGCTTAAAACGACACAACTTTAGGGGCGCCTGGGTGGCTCAGTTGGTTAAGCAGCTGCCTTCGGTTCAGGTCATGATTCCAGGGTCCCAGGATCGAGCCCCACATCGGGCTCCCCGCTCAGCAGAGAGTCTGCTTCTCTCTCTCCCTCCACCTGCTGCTCTGCTTACTTGTGCTCTCAATCTCTCTGTCAAACAAATAAATAAAATTTAAAAAAATCATTTAAAAAACCCCACAATTTTATTATCTTACGTATCTTGAGGTCAGAAATCCAAATGGGTCTCACAAGGCTAATATAAGGTGTCAAAATTGCTGCATTCTTTTCTAAGGAAGAATGATTTTGTTGTTGTTGTTGTTTTGTTTTGTTTTACCTTTTACGGCCTCTAGAAACTGCCTTCATTCTTTGGCTGATGGCCCTATTCCATCTTGAACATCAGCATTGGCTGGTTGAGTTTCTCTTATTACATATCACTCTGACCCTCGTCTGCCTACCTTGTCCACATTTAAAGGACCCTTGGGATTACAATGGCTTACTTGGATAACCCAATATAATCTCCTTATCTTAAACTCCACTGACTAGCAACTTTAATCCCATCTGCTTTAATTCTTTAATTCCCCCTTGCCATGTGCCATAACATATCCATGGTTTCCGGGATTAGAACGTGGACATCGTTGGGACCATGGTTCTTCCTTCCACATTTTTCTTCTGCTGCAGTCTTGATCAAACCGGCAAACTGGGTGTTCTATCCTTGCCTGGCCAAAGAATGAACACGTGACCCAAGGTAGGCTGATCTCACCCTTTTTCTGGGATTTAAATCTTGAGCTGAGTGACCCACTAATGGAAAATGGTTGCGGCTCAAGCCACCTCAGTGACAGAGCATGCTAAAAAAGACCCCTTTAGTTTCGGTTCTCTGAAATTTCCCTGCTCTCTTTCCTTTCTAAAGTGAAGTTCGCAAGCATTTCTCCCAAAGCCGTGAGCTGTCCCGTATTTCTTCTAATGGATCATTTGTTTGTTTAAGTCGTCCAGAATTAGCTTCTGTTGTTTGCAACCGACAAGCCCCTGAGAGATTCAAGCACAGAGAGAGACAGAGACAAGCAGGGAAACTCACAGAACCTAAAGATAAAGCAGGCACGCTCTCCTGACTTGTGTGGAGGACAGCAGACTTACTTTGGAGAAAAAAAAAAAAAGTGAGTCTGAAATAAATAGCTCGGCCAGATGAATTTATTTCTAGGGAGTGGCAGTAGTAGACTTGTTATATGCATCTCTGGGTATTTTCACAGTTCCATTGTTGGAACTAGCCCCTCTTATTTATTTACACTGAATGAAAAGAGCAGTATGATAATATGCATGAAATAAGGTTTCTGCTTTGTTTGCTTCCCCGATCTTTTTCTCACGTAATTTAATCGAAGGAGCTATTCCGATCCCTACGGGCAGAGGCTGAAGAACTGATGACTCCTGCTGTCCATTCATTCATTCAAAATTAATTATAACACCTACTCTGTACCGGGACCTTAGGGATATGGACATAGAAAAAGTCAGACTCCCTGGGTCCAAGGGTCCTACTTAGCTCCTCATCTAAGACAAATTTCCTAAGCATACCTACTAAGTGTCAGCTCATCCATGGTCCTGTTCTCAAAGAGAATAAAGTCTAAAGATAAAGGAGGCATGTGTGCTGGTATGTAGAACGATCAGCAGGGAAATCCTTTTTTTTTTTCTGAATGAGAGAAGTGCATTTGGCTAATTGATAAGCATATAAAATATTATTTCATTCAAGAATTTGTAAAAGTTTAGTTACGCAGTCATGGAAATTTGGAAATGGTCTTTCTAGAACAACAGCAGAGAGAGAGAGACTAACTGAAGAGAGTCGAGGGAGCATGTCTTGGTAGACAGGATATAGAAGAGGATATAGCTACAGAGTCTTTATATTCTTGTGATCATTAGAGGAAGCTGAACTTTTTGTTGTTCAGTCAAATGAAGGGGGGCTACAGTTTACTGAAAACCAGAGAGAGAGACTGAGTACCATTCTTAGTTATTCCATTTTTGGAGCTTCTTTCTCATGTTAATTACAATATAAAAAAATCTATGTGCAGGTAAATGTGCAATAATTAGGGGCCAAGTAACCCCTAGTCTGCTGGTTCCACCTTAGAGATACTGGGATAGAGTTTGGGAAAGGTTTAAGATGAGGGCAAAGATGAAGATAATATGGAGGCATATTTGGGGATTCAATAAAAGGGACAGACCAAGATCAGATTCCTGATTGCATCTCACATACATATGATATCTACCTGCATTCTCCTCCATGGTCACGGCTGAAACCAGACAAAATCAACCAAGCGCTTACAGACGCACATTACTTCACCTGCCCTGCTTGTCGCCGTCACTGCACGGGGGAAGTCCTAGACAGTGCTTCTCAAATATCACTGTGCACATGAATCATCTCATTATTAAAGTTTATATTCCAGTTCAGTAGGTCTGGGGCAGGGTTGAATTCTGCAGCTCTAACCAGCTCACAGGTGATGATGATGGCCAAGACTGAATTCTAAAGAAGTCCTGCTCTTTGGTTTTTCCTTGGAAGGTAGTGCTGAACAGCATGTTGAACAGCAAGGCTTGGAGCAGTCCTGGAGACTGGAGTATTCCGGACACGATGTGAGCCCACCTTCTCAGCTACTCTCCCTGTCTCTTGCTGCTGCTAAAGAGGGCCAAGTCTGCCACAAAGGTGAAGGATGGGGGACAAGGGTCACCACGCACAGGAGCAGAGACAGAGTAAAAGAATCTGCCTGGGAGTATCTGGGAAAGCTAGCCAGGATGAGCCCACACTTAAAGGGTGAGTGAATGCTTGCCAAACCAACAAGGAAGCGGATGGTAGGGCATGGAAAGGCATCGGCATGAGAAAAGACACTGAGCTATGAGAAAATGAAATGTAGCATATCTGAGCAACTACAGAAGAGTAAAGTAAAGGGGGAAGAGTAAAGCACGACCTTCAAAGGAAAAACCAAAGAGCAGGACTTCTTTAGAATTCAATCTTGGCCAGACACCAGAAAAACAAGCTTGGCTTTAAAAAAAAAAAAATGTTGATGAAGACTATTGAGTATTTTCTATGTGCTGGGCACTGTGCTATGCTCTTTTCACGATTCTGTCTTTTGGACATCACAACAAATCCCCGTGTTTGATCTGGGAAAAGGGAGGCTTAGAGAAGCCAAGTAACTACCCCAGGGCCAAGGAGCAAATAGATGCAGGAACTGGAAAGTGGCCCAAGGTAACCTGACTCCAAGCAACGCGTGCTTAACCACCATGGGACATTATCCCCCACCTGGTGCTACTGTGGTCACTCTCGCCCTGCCAGTAGGTGGACTCTGGAAACCCTCCATGACCCTGTGGCCAGTGAGCATGAGCGGTAAAGCCCAAGGCATTGAACTATATAGTCTCTCCTCATGGGCTCCCCTGTCTCTATTCCCAGTTGCCCTTCAACTCGCGCTTGGAACATGAGTCTGATCAGCTGGGATTCCCACTCTTTTCCCCAGACATTCGTCTCTCATCAAGAGAACTGGGGAAGAGGCCATTTTTCATGTTTCGGTCTGGGCTCTGCGGTGTTCAGAAAGCTCATGGAATGGGCCGAGGGCATCACTTTCCCCCAAATATTCCATCCCTTCACCAGACCAGTAAATACCCCTTTGCCTAGGACACCTGCTGCTGCTGCTGCTGCTGCTGCTGGATGAAAGGGCCTTATACTCTCATCACCAGGGGTAGAGCAGGCACTGACGTCAGAAGACAGAGCTGCTGGAGTTACATAACCCCGGAAGCTGCTTGAGCATGGAATAAGGCCATATTTAACCTCAGGGAAGCTAAAAATAGGCAAATAGAATTTTATTTCTCCATAAAAATTTTAAACTTGAAATAATATTTTTTTAAGCGATCCTAGGCAAGGATTGCGCTTGGCCCCAGGCAATGTTTTCACTGTTGAATTACGATCCCTAAGAAATATGTATGGTATATATGCATGGTATACTCATGGCAAATGTGTGTGTGGATACATGTGAGTGAGTGACGGTATGCATGCGAATACCGGGTACGTGTGCGTGGATAAATATAGATAAGAGATACGGCTGTGGGTACACATATAGATAGAGATATAGGTAAAAATACAGAATGTGGGTTGGGGTTTGCTGGGGGGGGTGGTAGAGGAATGAGTGTTTATGTAACGGGGCGAGTGGGTATGAGGTTTGTATATTTTGTGAGTGGGAAGGTTTCGATACAGGTGTGCAGTATATTTCTGTAACTAAGAGCATGAGTTGTATGGGTGTGTTGCAGAAACCATGCATGGTGTGTGTGGTAGGTGTGTGTTTGCAGGGGTGTGTAAGGGTATGTGAGCATAAGGCACTGCATCTGCTCTTGCTTCTGTGAGTGTGTGGTGGATAGATTTCCCTGAGTGTGGGGAATGTGTGTTTGTGTGTATTCAAGCTGTGTGGGGATGTGCGGGAAATGTGTGTTGACGGTGTGCGTGTGTGGGTAGCCCTGGAACTGAGTTGAGCGTGCAGGTGTGTGCGGGAAGGGGTGTGTGTGCATGTGTGCACACCGCGGCTGGTGACGCCAGGAAAGATGGTCACAGAGACCTGAATATGCCTTTCCAACATTTAGAACATCCTAGATCTTCTCCTAACATATTTCCAGAGACCTACTGGAAGGTGTTCTCCAGCATGCTGACCTCCTGCTCTCCTTTGCCCCTGTGGGACGCCAACCCCTAATTTCCTCTTTGACTAGGCACAGAGTGCTTGGAGCAATTACCATTTCCTGGTACATAGGGGCTTGTCTCAAACTCTGGTCTTCCTGTCTAATGGAGGACATGGTCAAAACAAAAACAACAAGAATCTGCCCTGAGCAGAAATAACGTACCTTTAAAGCTCAGTTCACATTTTCCCACAAGAAATGAGAAGACACGGTGTGGCTTAGAAGAAATTCTCTAATTTTAGGGTTTTTAGGTTTTTTTTTTTTTTAAAGATTTTATTTATTTATTTGACAGAGAGAGAGATCACCAGTAGGCAGAGAGGCAGGCAGAGAGAAAGGGGGAAGCAGGCTCCCCGCTGAGCAGAGAGCCTGATGTGGGGCTCGATCCCAGGACCCCTGAGATCATGACCTCAGCCGAAGGCAGAGGCTCCACCCACTGAGCCACCCAGGCGCCCCGAGGGTTTTTAGTTTCTGCTCTGTCACTGTTCTGTGGTCTGGCTTTAGACAAACCCTTCCTCTTCCTGGTTCTAGAATCAATCTTAAATCTTAACTATTCCGACTTTCTATTTATATGCTTAACAACTTTTCATTGGCTCCCTACAGCTCCCTGAATAGAATTCTGTCTCCTCAGCATGCCATTCAAGACCCATCAAAACCTGACTGTACTAGTTTCACTCCTTGCCATTCCTCCATGCCACCATATCTTCTAGACTCACCAATCTACTGACTGTTCCTTAGAGGCAATATTATCTCCTCAGAGAAGGGCACCTGGCTGGCTCGGTCAGTTAAGCCTCTGACTCCTGCTTTTGGCTTGGGTCATGATCTCATGGGTAGTGAGACTGAGCCCCACAGCAGGCTCCATACTCAGCAGGGAGTCTGCTTGAAGATTTTCTCCCTCTGTCCCTCCCTTCACTCCCTCTCTCTCAAATAATAAAATATTTTAGAAATGTATTATCTCCTCAAAGAAAATATGTGACTGTGCCTTGTGTTGAGTAAGTCCAACTCAACCATCTTTCCTCATGTAGAAAAACAAAGGATCAGGAAGGACATATCCTACCATATTCACTGATTGCTTGCTTGATCGATTCATTCATTGATTCATTCAAAATATTCTGGGGTAATTAGTAAGTTTCAGAAACTCAACTAGCTTATAGAACATGGTAGCTAGCCAAAAAGATAGGTACCTTGCCCCTGTAAAGCTTATATACTAAAATTAACTGAAATAAAAAATTAAATTAAGTTAAATTAAATTAAGTTAAATCAGATCTTTCCCCAGAAAGCTACTCCCATAACCTGTGCCTGAATCTAGAGTGATGGGGAGTTTCAAGGAAAAATTCCATTCATCAGGTTGGGGATATAAGCTCCACGAGGTCGGCAATTTTTTGTATGTTGTGTTCACTGCTAAAACTTTGGCGTCTAAAACACAGAAGACTCTTGAGTATTTGCTAGGAAAAAGTGAATACTGCAGCTGTCAGATTGCAGAAATTGAGCTGTGCAATCATTACTGTTATTGATAACGTCCCCTTTCCACCTAAACTGTGAAATGTATGCCACACCTCACCTCTAATTCTCTCAATAGAATCATGAAGCAGGTCTGATCATCCCATTTTATAGCGGCGCAAGCTAAGTAATCTAAGAACCAGTGAAGTTAACACTAGCCCACGGCCATGTAATTGCTACATGACCCAACTGGAATTTGAATCCAAGGTCGGCTCCAACACTATCCCATGCTGTAATTGAGGCACTCTTGTGGTTTCGTGGGGGAGAAGCAGAGAAATCTTCTTTCCCTCTCATCCCGCTGACGGAGAATCCAAACTACATGGTCAGGAGCGCAGGAAGGGGGTTGGCATTAAGGAAACAATAGGCTGAAGACACTGCATTGTCAATAACTGCTGAAAAATCATGGCGCTAATTAGGAAAGATGCTTCTTGTTCTGCCAAAAGCTCTATCTTCTTCCAGAGATCAATAAATCAAAAATAATTGTTTACTTTGTCTAGGCTCCCTGCCTTCTCTTCTGCCTGTATTCTTTTCCTTCTTTCTTTGTATAATGTGAAAGTTGATGAAGGAGCCTCATTTTCACTAACGAAAGAAACTTGATTTTTTTGGCACTATATCCCTCATTTGGAAGAGCAAAATCTACTTAGTGGTGGCCTCTGCTTCCTATTTGTCCAAACCAAGGCCCAAGATCAGCAGAAGGCCAGTTTTCACGTGCAGTTTGAGCTCCCATTAAATCTATTATTTCAGGAAGGGTATTTAATGATAAATGTTAACAGTCATTAAATGATAGCAGCCCTCACCTTTTTTGTTTGCTTGTTTATCTTGCCACTCTCTCCCCCAGTAGTATATGAAAGGCCAACAGCAATATGGCCCCAAAGAACTTCGACTCTAGAAACCAGGATAACCACTGAATATAAGATGAACACCAGAGTAGAAATAAGTAATACTGACTTAAAAAAGTAGCAGGGGAAAAAAAAATCTCCCATGCTGGGACACAACAGTAGATCCATCCATCAGGAAGAATTCTTGTCCAACCACAAGAAGAAGAGTAAAGGAAGAAGACTTCGGTCATGGTCTTCTGAGGACTGTGCAGTACATATTAAGGGCTATGTAGTGAAAAGAAGGGCCATATGTACCCCAATGTTTGTAGCAGAAATGGCCATAATCGCCAAACTGTGGAAAGAGCCACGATGCCCTTCAACAGACGAACGGATAAAGAAGATATGGTCCAATACACAATGTCCATATGGTCCATACACAATGGAATAGTATGCCTCCATCAGAAAGGATGAAGACCCAACTTTTGTATCAACATGGACGGGACTGAAAGAGATTATGCTGAGTGAAATATGTCAAGCAGAGAGAGTCAGTTATCATATGGTTTCACTTACATGTGGAGCATAAGGAAAAACATGGAGGACACTGAGAGAAGGAAAGGAAGGGTGAATTAGGGGAAATTGGAGGGGGAGACGAACCATGAGAGTGGACTCTGAGAAACAAACTGAGGGTTTTGGAGGGGAGGGGGTTGGGGGGATGGGTGAACCTGGTGGTGGGTATTGAGGAGGGCACGTATTGCATGGAACACTGGGTGAGGTGCATGAACAACAAATCTTGGAACACTGAAAAAATAAAATTAAAGTAAAAAAAAAATTTTTAAAGGGCTATGCTACCAACTTAAATCTATTTTATGGCACATTTAGTAAGTCAAGTGGTATGCTGATAAATGTTTAACAACCAGATTTCTGGGGGAGAAAAAAAGCAGTAATTTGTAACATCTGCCAGGGCTCATGGTGTAAATATTCTCACCATGTCTAATTGCAAGCAACCAATATGAATGTTGGATTTGTGAAAAGATGCGTACAACTGATCCTTGTAGGTCAAAACAAGCATGTTTAGTATCCCAAGTGGTATTGCCTCAGGAATATTTTGATGATGATTTAGCTTCCCAAGTGGTTTGGCCCATAGGAAAGAATTCACTTATCTACCCCAACATTATCGGCTTAATGGCCAACTCTTCCTTTCAGTGGCAACAGATACATTTTTGTGGTTTATGTATCCTTCTAGTGGCAGTCAATTGCTGGAGCCAGATCACAGAACGAGGGATAGCCAATAAGGCTGGGAGCACATCTGGAACATGGTGGGCAGCCATAGTATGACCTCCCACTGGGGACCAGGGCAGTTGGCCCATTGGTCTTCCCTCTGCCCTGTGTTAAGACCTTATCACACCCTCTGCTGTAACAGTTTGAATTCCACGAGGATAGGTAGGAGAACATATTTATCCCTGGCACATTGTGGTGTTAGCCTGAAAATTTACACTAATATGTTAAGTAAGTAGGCTAATTAGAATAGAAGAAAGATCTATTGAGGACCTTTACTTATCTCCATGTGCTCTTCAGTTCATCCCCACTAACTTGACTGTCACTTCTCTCATAAAACACATAAAAAGGGGAATTATGGAAAAGTCTTTTAGCCCCTGTTACACACTCTATAGCTTCCTGAATAAAAATCCCCTTTAAAAAATATTCCTCAACAGTGTGCTAACATGCTTTATCTCGATCCAAAGTGGTAAGGTCTCTGCATCCCCATGGAAATATCGCCCTCAGTGAAACATTGACATGATAAAAAAAAATAATAACATGAAATTTGGGGTAAACAAAAGGCAGGGGTATCTTGAGCCCAATGTTGGACCATTAAAAGGAAAATTTGATAGTGCATCGTCTGTAGACTTCATAGGAAGGGAGAGATAACTGCGTACAGCTCCAATATCCAGACTTGGAGTTCAAGCATTACTGACTAATGGCTTCTACTTGCAAAGTTCCCACAGCAACTGGACAAAGAGCTGTAATAATAAATTGGGTTCTGATTATATGCCTTCAGCTAGACTGTGAAAACCAAGGGGAGTCAAGTGGAACTTAGAAGCTTCGAGAACTAAACTGTCTGACTCGGGCAGTATAATTTGGGGGACTCACACTATTCAGGTACAGAAGGGAACATGTAGGCAGTTACTGATTTGGAGTTGGAAAAGACCTAACAAGTAGTTGAGGCTACATCATTCAGCCTGCTCATGCCAGACACCCCGTTACCTAACACAATTACAATGATCTCTGGGGTCCCACTTCACCCTGTGCACCCAGAAAGGAAAGACCTAGATTCAGACCTAGAGCCATCTCCAACTGACCTGGGCTTCAAGGATGAGGCTTGGAAACGTTCTGGACTGGGAATGCCAAATCTTTGTTTCAGGTGCAGGAGAATGTGATCAATGTGATCAGTTCATCAATGTGAACTGTCATTCTCGATGTCCAGTATTTCAGCTACACAGCAGATGGGAGTCATGGGGAAGCAGCAAGCAAACACTACATGCTTAGACAATTCCCAAGACCTGCCTATTTTCTTATTTGACTAACAAGCGATGCCAATACACCACAATTAATTAAGACTATTAAATGGGGAACTGGAGCAAGGGGTACACGGGAGCTCTCTATACTATCTTTGCAACTTTCCTACAAGTCTGAATGATTCTAAAATAAAACACTTCAAACCAAAAGACTACGAAGCAATTTCCAGTTGAGATTTTGTTTCGGGTTCAAGATATCACTCGGCCCGTAATGTGACTGCTTGAGTAGGTAGGTCTGGATTTGATGCTCCTGTTGAAAACTCACCGAATGACATTATCTTCACTATAAAAAAGAAACTGCACAGAAAACCAAACACTAGAAGAAAATCCAATTACTGATGCCTATGGAGGGTGGGCTTCCTTGGGTAAGGTGTTCCTTTTTCTTTTCTCAGTTCTTTAATTTTTCTTTGCCTTCTAAAATTTCCACTGTTACTTCTGAGGGAAATTGGATTTGCAAAAAGGCTTCACTCTTGCCCAACCATCTACAAGACAAAGCTTCTCAGTGTAATGTACCTTCAGGATCCGGTCTTGTTCCTCTGGTTTCATCATCCATTACTCCTTCTCCTCCTATGGATGACAGTATTTTTGGATAATTCCATATGCCTATAATTGTTCCAGACATGCTGTATGGCTTCACAACTCTGAGTCTTTGCATATCTAATCCTAATAACTTCAAATGCCTTGCCTCCTCCCCAGTTTAATTTTTGGATGTTTCCTTCAAAATTTAGCTAATATCACCTTTCTTGGGAAAGCTTCCCTGACTCCACCAAGTCTCCCTACAGAATTCATGCTCTCCCCTCACTGTCAAACACAAGTTTCTATCATTGTATTTATCATACTGATTGGTATTTATCTGTCTCCACGGTTAGCCTGACTACAAAATCACTGAGGGCAGGATAGTATGTGATGTATTACTACATTCACAGTGACTAGTACAGTGTCTGGCATATGGAACTTACTATAATAGATCCTTGTTGGGTGGATAGTGAACGTACTCATGAGCAGATGTTTGGTTACCCCCAGAAGACAGCATTATTGAGTTATAAAGAAGAAAGCTTGACTAAAGGCCAAGAGCCAAAACGGAAAGGCAGAGCCAAGCTGGGAAGTCAGATGAGAAGTGGCCGGAACTTTGACAAAGGCACAGGCATACAGATGACCAGGAACCTCACCTGAGTCAGAGCCAGTGTGAGTCTGAGCCTCTACTGAGGTCCCAGGGTAAGAGCTTTCAAGTTATCTTGCTGTGAGATGCTGAACAAGACCTTCTAACCCAACTTGTCTTGTTTACTCATATGATCCTTAAATTGCTAGGAACAAAATGCCCAACAGAGATCATTGAGTCCAGTGGTCTATAAACCACACTTAACAGGAATCTGAGACTCTATAGAATTGTTTCAAAGACAGAGAATATTTGTTCATTCAACATGTATTTTGCCAAGGGCCTCCTCTATGCAGCCCTGGGAGATGGATAGGCAGCAATGAGGATGTGGGACTCTGTTCTCAGAAACTCAAAGTCTAGTAGGTAGAGCATTCTGATTATATAACATATGAAAGGACTGTCATGATGGAGGGGAGAATGATGAGAACCTCCAATCCCACCTATCCCAGCACCAATCACAGCACAGGAGAGCACAGAAGAGTTTCTAGCCCAGTGGTTCTCAAATTGAATTGGCGTGTGAAATACCAGTGTGGGTTCTGGTTCAGTAGCTCTGGGATGGGGCCTCAGATTTTGCAGATTTTGCAGCATCCCAGATGATGCTGATGCTGCTGGTTGTAGGCCGCACAGAGAGAACCAAGGTCCTAGAACAGAGCCACTCAAAATACGGCCCATGGACCAGCAGCATCACTGTCACTTTTGAGTATGCATAAATGCAAATGCTCAGGATTTACTACAGGTCTCCTAATCAGAATCTCTGAGGATAAAGCCCAGAAAGCTGTGTTCTATCAAATTCTCAAGGTGATTCGTATATTCACTAACATGTGAGAAGCAGCATCCTTGTGAATCTGCTTGAACTGAGTCCTAAAGAAAGAGATAAAATGTCCATGTGCAGAACTCCACCCAACAGCGTCTGTCATTAAGTACACTGTTTGCCTCCGATTTCAGCTCCAACAAATATTTCCCATTCACTTGGCCAGGCACAGAAGATCAATATCATTGCTAAAACAAAACAGGCCTGGGTTCCCACAAACTGAGACAGGCTTGAAAACTCCTGGAGGGAGAAAGGATACAACCTGTTGTAATGCCACAAAGATGGAAAATGAATGGTATGTGCACCATCATATGCACATTCTGTTCCTGTGACAGACATCACTAATCAATCCCCATTCTCTTTCTTGCTTAACCCAGACCCTATCTCAGAAACCTCAACCTAGCTCTCCAGGCATCCCTTACCGGCCGAGGGAAGCTTATATATAAGAGAAACCCCTTCTAATGCTTTAAAGCATCACATACTGAGAGGTTTAGTCAAAATAAATATTTTACTAGGTATAGTAAAAAAGCGGCACCATCATTTTTCTTCCTGATGTGCATTTCTCAGGAAGGAGAATCCTTACACCAGGGTCATCAGTGGGAGTGACCAAACCACCTATTCAGCAAGTGACATTTGCATATTTCATCCAGAGGAAAGAACAGAGAGGGGGAGGAGACACACATTTATTGAACACGTACTCTAATGCCATGCGCCTTCCTAAGAACTTTACGTATAGAATACGCAATCTGACCCTCACCATAACTGTATAGGGTAAATGTTGTCATCCTTACTCTATAAAGGAGTCTCAGAGAAGTTATGTGAGTTGCCTGCTGTCAAATAGCCAGTAAAGAGCTTGAATTCAAGCCCAGGTCTCTTTGGCTTAAAATATGTGTCTTTTGCTGGTACACTCTAATAAACAGAGGCATTACTGTTGACTTAAAAAAAAAAAAAGACCACAGAACAGCAAGGGTTTCAGGATAGTTATTTCTAGATAGCTCTATGGGAGCCTGTGGATTCTCTTAAGGGACCTTTATTTTTATTTTTTTATTTTTATGTTTATTTTTTTTAATCTTAATTTTATTTTTTTCAGTGTTCCAAGATTCATTGTTTATACACCCCACGCAGTGCTCCATTTTAGCCCAGAATCTCTGAGTTTCAGATGGTCTGGGATGAAGATTTCAGCTTTTGGTTGATCCTGAAGAACCTGAGAGAGTGGCCTGGAATATTTACCCTGGGAGCACAAAATCCTGACGAAACAAATTGGTGGCTTTATCAGACAAAACCCAAAGGAGCGAGTTGTTGCTTTAAATACTAATTCTGTAATCTGGTTTATTTCCCTAAACTGGCCCTTGATGGGGAGTCTAATATAATAAATACCTCAATTTTGTTGTTATTATTGTATATTACAAGAATAATTACATTATTATCACTAATACTATTATAACAAAGTCACAGCTGGGTTCTCTAAAAATAGATGCGGAAATGGAATTTAGGGTGCAAGATGTTTACTAGGGGTCAACATCTGTGAAGGGACAGGGGAAGGAAACAAAGACGGGCAGAGAAGTTGAACTGCATCAAACTTGAAAAGCCTGAGACACCCCAACAAGGAGCTCTGAAACAAACAGCATACATTAGGGTTGTTCCTCTTTAGGCCAAAATGGTCCGACTTTTATAAATCTGCCTCATTCACGGGAGTGCGTGTGGCATAGTCATTTGTGCCCCCAACTCTTGATTTGGGCTGAGATCATGATCTCAGGGTTATGAGATGGAGTCCAGTGTTAGGCTCTGCGCTCAGTGTGGAGTGTGGAGTCTGCTTATCCCTCTCGTTCCCCCCACTCTCTCTCTCTCTGCCAAATAAATAAAATCTTTAAAAAAGTAAATAAATCTGCCTAATTCAGTCACTAGATACTGGATGCTCTAGGAAGAATGGGATGATCCAGCTTTCTACAGCTGAGGAATGGGTGGCTACAGACCCTCTGACCACATGCCTTACAACCCTACGGCAAGTCTTTCTTTGAAGGACAATGCAGACATGTGAACGGGGCTTTACAATTTATGACACTGTTGTATCGATTAACCCACGTGCACCTTACAATCCAGATGTGATCACAGTAGATTCCACTATTGTTAAAAATATTTGTTGTCCTTTCTTTCCCAGTGGAAGAAGTACTTCCTGCCCCACTGACATCAGGCTCAGTCATGTGACTTGCATTGCCCAATGAGATATGAGTGGAGGTAATGTATACCACTTCTGAGCAGAATCTTAAAGAGCCCCTGCATGTGCTGACATCTTCTCTCCTTTTTTTCCCTCTGCTCAGAGTCCAGATGTCCCTAACAGGAGCTGCTCTTTCAGAATGGGTTCTTGAGTGAAGGCTCATGGAGCAAAAGCTGTAGGCTCTCCACAGTGGACACATTTGTGAGGGACACAGAGACCTGTGCTGTTTCACAGTGCTAAGCTATTTGGGGATTTTTGTTACTACAGCATAACCTAGCCTAGCCTGGCTGAAACACCTCCGATCACCTACAAGATATAAAGCTCAAGCTTCTCAGCAAGGTTTTATATAACCCAACCTCCACCCATTTTCCCAGTCTCATCTCTCATCAGGCCTCACACCTCCTTGCTCTGCTCTGACCACCTCAAACCCATTTCTCTTTTTGAAAAACTCCTAATTCCCTTCCAAGCTTTAGCTCGAATATTCTCTACCCTATGTGAATTTCCGTCCTCCCACCCCTACTTTTCTCTAGGTAGAAACAATGCCTTCAGTCTTTCCCATTGGCCTGGGTAGATTTTGTGAGATCCTGCCCAGTGACGAGCATACTGTCAGGTGCTCAGCAGGTAGCCAATAAATATTTGGTGGAATAAATCATAGTGTATACTCAGGTGTTAGCGTGTCCCAGGCACTGTAATAAGTGCGTGATGTAGATTATTTAACTTTTACCAATAGTCTCTATTTTATGAATGGGAAAATTAAGGCCCAGAGAGGTTAAGGAACTTAGCTTATGCTTAGAAGAGACAAAATCAGGCCATCTGGTCCTACTGCCCACTTCGTAACTACTGTGCTATCTTGTAGCAATCCATATGTGCCCAGATTCTAACCAAGTCTCTGCCACATACCAGACACTTGATATATGAAAGTAGTGATGTATCAGGGGTCTGTCCCTAGGGCAGGCATAGAGGGAGTCCAGTGACGGTAAGAAATTTGAAAGAAATAATAAAATCAACTAAACTTTGGTCTTATTTATATTATCACCATGTACTAGCAGTTCTAAACAATGTCACTGATAAAATATTCTTCCCTGCCATGGTGGATCATTTCCAGCCCTCAACCCCTTATTCCAGAACTGAATGGTTGTTAAATGAATGGATGGACTGATTGATAGAATTGATGGTAATGTGAATGATGGAGATACAGCAGTTGACAGAGAACAAGCGCATTATTTCTGTGACTTTCCATTAAAGCAAAGCCAGTAGCCTAGTTTGACATGTTGCCTCCCTTGGGTAATGTGGAGAAACTGGAGGGAAACCAGCCAGCCCGATTGGCTGGGCCTGGCGTTCTGGAAAGGATGAAAGTCATCCACTATGTAAATCCAAAAACATCACCCAGCAACCTGAGGCGTGGGGACAGAGAAGTATCTCACTTTGGTAACCCTCCCTAGGCCAGTGACCAGAGCTGGCCTTTGCAAAGATACAAGCAAAATTCAGGAAGGAATCTGGAACCCACATTTGTAGAGGCACCATTGGGCAATGACCCCAATTTCTACAGCCTGATGCTCACCAAAGTATTATTCTGACAGGAAAAAGAGAAAAATCCTGCACACTCCTTTTGAATAAGTTCTATTTCTTGGGCCTTTGATGACAATTTTTTTGGACACTTTATCATAAGAGAGAATGGCAACTTAGGTATTTTCACCCATCCACATCTGTGTAGAATTCCCTAATATTTGGTAAGACCAAAATCCAGAAAAGTAAAGCATCTGTTTAGACAGAACCCACCCAGCCCTGTAGTTCCAATCTGGAGGCCTGCTCAGTTAATCAGTCTACTTGTCTGTGTCACTGACTAGATTGGATGTTTCTGGAATGTGGAGATACTCTCTCATTCCTATTGCAACAAAGGTAGCCCTTGGCTTGTTGAGTGAATAAAGGATGACTTTGCTTCTTTCTGTCATGGCCTGACCTAGTGACACCCCCCTAGTATGCCTTTCCCAAGTGATTTACTCAGTCACACAGAATGTCCTCCCCATTCATGGAGAGGGGATCCAGAGACCTGGGCCAGGGTTAAGTCTCATTTCAACCAGAAATGCCTCTCACAAGCTGCTCACTTTCTCCCCAAAGTTTTCTCCAATGATCTTCACGTTGGTCACATTAGTGAGGGTCTCAATGAGGGGTTAATCTCTGTCAGTACTTTTTCTTAACCCCTGTTAATTTCTCTCTTCATGACAAAAGCACACGTCAGGACTTGTCAAACCATCATGAGGAAGCAATCACATTAGAGCAGTGATTCTCAACGGGGGGGAGATTTTGTCCCCAAGGACCCAAGGGACATTTGGCAATGTCTGGGCACATTTTTGGTATTACAACCAAAAGCTGCCTGGCCCCAAATCTGTATTCTTTCTGTTTTTTTATTTCTTCCTTTAAAAAAAATTATTTAAATTCAATTTAATTAACATATAGTGTATTATTAGCTTCAGAGGTGGAATTTAGAGGTTCATTAGTTGCATATAACACCCAGTGCTCATTCCATCAAGTGCCCTCCTTAATTTTTAACTACTCTGGTGAACTGAAAATCAGAGATGATTTTGGTTCTGGCTTCTACGTTCATTTTAGGAAAGAGACAGAATGCGAGAAAGCAAAGCATTTGCCTTTCTTTGGGTTTTTGTGGGATGAAGATATCAGGGTAAAGAGTGAGCAATGACTAATGTCTGCAATTGCAGGGGACAAATGGCAAATCCATGAGTCTGAGACGAGGCTCTATGCCCGCCATAGTGGCTAATGAGGGAGATTGGCGTAGTAGAAAGAACATCATGCCAGGAAGCAAGAAACACAGATTTGGGGTATAGCTTGGCCACAAAAATGTTGTGGGACTTTGGGCAAGTTAACTTAAACTCTCCAGCCTGATTTGTCCTTTCTGATATTTTCCATTTTAGGTCTTCACATTGTTGTATAAAACAGGAGTCAACAAACTGGCACATAGGGCCAATATGGCTGTCTTCTGTTCTTGTCAATAAAGTTTTATCGGGACATAGCCACGCTTATCTTTTACATACGATCAATGGCTGTTTTTGTGCTACCACAGAAGAGCTGCGTAAGAGCAATAGTGATTGTATGGTCCACAAAGCTTAAGATATTTACTATCTAGTCCTTTACAGAAAAAGTTTGTCAAACTCTAGGGTAGAAGCACCTTTGTAGATTTTCCTTCTAAATCCGTGAGGCGGGAAAATAAAAACAAGCCTGTGCTACAAACTACACTAACCTATCGTGATGCTCTGATGATGCTCTAATGAAATCACCCATGTGAAAGTACCTTGAGAAAGTACTACGAAATATATGAATCATGCCATTATTATGTAATATATTAATATACAATTATATATAAATTATATCATTATATTTAAATGATGAAAATGCATATTATAATTATAATACATATTCTATATTATTAGTAGTATTCAGATGATGGGGATGCAGTGTGACATGATAGAAAACAAACAAAAGCCAAACAGCATGGGATTTGGAATCAAGCACACCTCAGATTGAATCCAAGTCCATCCAATTATTCCTATCGTGATTTGGAGTAGTTATTAAATTCCTCAAGTATCAGTTTTCTTAACTGAGTGTAATATTATTTAACTGGGGAAGAGAAATAAGGCATAATGGGGCTAATGACACTTAATTCCTAAGCTTGCTGGGAGGATAAAATAAGATATATTCAATTATGTATGCATTTGCCCACTGAATATGTCACGCAGATGTTCCACTGGATGCACTGGATGCGCAGTGGACGATCGCTAGATGTACAGCTCTGCTCAGAGAGCCCCAGTCCCTGCACCCTGGCAGCTACAGGTTAGTGGGATAGACAGACCCTGAGCCAGAAATTTCAGCACAATGAAAGCTCAGTGACAACTCTGAGGGCCATTCAAATTAAGTGGTAGCATCAGCATGACTGCTACAAAGAGCTGAGAATCTTTCAAAGGTACAAGAAATTGTCTGGGCTCCCAGTTGTGAGAGGCCCTTGGGGTGGGGGGGGACTCACAAGACTGCAAGATCTGAACTCAGGGAAGGGAGAAGGAAAGCAGAGCACTGTATAGATCCGAGCATGGGGTAGGAAAACGGGTAAGAGATGGCAAAGGGAGAGAGAGAAGGATGTGATAAAGGCAGGCCCAGAGGTCAGATTTGCCCTACTGAGCATCATGGGACTAGAGGAAACTCTACACACCCACCAGGGATGCCTTCTTCTCATTCAGAAAGCAGCCCCTCTAAGCCCCTCCAAAGAAGCCCACGCAGCTGCAAACACAGACAGCATAACTACACTCATGTACACGGGGGCAGAGGATGTGTTTTTCCTAAACTGCTTCCATTTTCTTCCTGGAAAACTAGCCACACCACATCTACCAGCCTCCCTTGGGATTAGGTATAGCCACACAACAGTTCTGGCTAATGGAACCTAGGTAGAAGTTATATTTGTCCCTGAAAGCCTATGCTAGTAAAAGCCTCCCATCTAGTTCCCCATCTTTCACTCTAGCCTAGTCTGCTGGGCTCAGTGGAGGACCTCGGGGCCCTAAAAGAATGGCAGACTCAGAAAAAGAAGGATCCTGGGTCCCTGCCTGACTGCCTGGATCAGAACCCACTGTGATGTGAACAAGAAATGAGCCTTGATCATATTCATGCCCTGTGAGCTTGGGGTTGCTTTTCTCCTTTACAGCCCTAATTAGTACATACAAGTATCTTATTTTCCCTTGATACATTTACTGCCACCAGAATGGGAGCTTCGTGAAGCTCATCTTCTCATTCACGCCTCTGTCTAGGACAATCTGACATAAACAAGACGTTCAGAAAACATTTTTAGACAGAAAATATTGGTAGGCTGAGGGCAAGATAAATGTCAATCAGCGACCTAGGGTCACTGGAAAGAAGAGATAAAAACTGACACAGGATATGACTCTTCTGTGACCTGTAAGGTTCTGTGAAGATTGCAGAAGTAGGTTTGAGCATGCACACAGACATAACCACAGTGAGTTCTTACAGCACCCTGGTGTAGACACAAGTACACAGACATGCCACAGCTGAATTCTTATAGCATGATGGGAACCAAAAATGATCGTACACTCAACAGAATAAGGATTTCCCTGTGCCCATGGGGGGCCCGTGTCTGTCTCCCAGTGGGACATGAGCTAGGCTCACAGACTCATACACCAAGCTTAGGCTTTGGGCCCAGAGAATCCGGGAATAAGTAAGAATGCTAACTCACAGTTATCAGGCTCTTTAAATCAGCCAATGCATACAGAATTCCCTGTGGATCATCTGGCACTGAGAAGGAGCTCAGAAATCTACCACCTTCCTTCCCTTCACTTCCCTTCATTTGCCCAGGAGAGCCATTTCATCCTAGGTAAGGTTCTGAGCTCCAAAAACTAGCAGCAGGCAGAGGCTGAGTCCCCATATGACTCCGCCACCAGGGCCAGCCAGTGTGCACCAAACCCTTAATAGTATTTAAACTGTCTGGGCACCCAATTATCTTAATGATGCAGAATTCGAAATAGCACAGTCTGTGTGCACCCCAGGAAAGGTCCCGTTCACAGACATGGGCCTATTAAGCCAGAGAAAAGAGTCTAATAAAAGAATTTAACAATTGCACTACTTAGAACAGAAAAGTCTGACAGGTCATCATTGGAAGCTGGGTTCTGCCTGAGAAACTTCAGGCAGAAGTCTGAGCTTTTCGGGGTACTTCCGCCTCCACCACTTGGGTCTCCCGTGCTTCAGCGGCCATGACTCTTCTCATTGTTGATTAGGTTTAATTCTCACAACTGTGTGAGGTAGACATGGCCAAGCCCATTTCACAAACAAGGGGACTGAGCCCTAGAGCAAGTTAGATCTTCTGGAACAAAACTCCGGAAGCTCACCGTGCAGCCTGGTATCCTGGGAAACCAGTCACAGAGACAGCCTGAGTTCATGTCTTGCAGGACAGCCAAAGAGAACCCTTCAAAAGGTGGCTCATTGAGTTTTCTCTTCCATCTCTTCTTTCCCTCCCTTCTCTTCCTGCTTCCTACTTCCCTTCCTACTTTCCTTTTCTTATTGATTCTTTTCCTTCATTCTTTACCTCCTTACTTCTCCCTTTCCTTCCCTCCTTACCTTGATTCTCTCTGTTCTTCCCCCACTCCCTTTCTTCTCTCTCTCTCTTTCCCTCTCCCTATCCCTCCAACTCTCATGCTCTCACTGTATTCGTTGACTACCTACTCTTTGTCTTGTCTTATACAACATATTGTGAACACTATGTTCACAACACTATTGTTCACAACAATATGTGAACATAATGGAACAGATCCATTAGACATGTCTCTATCCTCAAGGAACTCACACACAAGTGGGGTGGGGGGACAGAGAGCAAAACAGACACCACAGGAATGAGGTGAGCATTATGATGCAAAAATCAGAACTGGCTACAGGAGTGTGGATGACAGTCCCAGGGAAGGCTTTCACTTCAAGGCAGCCTCTACAGCACCGTCTAAACTTCTGTCCAAGTTCAAGATGTCACCATCCACACACATGGGGCTGCAAAGACTTCATCAACCTCTGCAGATCACGGAGTTCCCAACTTGTGCAATAAGACCACTAAGGCTTGCCAGTGGCTAGGATATGTCATGGAATTGGACACTTCCTCTTGTCTTGTCAATTTCAACCATTGCTAGGATACCCAAAGAAGGTAGTCTGCTGATAGTATTCTCTCTCCCAGGTAACGGTTAGTAGCCAGGTAATATGAGACAACAACCAGCGAAGTCCAACATTAGCCTCAGAGCTAATCAGCACTCAGTGCTCATGAGATGAGATTAATGAACAATAAATACATAAATATTTCTTTTTTTCCAGTTATAGCGAAGAATAATCGACATACACCACTGTTTAAGGTATAAAGCATGATGGTTTGATTGACATACAGTATGAAATGATGAAAACAGTAGGCTCAGCTATCATCCATCTCATATAGATACAATAAAAAGAAATTCTTTTTGTGATCAGGACTTTTAAGATATGCTCTCTTACCTTTCCTATATATCATATACCAGCATTAACTATAGTCACCGTGTTGTACATTATATCCTCAGAACTTATATCTTACAACTGGAAGTCTGTAGCTTTTGACCACCTTCACCAATTCGCACTCCCCACCACCCCCTTCTTTTGGTAACCACAAATGTGATCTCCAGAAGAAAGAATCAATGACCTGGAGGCCAGGACATTAGAAATTATCCAGAGGAGCAAAAGAAAAAAGATTGGCAGACACTGAAGAAAGCCTATAAGACATGGGACACAACATAAAGAAATAGTATTCACATTATGAGAATTCCAGAAGGAGAAGAAAAAGACAAAGGGACAGAAAGTATATGTAAAAACAGTAATGCCCAAAAAGTCCCTGAACCTTGGGAGAGAAATGGACATCCAGGGGCGCCTGGGTGG
>CM052805.1:9301155-9325406 GCA_028533885.1 Nasua narica | reverse complement strand
TAAACCTGCCATCAAACTCGGTTGGCCAAAGCTAAGAAATAATGTAGGTGCGCCTGAGTGGTCTGGTTGCTTGGGTGTCTGACTCTTATTTTCGGCTCACTCACGTCATGATCTTGGGGTCCTGGGATCGAGCCCTGCATCAGGCTCCTCGCTCAGCAGGGAGTCTGCTTGGGATTCTCTCCCCCTCACCCTCTCAAATAAAGAAATCTTAAAAAAAAAGAAAGAAAGAAATACTGTAGCTATGTCTACATCTGTACATCTGTACTCTTCCTTCCTTCAGTTTGTTCCGAGCGCTGCCCACAGACACACCTGCACTATCTCCATCCCCCCTGTAGCCAACTCCCCTCGTGCCATTTTTAAGGCCATGCCTGCTGTTGTCACCACTCTCACCTGACCTCTAGAAGGACACTGTCGTCGTCCCTTTAATGTCTCTCTGTCATGTTCTTATCCCCCTTGGAGGGCACTCCCGTCTTCCCGAGGTCACCCACCATCCTTCTTCCCCCAAAATGCAGCTCCTGCCTCTTACTGCTTGTGAAGCAGGGCTCACACAGCGGGCTGGCTCTCCTGCGGTCTGTAGCAGCCAAAGGAGCAACAAACCATCAGTCCCCTTTTAGTGGCCTAAACTGACCTGATGTAACCAGGTGGCCAAGAACCCAATGTTCGCCTGAGCAAAGCACAAGACGCCACGGCTTTAGTTATCTAGGGCTCTGATCCAGGAGGGGTGGTGGTGGCTGATCTGTGGGAAGCCCAATTCACCCCAAATCCCACTAGGTCCCTTTCCCTAACCCTCTGTCTATGTGTGGAAACCACACACCGAGAGATTTCTGCCCACACCTTTCGGGAGACTATGAAGACAGGCAGCTTCCTTATAATTAATTTAATTAGTTATAATTAAGGATGATGATTCTTAAGAGCCCATTGATAATTATTACTTGAGGATTATCTATTTAATAGCATATGACATAATAATTATTATTAATTAATAATAAATGGGCACGTTACATCAGGAATTGGATATAGGATATCGACAACCTGTTAGTCGAAGGCGGCTCCCAGACTGGGTCAAAAAATAAAGACCTAACCCTTATTTGTATGCCACGGGGAAACTGCATGCTGAATTAGTCCAAAGTGCACTGTTTTCAAAGTCAGAAAACCTGAGTTCTAAAATCAATGCTACTGTTTGACCGTGTGACCTTGGGCGAGGTGGCTCCTCTGGGAAAGCTTCTGGTTTCTCAGATGCAAATGGGGGGGCCGGCAACCTCTAGGGGAGGCTCTCATGTGGTAAGGGATGGGGCCAAAGTGCTGTAACCTTCAGAACGCTCGGGCCTTGCTCCTCAGAGTGTGGCTGGCGAAGCAGCCGGCCATGAACACACAGCTGATGTTAGCCGGACTCGGAACTATAAAGCTTCTGTGGAAACCCGGCCTTCTCATTCACTGGCGGTGGGGCCCTGAGAAGCCTTTGAATTCCTCTCAATCTCAACGTCCTTATCTGTAAAATACGGGAGATACGTTGTATCCGGCTCACAAAGTCGTTATGAAGATTAGAGATAACAAAAGCTGTCAGAAACGATGAAGTTGTTATAACCGTAGATAGAGCTTTGAGTAGAAAAATAAGAGAATATTACTTAAAAGTTTCACCCTGCGCTGGAAATCTGGTTGAAATGGTCAACTTTTCCATCTAAATTTACATTACCCAATCGACCCGAGAAGAAGTAGACAAGCACAGAAGGCCGGAAGCCATATAAAAATTGAAGTCATTTCTGTGGTACTTTCTTTCCATTTTTCTGGAAGTTGCACATTTTTCAAGATTTCAAAATAAAAGCCAGGGAAAAGGAAAAATACACTCCCATAGAGGCAGTCTCCCAATTATTTTACAGTCAAATTGTAGCAGACCTTTGAAAAACAGAGAATTCCCATTTTAATCAGATTGTTCTAGAACACTGGAAAGATGTGGGTTATGCCAATCACTTTATGACAGAGGTATAATCTTGGCACCAAGACAGGATTAAAGACCATAAGGAATGAATTCAACCCAATCTGCCTGCCTGAACAAAGACCACACAAGAAAGTCAATCTCCATTATAAACATAGATGCAAAACAAAAACAAAAAAAACCCCAGCTGAACTTATGCCCCTTAAATGCCTGGCACCTACTCGGTCGTTGGCCCTGATCAGTAAGATGTTATGACTGAACCCATAAGAAAGGAAACACATCCTGGAACATGTGGTTATTATGACTATTAATTATTATCATAAACACAATAATTTCATATCCATTCCTCTAGCCCGTCCAGCTTCTTCAAAGTGTTTGAACAAAGGAAACTACTGAAATACAAAACTAAAGACTGAGCAGCCTTGGGAAAAGAATGTGACTCTTACAAGTCTTGAAGGAGATGTCAAATAATACAAAATAAACAACACCAACAAAAGTGAAAGAAAGCCTCCAGGCCACACATACACACACCCAGGCCTTACTAATTAAATTGGAACCGGGATTTGCTGGGGGTAAAGACAGATAACGGGAAGAGGCAAGTGGGGTGAATACTTGCATTCTTTCAAACGTTTTCACAGTAATGAATTAAAAGATCCCACTTCAAATTTCATTGCTTACAAATGAAGAAAAAGAACTGAATGTACTAGTTAAAAATATACAGGTGACCTGCAGGGGAACTTAAACAAACAAAAAACAAAACAAAACAAAAAACCCAGAAATCATGGAATTAGTAAGAAGAGAGGAAAAACCAAGGCCAAAAATCCAGATCAGTGATTCCCAACCTTGGGTGCTCATTAGAATACCTGGGGAAAGTTTTTTAAGATCCTGCTGCCTAAGCCCACATGCCAGAGCAAATAAATCTAAATCCCAGGCGGGAGCCAGACAGCAGAATTTGTTAAAGCTCCGTATGGGATTCCAGCGTGCGGCTGATGCAGGGAAGCACCACCAATTTAGAGTAAAAGACACAAGGGGGAGGGGCCAGAAAGTAGCAAGGACACGTAAGGAACAAGAGCATCACCACGGAAGAAGGAAGATGGAATTGGTAATAAGCATTCAAGTTACATATGAAAAGACAAAGACTCTCAGCCTGAGTCAAAGTCGAGATCTGGCCCCCATTTGGATGTCAAAAGAAATCGCATGATGCCTTATTCTAAAAGAGCACTGTATTCAAAGTCAGAAAACCTAGACTGTAAAATCAAAGATTCCATTTGAGGCTGTGTGACCTCAGGCAAGGCCCCTCTTCTCTGCAGGGTTCCGGCTTCACAACCTGGCTGTGTCCAGGGGAGGTTTAAATATGGTAAGAAAAGGCAGGAGTGCTCTGAACTTCAGAATACTAAGGCTCTGCGCCTCCAAGAGTGGTCTGTAGACCAGCCACACTGGCATCCTCTAGGAGCTCGTAAGAAAGGCAGAATCTCTGAGTCCGCCCCAGAGCTACTGAATCAGAGTCTGCATTTAAACCAGACCGGACAGGTGGTCCCAGTGCACCTTAGTCTTTGAGAAGCACTGCTCTGGATGGCTCGTTGACCTTCCCAACAGAGTCAGGGAGGCAAGAATTATTGCCTGTTCTTGCTGTCTCATGCCTCTGTGTGTGGATCCCTCTCCTGAAATGCCCTCCCACATTCTTGTCAAGCTGACTCCTCCTTGATCTTTGGGGCACAGCTTAGATGAACTCCAGGAAATATTCCCAGAGACACCCACATGCATCCCTTGCTACTGGGTGACCTGTCCTTCCTGGGCTTCCCTCTGCCAAGCCGGCACCTGCTGCACTGCGGAGCCGTGGGTTTCCGTGTCACATCCCAGCGCTGTGCTGTAAACTTCTGAAGGGCATTTCAATAATCACCTGCAATGTGCAAAAGGTGCTTGCATAACCGGAATTTAGCATAGAAACCGCTTTTATTGGTTCCCGGTGGCTGCTGTAACAAATTACTACAATCCTGGTGGCTTAGAACAATAGAAATTCATTCTCTTGCAGTTCGGAAGGCCGGAAGTGCGAGATCAAGGTACCTCCGGGGCCTCGCTCCTCCAGAAGCTCTAGGAGAGGATCTGTCCCGGCTTCTTCTGGTTCTTGGTGGCTCCAGAATCTTCCCTCTGTGCTCACACAACCTCCTTTATGCGTTCTCTTTTAACGCTTGCCGCTGCAGGTAGGGCTCATGTAGATAATCCAGGATGATCTCATCTCAAGAACTTTCACTCTGATACATCTGCAAAGACCCCCACTTTTCTTTTACCAAATAAGCCCACATTCATAGGTTCCAGGCATTCGGACCCGGCTATATCCTCTTGATGGCCTCCATTCAGCCCACTATACAATCTCATAGCAGGTATCCAAAAACCTCTGCTGTATTAACGCACACCCACTTTACAGATACACAAACTGAACTGAGAGTTTAAACACAAATAAAGAACAGTAACAACAAAACCTTTCCCAGTATCACAGCCGCAATAGCACTGGGACAAATATGCGTGTGGGTCTCTTGAGGGCTTGTCCCCAACTTACACAGAAGCCCTCGTCTGCTTTAAATGCAATGTGCTTATTGCATATGCACTTTGTGTCGGCAGTTGTGGTAGGCAAGACACGCCCACGATATTGCTCTGCCCAACAACCATGAAAGTAGACAGTACTGTCATCCTTTTCAGGCAGGGAAACTGGAATTTAGGGCAGATAAGAAATGTGCCCAAGATCTCACAGGTGGCAGCAGGCACCGGAGCCAGGACTTGAACTCGGGGCTATCTGGCTCCCTTCACACACTCAGCAAATATTTACTGAGGGCTACCACACGCCAGGAATGACTGGGTTCAAGAGGCACACTTCTCCCGAATTTTCCAGGCACAGGCTCAGAGGTATCCAGCCCCGAGGCCAGAACTCTGCTCACCGCTCCACTTTCAAATAACATCTCAGCTCTGCCTTCTTAGAGCACTTTTTATTTTATTATTTTTTTAAGATTTTTATTTACTTATTAGAGAGAGAGAGAGATCACAAGTAGACAGAGAGGCAGGCAGAGAGAGAGGAGGAAGCAGGCTCCCTGCTGAGTAGAGAGCCCGGTGTGGGGCTCAATCCCAGGACCCTGAGATCATGACCTGAGCCGAAGGCAGAGGCCTTAACCCACTGAGCCACCCACGCGCCCCTAGAGCACTTTTTAGATCTGGGAATTCAGCTCCTCCCTGATACCTTCAGCAATGGCACTGTGCCATACCATAAACTGCTGCTGCTCTGACAAGGTTTCTCAGAGCCAAGGACCATTAGGGCCAAGAACACCTTGGGAATTTCCTATGACTGAGAACTTGAAAACCTCACATCTATGATCATGTTGTCCCGACACACTCCTCATGGCCCATTGCAAGTAGAACCACCACTGATTCTTTGCCAACCTGACAAGGGTTTGCGGAGTACCCCAGGGACCGCTGGCACACATGTTTAAATGAGAGGTGGATACAAAATAAAGTCAGATGAATCAGTAAGGTACATTCCCAGGTTCAAGGAACTTAACAGTGCCGTGCAACATGCCTCCTATAGTCAATGCTACAGATGCAACCCCAATTATAAGACAGAGTGGGGATCAAAGCAAAAATTTGTCTTGAAGATCCAAGAGTTATAGCTCCCATGCAGGGAGGGCTATTTGAGATAGGTCAAAGAGGCTGCTAGAGTTCTACAAGGAGAGAGAAGGTCAGAGAGTCAGCAGTCAAAGGAGATAGTCTCCCCAAGGAAGAAAATCAGAGGATTTCGTTCATGAGAACGTCACCATTGGAAGGAATTGCAAGTATTGCTAGTGTTGTGTTTATAAATGCAAGTTCCTACAAGCCGGGACTACTGGTCAGCTGGTGTGAACCAGTATGATCAATTTGCCAGTTATTTGTAGCCGATTTGGTCTGACTGGGTCATTACAGGGTTTTATTGTTTGGCTCCTGGAGCGTATGGGTTGTTAAAGATTTTGAGTACCACCACTGCTACATGATGAGGCAAGAAAAATGAGTGAGTGATATAGATGTAAAATAGCTACACAGCCAGCCGGATAGATGAATAGGTAAGTAGATACATAAATGATGATGACTGAAGAGAAGGTAGCAGAGAAGGAAGATAGATAGATAGATAGACAGACAAACGGAGACAGGAATAGCCAGCTGGCTAGATGATGGATGGACGAGTGGACAGACGGAGCTAGCTGTAATATCTAGCTAGACAGTAATGTATATAAAACCCCAAAACATAACGTTGAGTGAGGGGGATAAAGTAAGATGCAGAATGCAATGTAAAATAGGACATGGTGCATAAAAGTTAAAACACAAGATACCATATATTATTTATCAAAACATAAATCTATATGTAAAAGTTAAAAGAGGACCTATTTATTTGTAAGAGTTCAAGCTATCACTCTTAAAAAACAACGTGTGTAAAAAACTTCACGACATTGGAACTGTCAGTGATTTCGTGGATATGAAAAGCACGAACAACAAAAGAAAATAGACAAATGGAACTACATCACGGTGAAAATTTTTTTGTGCATCAAAGGACCGATCAACAGAGTGAAATGGCAAGCCACTGAATGGGAGAAAATATTTTCAAATTCTATATCTGGTAAGACATTGATATCCAGAAATATAAAGGACACTAAAAACTCGACAGTAAAAAAAAACATGAATCATCAAATTTAAAAAAATGGGCAAAGGACTTGAAAATACATTTTTTCCAAAGAAAACATACAGATGGCCAATAAGCATATATAAAGATGCTCAACATCACTCACCATCAGCAAAACACTGAGATATCATCTCACACCCACTAGAATGGATACTATCCAAAAAAAAGGTGTGTGTGGTGGGGGGGGAGAAACAGAAAATAACAAGCATTGGTGAGGATGTGGAGAAAGGGAATGCTTGTGAATTTCTGGTGGAATATAAAATGGTACTATGGAAAACAGTATGGTGGTTCCTCAAAAAATTCACCATAGAATTACCACATGATCCAGCAATTCCACTTTCGGGTACATTCCCAAAAGAAATGAAAACCAGGGCTCAACCAGTTATGTGAGCACCCATGTTCATAGCCACATTCTTCACAATGACCGAAAGGTGAAAGTAATCCAAGTATGCATGGATGGACGAAGGATAAACACAATGTGGTACTTCCACACAAGAGAACACTTATTCAGCTAGGGAATTTGGACACCTGCTACAGCATGGTTGAAACTTGAGGACATTACACTGAGTGAAATCAGTCATTCACAAAAAGACAAATACGTTATGATCCCACTTCTGTGAGGTACCAAGAGGAGTCAAATTTACAAAGACTGACATTTATAGAGATTGAAAGTAACATGGTGATTGCTGGGAACCGAGGTGGGAGGGATTAGCGAGTTAGTATTTAATGGGTACAGAGTTTAAGTCTTGCAAGATGAAAAGAATTCTGGAAATGGATGGCAGTATTGGCTGTACATGCCACAGAAGTGTCCACTAAGAAATGGCACAATGGGGGACACCTGGGTGGCTCAGTTGATTTAAGTGTCTTACTCTTGATTTCAGCTCAGGTCATGATCTCAGAGTCATGGGGTTAAGCCCTGCATCAGGCTCCACGCTGAGCGTGGAGTCTGCTTGAGATTCTCTCTCTCCCTTCTCCCTCTTCTCCTCCCTTCCCCTGCCCCAAAATGGTAAAATGATAAACTTTAAATTACAAAAATGTTTGCAATTAAAAACAAATCATTTTTAAACATTTAACGTTAAAAGTTATTTGATTTGGCTATAAAAAGGAAACACACAAAATCCATGGCTCTTAACTGCCTGACTGGGAGAGGGTAAGATGTAGATGATGCCAGGGAAGGGGAAATTTCAACATGATCTGTGAGTTACCGGTTCTGTTGCAAAATAGATAGACAGATAGAGAGGTCTGAAGAAATAGGATGGAAAGGTAACAATCGTGGATTCTGGGTGGTAGAAGGCCAGGTGACTGTTACCTCATTCTTTGTGTTTTCAGTACCGTTATTTCTTCAAAATAAAAACTGTAATCAAAGAAGCAAAAAACTGGGAATGGGGAGACTTCGATATTATGACTTTGTTGAACTGTTAAATCTACGTGCTCTGGGAACAACAGTCACTTATTTCTAGGAATATTTTAACCAACACAGGTAATCTCTAAAGCTTTTCCAGGCACAATTCCAGGTTTATAGTGGGTCCCAGGTGAATATGTGCTGAGTGAATGACAGAATGAATGAATGAACTGACCCCCGCAAGGTAGTTTAGGGTAGACATCTATACTGACTAGGAGTCAGATTAAATAACCTCTTGGCTATGGCCACCAAACCCTATTCATTCCTCAGATACTGGCCTGGGCCTTTTCCCAGTTTCCACTGTGTTCACCCCGCCCCCGCCTCCCCACCCGTGGGTTCCAAGAACACAGCCAGAGAATGCAAACAAACGAGCCAGTAATTTTCAGGACATTCTCAATTCCTTGGCTAAGTCCCTGCAGCAACTGAACATTAAGCATATTAACTCTGACCTCCCTGCCCAAATTCTTTTGTATTGGATGCAGTAATGAGCCTCTCAGACAAGACAATTTTCCAAGGGCTTCAATATCTATTCCTGTCCAATGGGTGACACCCACAAGTCTTGAAGGCAGCCAATTAAGTCAGAGATCCTGTACCAAGCAGGGATGATCCTCCTCTATTCTGGGTAAGAGGAAATTCAAATCAGGCAACCGCCAGCTAGGTCAAGATGGGCGCTGCCTAGAAAAACAGACCACTCTAACCCTAACCTAACACAAACAGGTTGGGTGAGCCCCCTTACACAAATACACACACACAAGAGATGCTGTATTACTGGTCCCTTGGGAACTATCACGAGCACCACCATCACCACAACTAGTGAAAACACTTTTGATTCAGGTCAATTCAATCTAAAAATTTCTGGTCCTGAAAATAAGGAAGATGTGTTCAAATTTGTACTAAAGGTAGAAAAAGAGACTCTGGTACCAAGTGACATAGGGTTTGGTTAAGGGGAAACCATCAACACCACACGTTCCTTGGCCTTCACAAAGGCAAGCTGGAGGCTGGACACAGGGGTGACTTTTAATGGTCTCTAAAAGGCATCCCTGAGCACCTCCTTGGACATGGAAAGCCCAGAGAAGTGTCTTTATTAAAAAAGAGACAGAGCCACAACTAACCCAAACCCTCAGACCAGAACAAAGCATTTGTGAAATCTCAATCAGTCCCATATTTGCTTAGAAACAACCCTACAAACAAACAAAACAAAATCAAAAAACTACAAACTTGTGGTTTCTGAGGAGAGTTACAATTCAGACTCCCCTGTGTTTACCTGCCCAGAACTGACGCTAGGGGTTCCAACTCAGTAGGTGTGGGGTGTAGGCCTGGAATACAAATTCTGAAAATGTTCTCCTGGACATGCGAGGGCATAACCTGGCGAAGCCTCATAAATTTAATATATTTCAAAAGCATGCCTCGTGAAAGAAGACCTTTGCTCACCTCCCACCCTTCCTCTTTCCCAACCTTCCTTTTCTTTTTCTTGCTTTCTTCCCTCTCCATTTCCCTTCTCTCCTCCCTCCCCACTACCTTCAACTCAACAGATATGCATTGAATATATTTTGTTAACTGAGACACCAGTTTGCTTTCCAAACTGAATAAAAAGTTTCATTTGGCAGACAACTCAAGGAAGTCCTCAAGGCTCTCTCTGCTCCATCATAAGGTGATCACAGCCCATTCCTCAAACAACAACAACAACGCCACTATTCCCCTTTGTTTTTTAATCATGTGACCATCTGGACTTAAGATGGATAGGGCTTTGGGGTCATGTTTGGAAGACAAATAATAAAGAGCAATCCCTGAAGTCAGACACACCTGGTTTTGAATCTTGACTCCACTGTTCAGCTGTGTGTCCTCAGGCAAGTTTCCTAACCTCTCTGGGCTTCAGTTCCTGAAGCTGCAAATACAAGCTAAAATAGGCCTCAGTAGATGTCAGCCTGGACAGATGAGAACTGAAGACTGATGGCCCCTCATCCAGGCAGGGAAGATCATACTCTCCCCATCTTTTTCATAGGCAACCCTCTTACATTTACAGAGTCGAAATCATTGAGAGGCCGGAGTGAATCACATGAAGTTACTGGGAATAAACCAAGTTTCCATTTCACCCACCTGGTAGAATAGAGCTTAAAAATAGAAAATGGCTTTAGTGATAAGTAAGGCTTGCATTTAAAAATAATAGTTATGACATTCATGTTTTCTCTTGTCTTTCTATGGAACCATCACTTTGCTAAGGCTTGTACAAAAATAATCTCAGTTAATCCTCAAAAGTGGGAGGTACTATTTTTAGTCCCATTTTATAGATGAAGAAACCAAGGCACAGAGAGGTTAAATAAGTTATCCGGTGATCTTGTATAACCAGTCTGATGCCTGAGATTGCCTTCTTCACGGCACCTTCTCAACGACCGACAATTAAATCTTGGGAACATGGTTTTGAATATTTTTTTTTAATTACCTTTGGCCCCATTAGGGGAGAATCAGTTACCACTAAGAGGACTGGGAATATGGGCATCTTTCGATTTTCGCAGACCCCCAGTCTCCTGGACATACGAAGGTTCAGTTGGGCACCATCCATTTGAACCCAAATTCCCGTGTGGCCCGACCGCGGGCTCCCCATCACAGCTGCTCAGCGGGCTGAATGGGCGCTCTGGCCCGTCACACCCTCAGGAGGCCATCTCCAAGTCTCCAGAGACCTTGGATTCTTGCTACAGCCCTGGTCTTCTGGATGTCCCCAGTGCTTCAGGATGTTGTCAAAGATCCAGAGGGATTTGAGGGATTTGAGGGACGGCTCCTCAAATGCAGCCGACCCCTCCCAGACGAGCGTGGAGCGGAACAGGGGCCGCTCTTCACCCCCGCTACCTAGCTTCACCTTTCCAGCATCTCTTTTGTCTCTTGCTTGAAAAGCCCTTTGTAGCGGGGAAACATTGCAGCTTTTATAGGATGTCACTGATGTGGTCTGGGGAGAAAGCCCAGTTCCAACAGCCACAGCCTTCTCTGTGCTCCCTCTTCCTCGGGGTTGGGAAGGGGTTATGTGGAGAAGCAGCTGGAGTGGAGGGCAGGGATCCATTCTGGCAGGTGCCAGAAGGTCCTGGAAGTCCCACTGCGAGCCCTGGGGCCCTGGGGGAGTCACGTGCAGAGAGCAGCCCGGGCCGCGGACGATAGGGCTGCGAGGACATTTTAACATGGCTTAAAAACCAAGCTGGGAGTTTCTTGGAAACTTAAAATATAATCTTCCTATGTGACACAACAATGGCATGCCTCGATATCCACACAAGACAAATGAAAACTCACATCCACGCAGACTTGTGTGAGCCTATTCAGAGCAGCACTATTCATAATATCCCCCAAAGGGAAGGAGCCCAGATGGATGCGGGGAGTGGTCTCCTCATATAATGGAATATTATTCAGCAATAAAGAGAGATGGAATCTCCATGCCACCCATGACACGGGTGAATCTCAGAAACAGTGTGCCACGACCAAGAAGCCAGACATCAAGGGTCACATGCTGGAGGCATGTGAACAATTCGGTTGATATTACATACCCAGAAGAGACAAATTTCTAAAACCAGAAAATATATTGGTGTTCCCTGGCAACAGGAATGGCCACAAGAGCGAGGATGTCTTTGGGGCAACAAAAATGTTCTAAAATTGGGTGAGCAGTGATAGTGACATAACCCCGTAAATTTACTAAAAATCCCTGAATTGGGGGCGCCTGGGTGGCTCAGTGGTTTAAAGCCTCTGCCTTCGGCTCGGGTCATGATCTCGGGGTCCTGGGATCAAGCCCCGCGTCGGGGGTCTCCGCTCAGTGGGGAGCCTGCTTCCCTCTCTCTCTCTGCCTGCCTCTCTGCCTACTTGTGATCTCTCTGTCTGTGTCAAATAAATAAATAAAAATCTTTTAAAAAAATTAAAAAAAAAATCCCTGAATTGCACACTTAAAATGGGTGAATGTTACACTATGTAAATCAGACCTCCAGAAGGCTTGATTTCTTGGTTTTCAATCATCAAACATTCAGATTTTCTAAATTACTGAAGGGTGCGTGTATCAGACATTTTCTTGAGCCTGCCACCATCCCTCCATCCCTGAGCAAGAGGAGAGACTGAATAAGAAATGAGGGGCAGGGGTGTCTAATGCCAACAATGCTTGGTAACACAATCAATCAATAAATAATTGAGATAAAGATTTGATTTTTAGAATCCTGACAAGCTTGTAAATATCGTATGCCTACAGACCCAAGGCAGCCCCCTGCACCCTTCCCACCCCGCCCCCCACAGCCCCAGTAATTGCAGGCATGGGCCTGTCACAGGACTAGGGACAAGAGTCTCGCCTGTCCCATTTTAGGGCACTCTGAGAGGTTTTCGTCAGTTCAGGATATGGCATTTTTGGAGCAAGGTGGAAAAGTTGGCTCTACCTGGGGAAGCTATTCTGCCCCTCGGCCCATGATATTCTCTTGTGTTAGTTAGAATAATTTGTGATGCAAGTTCTTTCAAATCATGAAAAATATAATACCAAAGTCGCTAAGGAAAAAAAACAAAAAAAGAAAGAAAGAAAAGATTGGCTCAGATTCAAGATTTTCCCAGTGGTAAAAGCAATCACGCTCTAAGCCCAATCTGTTTTGTAGTTCCTATGCTGGGTTTTTTTTTTTCCCATTCAGTATTACACTACAAACATCTTCCCAGACATTAATAAACATACCCTTCCTTGTGCCTTGAATTTAAGGCAGACGTCCTCACCCACTTTCCTTGCCCACCCTCCCTAAACAGCACCTGCTCCCCCACTCCCTGTCTCCCTGTCTCCCCACCCAAATGTCCTTTTTCCTTAGCTCTGATCACAACCTAACATATCACACATGCACTACCCCCATGAGAAATGCACTCTGAAATGTCTGGAACTCTCTCTCTCTTTTTTTTTTTTACCAGGTGAATCCAAGTGCCTAGCCTATAAATATCTGCTGAATGAATGATCTGAATGAATGGAATTTGGGGTAATGTTAAACTATAGCCAACAAGCTCAATTCCAAAAGGAAGGAAGGAAGGAAGGAAGGAAGGAAGGAAGGAAGGAAGGAAGGAAGGAAGGAAGGAAGGAAGGAAGTCAAATCAAGCCAACTTCTATGTATAGCACTTACTCTGGGTAGGGCTTGTTCTTTGCCAGATTTGACCCCTACCCATACTCCCTCCCCAACCTGTTTGATGCTGACTCAAGATTAAGGACTAGCTGTGCCTCCTACCCACCAGCACTGTCCTCATTTGTTCCTGCTTTATACGACCTACTGACCTTTAGTTTCACCATGCCCTACTTATCCTCCAATGCAACATCGGGACATTGAAGATTCTTCATCCCCTGGCCCCCGCTGGCCGCCATCATTCACCACCCGCGCTGTGGCTTTCACACAAGAAAATAGCTAAGTCTCAATGTCGTGCACTCAAGAACCTTCTGTTCCATGAATTCGGGACCCTGTCCCCTGTCTTCACCTTGCCTGCCTAGTTATGTGATCTATGCTAAATCTGAGGTTCAACTCTAATCATTTTATACACACATACTATTTTGCTCACTCCCTTCATGCACTGAACATTGAAATAAAAATGGGACTCACCCCTTTCAAATGCCCTACTATGCGAAACACAATTTCGTTTGCAAGGGACAAAAACCAGCATAAGCTAACTCAAGTCAAAGAGAGAATTTATTGGTTCGTGTAGCTAGAGAAGTCCAGGCATGAGTGGATCCAGAAAGTCAAACAATGTGACAAGAACTCTCTCTTCCACTCTTCTACTGATTCCGATTCCTTTGGGCTCTCCAGAAAGTACTTTCCTCACTGTCTATACAGCCCTTGGCATCCACCATCTCAGAAGAATGGGATGGTCTGTTTCTGGTATCTCATCTCTAGCCAAGGTCCCATAGAAGTCATGGATTGGCCCATCCAGATCCATGTCTACCTTTGAACCAATTCTGTCACTGTCCCTGGAGCTGGAGATTAAGGTAAACCCCACCTGAACTGAGTAGTGCCCCAAGGCACATCACCTCACTAAACCTTCACAAATGGCCTGGGGAAATATTAACATGAGGCTCAGAAAGCTTAAATGAGTCACCCAAAGCCACTGATCTAGTAAGTGGCAGAAGCCAAGCTTGCTCCTGTATATCGGGCTCTGTGTTGGGCCCAGAAGATACAGAGGTGGGAAATACATAATGCATGCAGAGGGGAGACAGATATGCCAGCATCAAATTATGATACAATGTGATAACATGTGCTATAATTCTCACCCAAATTTGGAAGGTAACAGAGCTTAGTAGCCAAGGGCTCTTGAATCATCAAAACTCAGCTTCTAATTTCAGCTCTACCACTGACTAGCTATGTGACCCTGAACAAGTTTCTTGACTTCTCAGGCTCAATCTCCTCATCTGCAAAAAAGAAGGGGAAGAGAGCTGCAGGGACAAAGACAAGGAGGCAGAGAGAGGACAGAACCTATGGAAACAGGGAGTCCAGGACATGCAGAGGAGTCAAGCCTCCGGCGAGATGCACAGAAAAAGCCAAATGATGAAGAAGACTGAACTCTAGTATCATCCAAGATGGCGCTCTCAATCTGAGTCAGTCCAACATTTCCCAACCTTGAAGCCCTGCATCTCCCACCAGGCAGTGCCAAGTTTTCAGGAAGCTGAGGGGGACCTGGGGGACCTGTAAGGATGGAGTTTCTCAGCCCCTGGCAGCTTTCCTCAACAGAGTAACTTGATTCTTCCTGACAGCATAAGCACTTGCCAGGGCCCAGAATGAAACTGGCTGCTTACACAGTCCGGCTCTCTTTCTGGGCTCTGTGTTCTCTCCCCAGACTCACAGCCATCGGGCTGGCATGAGCCCAGACCTCCCTCCTCCAGAGTTTCCTCACAACCAGTCTAATTGGGAGGCTGCGGGAAGCCCCGTGGGGACATCCTGCCCATCCTCCCCCCTAAGTCTCTCTAGAAAAAGCTTTGCAAAAATAGGAAGCAGGAGCCTGGGAGCCCAGGGATCCCGGAAGACCCATTGTGGGAAGCAGGGAGGAAGGAGGCCGGTGCCCTGAAATGCAGCTCAGACAGGACCACTTGGGACTGAATGGGGCAATCCACGATGAGAACGGTGTACCGCCGCCCCCAGCCTCACACACCTTCGATCCACAGATGCACCGCACATGTGAAAACTCTTTCCAAAGTAACAGAAATCAAATCGCTTTACTAGCTGTGCATAACTAAGGTACATTTCCCCAAATGTTAATAATATAAAAAATATCTCAGCATCGAGGAAAGACAATAAAAAAAATTAACTTGTACTGACCGTGGAGTGCATGAATGCTCATTTTTATAAATGGTAACTTTTATTGTTGTATTTTCCTGATGCTAAGCACTTCCCAGGCTTTGACCGAGTTTAATCCTCCCCAAAACCCTAAGAAGGAGCATTTACGTCCATTTTATGGATAAGGAAACAGAGGCTCAATTAAATTAAGTAATCTGCAATGGCATAACCAGTAAGCTAAAGAGTGGGAACTCAAATCAAGGTCTCTCTGAAATAGTCCACGTAGTTTTTTTTTAAAAAGTTTTACTGAGCTGTAATTTACATACCATGAATTATATATATATGATTGTATGTATACAATTCCATGATGCTTTTAGTAAATTTATAGAATGTCCATCACAACCCTCCAGTTCTAGACATTTCCAGCACCCCAAAATTTCCCTCATGCCTACGTTCTATTAATCCTTGCTCCCCTTCCCACCCTTAGGCAGCCACTAATTTACTTCGGGTCTCTATAGAGCTGTCTTTTCCAGACATTTCATATGGAATCACACAACATGGCCTATACAGCTGGCTTTCTTCATCTAGCATGTTTTTGAGGCTCCAAAGCAAATCCGCTAGCAGGATTTCATTCCTTTTTAATTGCTGGATTGTATTCCAATATATGGATCTACGACATCTTGTGTATCTAATCAATGATTGATGGACATTTGGCTTGTTTCCATTTAGGGGCCATTATGAATAATCCTTTTCTGAATATTCATGCTGTATTTTGTGTGAACATATGTTTTCATTTCTCTTAAGTAAGTTCCTAGGAGTGAAACGATGGGTCCTGTAGTAAGTCTACTTTTAATTTTTTAAGGCACCACCAACCTGTTTTCCAAAGCAGAGGAACTAGTTAAATTCCCATTCAAACCCATGCCATTGAATATTACCATGCCCTACCTTGAAGCCAAACTGAAATCCCAACATGTCTGAGGGGTGAGCTGGGCCCCCGGGGACAGCGTTCTTCTGTGAGCCCAGTGCATGAGGGCACTGGTTCAGGGTTGAAGAAGAAAACAAGAGGCTTGGATGTCCTGAATGAGAGAGACGGGGATGGAGCAAGAACCAGGCGCATGGCCCCTGGCACAATCTAGAGCAAATATGAATAGAGAAGCTCAAGTCTGCGTTTTCATGACACACTTTAGTGCAAGGCCCAAGATGGATGGCTTCACAGCTCAGATGGCAGAGTGTATCCCAGGGTGGGGGAAAGATGACGTCCTCTCGCTGCTCTGGAAACTTCGGAGTTGGCATCTTTGTGAATATCCCAAGATGGAGCCTGTGATGTGGCAATGCATAGGCACTGGCATCATGAGGCACCCACAAGAGCTTCCTAAGCAGCAAACATTGACAATGAGGCGAAAGTAGGAAAAAAAAAAAGTGGCATGCACCGTGAGAAGAATACAGGCAGACAGAAGCAAGAACACAATGAATCTGGTGCAACAATCCTCAGGCATAACACAGGGAGACTTTGCATGGGAAGAAGTCCTATGTGTGTGTGCACGATGAGAAGAGCCACAAAAATGGGAGCAGTCCCTGCTGCTGCGACTTCAGCCCCACAGGCTGGGTCCTAGCGTTCAAGAGCAGAGCTACTTTTCACCTGAGGCCCTTCTTGTTCTGCAGATGCAACCCTGGCTTCCTTCCCATCGGCCCCTGCTTCTCCCACACACCTACTCACGGCGCATTAAGGACACTCTGTGACCTGGAATGGGCAAGAATTGACCCCAGAAACATGATCATGTCCCTCCATGCATACCCCGAACTCCATCTATCGCGGCTGAAAGGGAAAGCGTACATCATTACAGTCCTACCAGAAGAGGAGTTTTGAGAAGGGGGCTTTCAGGTTGTCCCAGGAGATGGGCAAGGATACGGCAGGAGAATGGAGAGGTACCAGTGGGCTCTTCCTCCTTGTCCACTGTGGGTCTGGGGGTCTACCCCCCTGTGTTTCTATCCCAGCTCTGCCACCCAGACTACTCACGTAATCGCTTTGTCTTAGTTTCCTTATGTTACAATAGGAGTAAACTGGGAAAGGCCCAGAGATAATGTCCTCAGAGAGACCCCCACACTGTAGGCCCTCCACCAAAGGAGAAGTAAAGCAGCACTTTTTAAAGATAAAAAGCATATTGTTATATGAATAAACTATTATTTGGGGATTCATAGAGGGAGGAATCGCTGTCTCCCTCTGCTAGCCCATGACCTGTCTCTTTAAAAATGAAAAATCTAAAAGTTGACTTAGCGATTTATCCTGTAAATTAAGAGGACTTTTGGCCCAGGGTAGAATAATTATTGTTTCCCCCTGAACAGTGACTGTGTTGGATGCCATGTATTGATTGGGGATTAACAGGGACAAAACAAGCCATGGAGAGTGAATTCTCCCCAAACGTCAAGGGGAATCAGTGAAGCATCGCGGCAGCAGAGAAACAGGGAAGGAGGAGGGTAGAGTCAGGAGGGAGGACAAAACGGGGAAAGTCAATTATTACGTCATGGACAAAATGTTTCTCAAGGGCCAAGTGGGACCCTGACATTGCCTGGCGATCCACTTGCCCAAGAAGGCTGCACTTGGGCGTCAGATGGGGTGGAGGGAAAACATGCCCTCTCTCGCGCCTGTTTCAGAAGGACAGCAATGGCCACCACGGCCACACTCGGAGAAATGACCATGTGGACCACCAGGTGAGACAGAGGAAGCGGGCAGAGAGGAAGACACCTGAGGCAGGTCAGACATCTGCCAACACGGCAGTGCTCCGCCTGTTAGTAGTTCTTTTTGTTTTTTTGTTTTGTTTTTTTTTTAAAGATTTTATTTATTCATTTAACAGAGAGAGAACACAAGCAGGCAGAGAGGCAGGCAGAGGCAGAAGCAGGCTCCCCGCGGAGAAAGGAGCCCGATGCGGGACTCGATCCCAAGATGCCGGGATCATGACTTGAGCCAAAAGCAGTTGCTCAACCAACTGAGCCACCCAGGCGTCCCTAGTAGTTCATTTTGAAGGCTGCCTTCCAGAGGCTGAGCCTACAGCTCTGTGCTAGAAGCCTGGGGATGCACAGTAAATGGGAGGGAGCACAACTGGTCATTGGTCCTGGGAATGAGCATGGAAGTCCTTGCAGACAGGACAGAGCCACAAGTGGCACATAGCCATGCAATCTGCAGCCCCAGTTTCAAGAGTTTCAAAGCCCACTCGATTGTCCACAGAGGACTTTGGGCGTGTGTGGCCAGATTCTCCTGATGTTTCAAGAAAAGCCCAAATCTGGAATTTATTGTGAAATCCTCTGATGTGCAAATGCCAGCACCTCGCTTAAAACAGATGTACACACACACACACACACACACACACACACACACACACACACACGCAACCCAAACAACATGATTATTGGCTAGGTCTACCTGAGGACCCGAGTTTGCAATCCACCACTAGCCAGCATTACTCTGTTTTGTTTTTAAGGACATCGGTGCTACCCTTTCTCCTAGAGTGAAAACACAGGAGGGCAAGCATACACCTGCAACCTTTATTTCCTGGGTAGTCCTGAGCACAGGTCAGGCCTGGACTATGAATGAGCCAGCAAGCATCCATCATTGTGGGGCCAGCTAGACCCTCAAGGTTTCAGAAGCCAGAAAGGGCCACACAGACCCAAGTCCTGGGGCCTCATGTTATGCTAACCCGTGTGGCATGTCCGGCACCCCGCAAGCCCCCACACGCCGAGTACTACCCATATTCCGGTTCATATCACAATTCACAATTCACCAGAGCACATTATTAGAAACAACCGTTTGCTAATGCCAGGTCCCAATGGGCCCACTCAGAAAAATCTAAACAAATTTAAAAGGCAATGGCCCATACCCTTATAGAGATTTGCTAAAACGAGGAATATTTGTATTTGTGCTGGAAAGGTGCTGCAGCAATGTTTTGTTGTGCGTGGTATTTGAGAAGGCGAGTTGAATGACTAGCGGACATATGAAGGCTGCAAGATTCGGTATTAAAATCTGCATTTCTGAGTTCTCTTGGGGAATCAGCTCTGGGGACACTGAGCTCACAATGCCATATAGTGACAAGTGGCGGGAGCTGATTAGCAACCGCCCCTTAAAGGGCTATGTGCTCACGTTGCTACGGTCCCTGATTCCTGTTGGATCACATCCAGCCTCGCCCCAGTCTGTGTCTGGGTTCTCGACACTGTCTTCAGGTGCTTTCTCCCAAGAAAAGGTCACGGATGGAGGGTGTGGAGGCCCACGTGGAGAACCCAGGTCCTCCAAGCTCTTAGATTTCCAACACTGCAGCAAGAGTGGGACTTGCAAAGCACGAGCTAGCTGTCTTACTGCTCCTTCCCTCCATCCTTCAAGTTGGGGCTGAAATGTCACCTTCCCAGCGAAGCTGGCCCCGGCCGACCCATTCAAAGCCAGAGCTGCATCCCCTCCCCAGCACGCCCTGTCCCTCGCCTCTGTTTTATTTTCCTCCGTTCTCTAATATATTATGAGATTTAGTTATTTGGTTTGTTGTGTCTCTCCCTCCCAGGACGCCCCATTACAGGGTGAGGAGGTGTGAGCGTGTTTCCTTTTCTCTGTCTCATCACCTACAACTTTTCTGTAAAGGGTTAGAAGGTAAATATTTTAAGGTTTATGGGCCACAGAGTCTCGTCCCAACTACTCGCCTCTGTGACCACGGCAACCAATCAGCCAGCCACAGAGGATAATGTAAGTGGATAAATGTGGATGTGTTCCAATATGCTTTATTTACAAAAACAGGAAGCACTTGGCCCACGGCCAGTTTGCCAAGCCCAGACCTAGGACGGTGCCTAGCAGACATTAAGCACTCAATAAAGATTGACGAATAGATTCAGGGCTTTACTGTCACTCCCTTACATAAAAACGCTTTCTTTGAACTACTCGTTCCTTCCTTTACTCTTTAGGACGGCACCAATCTCGCAGGTGAAGAAATCAGCATTCTAAGAGACAAAGGGAGCTGTCCAAGGTCACGGAGGCTGGAGGGGCAGAGCTGGGCAGATCAGAGCCTGGGATCTGTCTGACTGCAGAACCATCCGGCCTCTGTCTGCAATTCCTGAGGCAGCAACTGCCACATGCACACGAGTGAACCAGAACCCACAGCTGGTCCTGGAAGAGAATCTAGACGGTCAGCCCTGTGCATCCCCCAGAAACCAAACTCCAGTCGTCTGGTTTGATTCCACCTGTCACTTTCTCCGAGCCTCCTTCCTTTCTTGCTATAGGCTGCTCGCAGCTCCTCTGCCCCGCAATCAGAAGAGCCCCTCCTTCCCACCCTCCCCCCGCCCCGTTTATTTGCAGAGAACAAGACTCAGAAATTCAGAAGGCAAGAGGGCGAGCACGTGGCCAGCAAGTGAGGGGGGAAACAGAGCCTCCTTGCCTTGCTGGAGCTCTCATGGGTCTACGGCAACACAGAGCAGCTAATGCTGAATTAGTTAAGGAAAAGAACAGTAGTCATTAATTATAAGAGCCGGCATTTATGGATGCCAATGACGCACCAGGGATTTCTTCGGCACTTCATATACATTATGTCTAAATCTCCCAACAATTTGACAGGGAGTGTCATTACACTCCATTTCTACAGGCAAAAAAACCGAAGTTCAGAGAGGTTGTCATTTGCCCAAGATCACACAGCTCCTAAGAGTCACAGTCAGGATTTGAGCCTCAGTCTCCGTGACCCTACAGCATTAACATCAGGAGCACATGAACCAACCCTTGTTCGAAACACTGCACAGGGGACTTCCTCTCTCTGGGCCTATTTGGTCTGTGAAATCGGGTAACGACAGTATCTAGTCTGTGGGTTGTTGAGAAGAATCTGCATCTAGGACACTGAACACAGTGGCTCATACATAGTAAGCACTCAGTTAATGACGGTAATTACCATTAGTACTCTAAGTACTCGGGCCGGAACTAGTACTACTATCATTACCGAACCACAGAAGCTCTCACCAGGACACAAGGTTCCCACCACTGGCCAAGGGCAACCGGGTAAAGTAAGGTGCTGTGACCGTACCCACTTCTAAAACTCCTTTCCACCCCACCCCCAGTCACGCAGTGCTATTAAATGCTATTAAGCTGTATTCTGTGTAGGAAAGACCAAAGTCAGAGCCCCGGAAGACTGGATGTCCAGAAAAGGCCACAAGGCAAGACTCTACCATCTCATGGCTCATCCCATAAAGTGGCTGCTGTCCATTTGGGCTAGAAGAGGTAAGAGCTCTGCTCCAGGACTCAAGATCCTGGATTCCAAGCCACCCCTGATACCAACTCACTGGGTGGCTTTCGGCAACTCCCTTCCCTCCTGAGGCTTCAGTTTCTTCCACTGTAACACAAAAGGGCAGAAGTAGATAGTCTCCAAGGACTACTGGGGGGCTCCACACAGGGGTTCGCTCACTTTTCCATTGCCTCAGTTACTCATACTTTCATTCAACGGATACTTGTCAAGTGCTTCCTATGTCCTAAGCACTTACGGTACAAGACATAGTCTCTGTCTTAATGGATCTGACCATCTAATGGGGAAGAGAGATAATAAATGAGTAATCAAATATGTAAGGTCAAGGAGTGATATGTGCCTTGAAGAAAAATAAAACAGGGTAAGAATAGAGGGAAGAGAACAGAGGAGCTACTTTAAAACAGGTGTCGGGAATGGCTTCTCTGTGCAGGTGAGGTGAAGGGAGGGGGTCCTCCATGAGAATGTCTGGGGGAAGAGAATTCTAGGTAGAAGGAACAGCAGATACAAAAGCCTGAGGTGAGAACAAGCCTGGGGTCTTCAAGAAAGGCCAAAAGGTCAAAGAAGGCAGAAGTGAGAAAGTGAGGTGGGGATCCTGGGGATCCCCAAGCGGGGGATCGGCTTATCCCGAAAGCCTGATAAGGACTCAGTGAACTAAACTTCCAAGATAAGACTTGCCTTGACCTCAAAAATTACAGTAAGCACCAGGAATGGGCCTTCGGTTATCTACAAGGATACCAAATGGGAGATTCCAAGTCTACCCACACATGTTCTCTGCCTGGAACAACCTTACCCATCTTCTCTACATTTCTTAAGATTCAGCTTGGGCATCAGTCTTATCCGAGGATCCTCTTCTGAGCGCCCCTGACCCCAGCTAGGTTGGGTGGCTCTCTCTGTGCTCCCACAAGGGCCTGCATCTGTCTTACATGGTCAGGGTAGATGATTACTGCTTTCGCCACAGGCCTTCCCCACTGAGCTTAAACACCTTGAAAGCCAGGACCATATCTTGTTAGTCTCCGAATTCCTCGCCGCATACCTCAGAGCCTCATACACAGTAGACGCTCAGCATATACACGAACTACCTTCCATTTATTGAACATCTACTATGAGCTGGGCCTACGCTTAGCACTTCCAGTGCATCTTCTCATTTAATGCTCTCAACTACCTTGTGATACTGCTGATATTATTCCCGTGATAGATATATGGAACCTGAGGCTCAGAGCACTCAAATGACTTGCTCCAAGTCGCCCAGCTAATTACCTCTTGAAATAAGGACTCAGGCTCAGTCAAGTCCCTGATTCCCACTCTTGACCATGTGAGCAGTGGTTCTCAAAATGTCAATTCTCTGGCCCTGCCAGGACCCTAACGAATGGGGGACCATAGCCGTGTTCAGCGGTCTGTGTTCTCAACAGCCTTCTGCGGGATTTGGATGCGTGCTCACGTCTGAAAACCACTGCAGTGGTGTTTATCGTTCGGCAGTATAGACTCGCTCCCAATTTATTGAGAATTCACTATGTGCCAGATAGTATGTGGCATGCTGGGAATCGCGTGGCAAGAAAAGACCATCACCAGCTCCTGTGTGTATGAAGCTAATTGTTCAGTGTTTGTTGAAAGAATGTTCTTCTACTCTATCATACTTGGAAACCCAAGGCTAGGGCTCTGCAAAATAAAGACTGTCTGGAACACAAGCTTTTTCCTTAACACATGGCAAATATTGTGCCAAAAGTCCGTGTGAGCTAGAACAGTCCTGAGGAGGAAGCTGGCAGTCCCCCAGCACTTTCCTTTTTTGGGTTTCCCCATCCCTGGCCCAATGAGGTAGCCACACTCGCATCCGAGAAACTATACATTAGCGTCTTCTGCCCGTTGCCCCTTTCCCATTAAATTAACCTTCTATAGAAGGTAGGGAGTCAACCAACGCGACAAAGCTGACGACTTCCTGGCATCCTTAGTTAGCTCTAGCTTAAAAACATGGAGACAAACTGTATGTTATGGGCTTATGGGCCTGCTTGTTCCCAGAGCAAAGGTAGGAACGAAAAACCTTTCAAGGGGCGCCTGGGTGGCTCAGTTGGTTGGGCGACTGCCTTCGGCTCAGGTCATGATCCCGGAGTCCTGGGATCCAGTCCCATATCGGGCTCCCGGCTCTGCGGGAAGTCTGCTTCTCCCTCTGACCTTCTCCCCCCTCATTCTCAGTCTCTCTCTCTCTAATAAATAAATAAAAAATCTTTAAAAAAAATTTAAAAAAATAAAAGAAAAACCTTTCAAGTAGATGCCTGCCAGTCTCATAAGAAAAAGAAACATGTTCCAAATACAAGGTGCCTTCAAGTGTGGTCGCGGTGATTGCTCAGAGAATTCTGCTCTTCTCCCTTGTGGTTATCCCTGGGGCCAGGGAAGTATTTGACAAATCACTGAACCCAGCAAGTTGGCTCTATCTAAGGGAAAAAGGAAAAAGAATCACACCTAAAGAGAAAAGGAAAGGAAGAAAAGGAAGGAAAATGAAATTACTGAGTGCCTATGATGTACCAGGCAGATACTAGCTGCTTTACAAGTATATTACCATTAAATTTCCTGACACTCTTACATAGTTAAATTAATATCTCTATTTTAGAAGAAGAAACCAGGACTCAGGTTAAGTGACTCTCCCAAGGACACACAGTAAAGTTGAATTCAATCCAGGCTGAGCTTGACCACAAAGACAGGGTCTTAGCGATTATGTAAAACGTTACTCCTC
>CM052805.1:9283970-9300655 GCA_028533885.1 Nasua narica | reverse complement strand
GTTTAAAACAGAAACGTGTTTGCTCACAGTTCCGGAGGCCGAAAGCCTGAAATCAAAGCATCTGCGGGCTTGGCTCCTTCGGGAGGCTCTCAGGGAGAATCCACTTCATGCTTCTCTCCTAGATTTTGGGGGTTGCTGCAATCCTTGGCATTCCTTGGCTGGCAGAGGCATCCCTCTGATCTCTGCCTCTGACTTCATGTGGCTTTTGCTGTGTGTCCTTTCCTCTTCTCTGCTCTTATCAGGACCCTTGTCATTGGATTTCGGGCCCATCCTAATTGAAGTAGACCTCTTCTCAAAATTCTTGCCTTAGTGACATCTGCAAAGACCCTTTTCCCAAAAAAGTCATGCTCACAGGTTCCAGGTGGGCATATCTTTTAAGGAGCTACCAGTCAACACAGATGGCTGATTGCTGGGGGGGGGGGGGGTGGCCACCCCCAGAATTTGCATGTCTAGCAAGTTCCCTGGAGATGCTAATGCTTCTGGACCAGGGACCCCACTTGGAGGCCCACTGCCACGGGCAAAAACGCTGCACTCACGTGGTCTGATGTCCTGGTATTTAACTCGTGTCAGATGTGTACCCTGAACAGACTATGAGAGATGGCAGACTTTTGCCCCCGTCTTTCATCCTTAACCACCTAGTAAGTCCCTGCCCTGACTCCCTAGTGACCCCAATTAATCTTCAGGAAGCACTAAGACCTACTGTATAAAGCAAGAGAGGTTGGGCATAGCCGGACCCGACTTTGCATCTTGCCAGCTGTGTGAGTTTGGAGCAATCATCGCACCTCTCTGAGCCTGTCCCCTCCCCTGTGAAATGGGGGGAAGGATCTTGACTGGCCCAATCACAGTTCTGGAAAAGCTTATATGGACCATACATGTAAATACAGCCATCGCTACAGCTAAACATCTCAGCACACTGGCAATCCTAGTAAGTGGCCCAGAGGCTGATGTGTGATGGGCCCATGGTGGCTGCAAGGACTCTGGCTCTAATTCTCCCCCATGACCGGAAGGGAGTGTGGCCTCCTCCCCTCCCCCTCCCTTCTTCTCCGGCCCCGCAGAGCCCCCAGGTCTTCATCTCTGGCCTATTTCTTGCCCAGCCACATCTCCAGAACCGATGGGGGGAGGTAACCGCCCAATGCTGCCCACCTCCACTGCACTTCTCAGGGACGTGGCTCATTAGCTTTGATCTGGCCAGCTTACCTGCACTGGCTCCCTGGCGTATTTCCAGCCAGCACTCCGTAACATCGCTGAACTGGCTGTGACACTTTGAGGACACTGGGATGATGGCCTAGGCCAGCCAACTGCCTGCGAGGAGACAGATGGACGCCGAGGCCTTGAGAAGGGATGGAGCTGGAATCGGGGACAAGGGATCCCCTAATCTCCTGGGACTACAGGGAAGCAGGGCTCTCTCATTGGGATCCTCGCAACGGGAAGGCGATAAGGAGGCCTTTGGCAAATCTGGAGGCGTTATGGTGTCAGAAAGGCCCGGTTCCAACCGGAATGCACCGCTAGCCAGCTGCGTGAACTCCAGACATTTCTCAGCCCCCCAGAGCCTCAGGTATTTCATTTGTGAAATGGAGATGGTGAGGCAAACTGCTTCCCAGGGTTTGGGAGGATCAGTGAAATAATCCACGTCTATGTGTTTCGCAGAGGGGCCCCCCTGGCATGGAGAGAGTGCTCGAAAGCACCCTGTCGGCTGATTCTTCCCTCTTCCATGAGACAAGCCCAGGGCCGGAATCACAGGCTCACGAGACGCCCAGCTGGATGCACAGAGGACTCTGGTCACTCTTTTTTCTTAACATACATAACATAAAATTTGCCATGGTGACTATTTTTTTAAGTGTCCACCTCTGCGGCATTCGGTCCATTGACCCGATTGCATAACCAGCACTACCACTCACTGCCGGGATGCCTCGTCGTTCCTGAGACACAAGGAAGCAGGGGGGACAGATTGGTGGGTGATGCGTAAGTTCCTGAGAACTGCATGCCTCCGTGAAACAGTGGGCTAGTTACCCAAGAGAGAGAAGAGTCAGATCAAAGGATGGGCAGGGGGGAGCGTGTAGCAAGAGGGGTAGTGAGAAGCCATCTTGTCCATCCCCCTGCCACTGCGAGCTCTGATCCCACATCTTCCAGCCCTTCCCTAGAGTACTGCAGGGAAGGGGGCCATGCAGATATCTTAAATAAAGGACACTCCTAGGTTCACATCCTGACTCTGCCTTGCCAGCAGTGTAGACTTAGCCGAGCGATCTCTCGCTCAGCCTTCCTCTCTGCATCTGTAAAATGGGGAGAAAAATAACACCTACTGAATAGGTTCACTAAAGAGCTCATGGAGAGAAAGAGCTCGGCAAACAATGACTGGCAAGTAGGTGTTAACTATTACTATTATGGTCCCTCCCAAAGCCTCCTGCGTGTGCGCCTTTTTGGAAATTTCTTAGTGTGACCTCATTCTGTAACTCTGAGTCCTCATTAGGATAAGAATTCCTTCCCTGGCGGAGAAGCCCTGCTCACCCCAGCACACTCAGGTTCCTTTCATGTCCTGGAGAATGTTCCTCCCCCAAAGGGGATTGAGGACAAGAATCACCCCCAAAATCTGCCCGCCAACCCAGAGTCGGGCCCCGGCCTGGCCAATCACATATGCTCACCCTGCAGTGGTTTCCTAGGTAACCGGTACTCTGTGCCAACAGAGAGATGGGATGCTGGGCGAGGGGACGCCGGGGGAAGGCACAGAGAGGGACCGGGGGGAGCAGACTGACAGAGCGAGGGTCAGAAACAGGGGACAGAAGACAGAGACAGTCACAGAGACCGAGAGACACAGGCAGGAGCGTGGGGAAGAAGTGAAGAAAGCTGGAAAGAAAGAAAAAAAGAAATTCCATCTCTTTCGCTGTTTTCACACACATACACACACATGTGCACATACATATACATGTGCATATGCACATACATATATATACACATGCATGTATAGACCCATATAAATCACATATACATATGCATATACACATAAACACATACATATACAAAATACACACATGCACACCCACACCTAGAACCCTTTTCCATCTGCAAGTCACAGGCAAGCTGGGCTTCCCAATGGCCCAGATGTGGTATTCGGTGGCACTGGGGAAGCCCGCCAAAGCCGGGCCTCCGGATCACTTTATTGACGGAGCTACTACTATGGGACGGCAGGGGAGCCTGAAAAGCCAAGCCCCGTTTTCCACCTAAAAGCAAGGGCACCCCCACAAACCAGCCGCCCGACGGCACTGTGGGCTTTGGTCCTTCAAGGGGACTATCCCCAACGTCCCTTTGTGACACGGAGAGAGAGGAGTGCATGGGTGTCGGTGTGTGCGTCCACACATGCTTTTCTGAGCCTGACTTTCGGGTGCACAAGAAAACAGGCAAGTGGTGAAAATCACCATGACCGAGTAGCATTTCCTATGTGCCGGGCCCCTCACATTCCAGTCCAGCCGCACAGCGATGACGGCTGTTGGCTTGTGTGATGGGCGGGAAGGCTGAGGCACAAGGCCCAGTCTCAGAGCCCAGGCGCTGAACCCCTTGGCCCAGGATGGCAGCCCCATCCCAACCAGCCTGGAGCTGCCTTTGCGTTAAGAGACCGGATCCCCTTAGTTAAATGCCACTGTCTGGGCTTCCACGAAGTGACACCTAAAGTCGGATCTGAAGGTCAAGGAGGAATCGCCGGGAGGATGGAAGTGGGGGTGGAAGGCAGGAGCGTGGAGTGAGCCCAACAGGGTAAGAAATGGCCTGAAGCCCTGCGACAAGGCCCGGCTGGCCAGACGGCCGCGGGGCAGGCAGGCGCAGGCGGACGTGGAAAGGCGGGCAGAGACGGGTCAAGGCGGGACCCGTGCAGGAATGCAGAGTTTAGACCCGCCCCTAAGGGAAATGCCACACTGCTGAAGCTGTATCCTTTAGGTGACGAGTCACAGGATCAGAGGTGCCTTTTGGGAAGAACACACCAGCTTCAGCCCAGAGAGTAGATTGAAGGAGATTAAATCTAGCTGAAGAGACAGAGACTCTCATCTGCTTCTCCCCAGAATGCCACAGAATGACAGATCGGGGAACCAACACACGGAGAGGAGAGGCTGTTTGCCCAAAGTCTGCAAGGTCTCTAAAAGTCACGGAGCCCGGAGTCGAGCTTGAGTCCATCCCACGCCAGAGCCCCACGCTTCAGCACCTACCTAAGCCCTTGCTTGGCAGGTGTTCTGTCGAGACTCATCCATCCCTCAGCAGACGGAGATCTGGAAGAGATCCCTCACATCAGAACGGGAGCCCACACCCAGCACTGAGAAAGAAGGTAAGTGTAAACACCCAGCCTGTCTCTTCCGGGGCTTTGTGAAGTCGGTACGGGCCCTAGTTACTCCTTCCTATTTGAACATCCATCCCAAGACCCAAAGCACTTAGAGCTCGCAGGGGGCAGCTACTTTCCCAGGTTCCATGTCCTCCTGCTTGTGAACGAAAAGCAGACACTCCGAGCAAGTCTGGTGGAGTCTCTATGAGTGAGGTCCTTGGACTGCAGTATAACGATGCTACTCATCGGCAGGTAAGTCTGGGTAACACACATCCCCCGAATGTAACTGACAACAGAGGCCCTGCCTTCGACTCACTGGACTGGCAAGTGTTACCAAACAAAAGCACATATTTATTGCACACTTACTATGTGACAGGCATGGTGCAAGGTGCTTTATATTCGTGACACTTTCATTCGCAAAACACTCCTATGACATAGGTATGATGAGTCTTCCCATCTCACAGACGAGGAATGTGAGAGGCTCGTGCAAGTTAAGTGACCTGGCCCCATTAGCCAAATTATTAACCAACTCAATACATATTAATGTGATGCCTATTATGTGTTAGACAGTCTTCAAGATAATAGCATTATCCCATTAAACAATAACAAAAATGGGGTTGCCTGGGTGGCTCTGTCGGTTGACTGTCCGGCTCTTGATTTCAGATCAGACCCAGGTCTCTGGGTCGTGAGACTGAGCCCTGCATCAAGCATCACGCTCAGCACAGAGTCTGCTTGAGATACTCTCTTCTCCTCCTCTGCCCCTCTCTCCCCCCACTCGTGCTCTCGATCCCCCAAACAAACAAAAAACAGCAACAAAAAACATGGTTCTCATGGAACTTCTAGAGAAAGGAGACAAAAAATAAGCAAATAAATATAAGTAAGTTGGGTAGTGGTGATACATGCTGTAAAGGAAAAAGGAAACATCTAAAGGGGATATTGTATCGGTCAGGATTCGTGAGGTTGCGCGACAGTAACAAAGAACCCCTGAGTCCCAGTGGCTGGTCCATCCCTTGCTAACACTGCATGTCAAGTGCAGGCGGGCAGAAGGGTATGTTCCCTGTAGTCACCTGGGACCCAGGCTGATGGAGGAGGCTCCATCTCAATGTACGTTTGATCTCAGCGTGATTTCTCGCTGAGAGGACTCGGGAAATAACATACTGGCTTATTACGGCTTCCCCAAGAAGTGACACATGCACACGTCACTTCTGCTCATACTTCTCTGGCCAAAGCAATGCTATGGCTACTCCTAACTTAAACAAGCGCGATCCTACCTGACCCCTGGAAGGAGGAGAAACAGCACTGTGATCAGCCCTCCTGTCGTTCCCTCAGAGTGATGGGGGCAGGACGGGGATGCAGACCAGAGTAGAGAGATCACAGAAGGCCCTTGGGATGGCAAACAGCAAACCCGGGATTCGAATGCTGGTCTTTCACGCACCTGCACCTGCTTCCTTGGCCAGCCTACTAGGATGACTTATGGATGGACCCTGGCCCGAAACAGTCCACGTGGCGTGGGTACACCAGGGCAGGACTTGCCCAGCCAACTGTGGCAGGGGGTGCACCATCAAGGTCTAGTTCATGGAGACAAAGACCTGCCGCGTCATCCTGACGAGCAGAGATCCTAGGAGCTCCACATAAGACTCGATGCTTCTACCTCCCTTGGAACATTCAAAGGACTCCCGTTTTGGATCCGAAACTTTTCTTTTTCTTTCTCTATTCCTTTCCGCAGGAGGGCCACAGCATGGAAAACATGGCAAGTCTGTCACCCTTCCACGGCACAGAACATGAAAAGCTTTAAAAAGAGGGGAAATCTCACCCAGGAACATGGGCGAAAGGCCATCTGGATGCCTGAGGTTATCACTTTTACAGCAAATGGTTAAACAAAGGAAGGAGAGGACGCTGAAAGACCCGGCACTCAGACAGTCATTCTGCATAATTATCCCCATGATGCCCCATGGTAAATCACTGAGGGAGAAGTTTGGATTGTCCCAGTAGGCAGATGAAGAAACCAATGTTCAAAGAGAATAGTGTTGATGGCCACCATGTTTTGGACACTCCGTAAATGCCAGGCACTCTCCTTGGCATTTGATGTGGATTTTGTTTTCCACTACCAACTTTGAGACATGTGCTTTTATGAAACCTATTTTACAGATAGGGAAACTGAGGCACCATGAGGCAGTGTCACTCGGTTAGCAAACAGTGGGTCGGAAAGCAAGCCGGGGCAAGTGTGCCTGCCTCCTGAAACCGTTCTTCCATCAGGAGCCAGGACTAAGGTAAGGGAGTGAGCCACACGGTCTTCGGGTGCAAAATATTAAAAGGGGGCATCAAAATACTCAGTTACCAAGACAAATAATATTTTAATGCAACAGTCTCAAAAATCAAAAATGAACTCAAAAAATCCATAATGGAAAATTGTCAAAATTTAAAATAGAGAATCAGTAACTGCTGTGCCAAAGCAAATGAGAGCCTGGGGCCAATAATCGGTAGTACCCTGTTCTCCCTAACCCAGGAAACTCCCAAGGACCCTAGCATCAAGAGCTCGTAAGCGTTGCCATAACTCATGTTCTCAAATTAGAAGATGCTCAATACCCTTCGTGGCACTTTACCAAATATTCTGCAAATGAAGCAGCAGGAAAACCTGTTGAGGCCCTCAAGACCCAAAGAGGATCTCTATTTTTCAGCTGTGGCAGCTGAGACACAGAGAGGTTAAGCAACCCACTCCAGGTCCCCCAGCAAGGTCACCTGGAGCTAGACATAGTCCTTATTCTGCTCTATAGACTTCCAGGGACAAAATAAACCATCGCCTTACCCCTTAGATTTATTTGAACACCTCCTCTGCCTTCGGGTCTGCATGGCGTTGGGTGATCCCTCCAGCGAGGGTTGCCAGGTTTAGCAAATAAAAATGCAGGATGTCCAGTTAAATTTGAATTTCAGATAAGCAAAGGATGATTTCTTTAGGGTAAATCCCACGCAATATTTGGAACTTATTTACACTAAAAGTTATCGATTGTTTTTGTCTGAAATTTGAGTTTATCTGCGCATCCTGTATTTTATTTAGAAACCCTACTGGCAATAGACTTGGGATAACAAAAATAATCATAAAATAAAAATTATCACCTAACTAGGCATTTAGCTGCCATCACTTGCTCCCTCCCTCACTCAAGTTCAGCCCCTCTGGCCTTCTCTCCCTTCCTCACATATCGAGCTCTTTCCTTACTGAAGGACCCTGCGAGGTCTGGAATGTTCCTTCCCCCACTATTCCATGGCTCAGAGAAGCCTCCCCATCACCTTATGTCCTGTTTCTCTGTCTTCTCTGCCTGTTTGCTTCCTTTACAACAGAAATCACAACTTGCAAGGGTTTTATGACATGGCTGGTTATGTGGTTTGAGGCTGCCCCTCCACCATGCACTATAAGTTCCAGAAAGCAGCTGCTCTACCTGGTGGGTCCTGCCTCTAAGCCCAGCGCCAAGTACGGTGCGCAACACAGAGAAAGCGCCCTACAAATGTGTCCAGTCAAAATAACCATAGGGCGCCCCCAGTCCAGCAGCACCATGCCTGTCCTCAAAGCGACCTCATATCCACATTCCATTGACCCCAGGCAATATGTAAAACCACCAAGTTCAAAGGCTTTGCCGATATGGAACAATCTTAGACCTCTGGACCCACTAATCTGCACATGACTTCTCTTAACAACAATAACAACCAAAAAAAAAAAAAAAAATACAGCTTATATAACTCTAGATGGGGGAATAGTCATCAAAAATATTTCCCTGCCTAACATCATCCTGTTATTATTTTGACATCTGTGTAGGCTGTGGAATGATTCTTTTAACACTGTGTGTGAGGCGTATTTATATCCCCGGCTGTAGCACGGAGCATATGCAAAGGCTTAGAGAGCCTCTTCTAGTAGGTCTTCCTTGTAGCCGTATCAGGCCCCGTGTGGAGGGCCTGAAAAAGCATCTCTGCTGTTTACTATGGTTAGTGGAGAATTAGCATCCAAGCGGCAAGGTAAAAATCCAGCCTGGCTGTTCCTGTATGAGAGTTCCATGGGTCCCAATGGAGATAGGAATGGTGGGGCCAAAGGGCCCTCATCCCCCGTAACAAGCACCTTGACTTGAAGGGGACACCGTCTGATTCCAAGTAATCACAGCAGCAGCTACCATCCACCCAGGGCTTGAAAGACTCAGGTTTGTGCTAGGCTGCCGCCAGGCATCATTTCTTCCGATCCTCACCATCACTCTCTGTGTTAAATTCCATTCTCCCCACTTCTCAGAGAGGGAAACTGAGATCCAGAGAGAAGTTAAAAAACAAATCTGCCCCACGTGCCCCAGTAGACAAGACACAGAGCAGGGGACCCCAACCTCAGTCTGCTGCTTCCAAAGGCAGATATGTGCTCCGGGGACAGTTTGGTTCATATCATCACTGTCCTCACTGGCGGCCCCAGTCAGAAGAAGGAGAGGAAAGAATTGCGAATGGTTTTCCCATGACGATGTGGGTTGGCCCAGTGCCGCAGAGCGAAGGAGGGAAGAAAGCCAGGACTTTGGGCTCGGGTCCAGGCAGGTTTCAACAGGGGCATCTGTGCTTCCCTGTCATGGGTCATGACCTTTGTGAATCCGTTACCCCATCTAGAAAATGGGGGTAATCGCAGTAATTACTTCCTATGTTGGTCTGCCCAGGCCTCAGTAACAAAGCACCATAAACTGGTGGCTCAGGCAAGAGAAATGTGTTGTCTCACAGCTCTGGAGGCGGGAAGTCTAAAATCAAGGTGTTGGCCGGGGTTGGTCCTTTCTGTGGGCTGTGGGGGAGACTCTGTCCCATGTCCCTCCTTGGTTTGCAGATGTCCCTCTGTCTTCACCTCATCTGGTCTCCATGCATGTCTCTGTGTCCAAATTTCCCCTTTTATAAGGAGAGTAGTCCTACTGGATCAGGGCCTACCTGAATGACCCCACATGAACTTGACTGCCTCTGGAAAGACACCATCTCCAAAGAAGGTCACATTCTGAGGTCCTGAGGTTTAGGATTTCAACATATGAGTTGTGTTGGGGGGGACACACAATTCAACACCACAATATGACCTCCTAAGGATGTTTTATTGATTAGTACAGAAAATATACATGGAAATACCTTCCCAGAAATCTATTCCAAAAACAAAGCCAATGCATACGTTGGCCAAATGGTCTAGGATTGTGTTTCGCCCTTTGGTGAGCGGCTTGATGGTTAGTGTCTATTGGTCTTGAGCTGGATCCTTATCAGCAGGAGAGATCTCCCCCACAACACACACATACACCAGCCAAAAGCAGACCAATGTCATGGTGCCAGGACGGGGGGTGGCAGCCCTGAGCATGTGCAAAAGCTTCAGTGACCCTCCCTACAAGTTTGTGCTTGCAGCTATGTTGACCTTGGAGTGAAAGCTTAGAGGAGGACCTTTGAAGCTGTAGCATTTTAAACCTGGGCTTCAGCACTTCCCGCATCATATGGGGAATATATCAGATCCCCGTAGGTGTGTATTTTTTTTTTTAAGATTTTATTTATTTGAGAGAAAGAGAGAGAGAGAGAAAGAGAGAGGGAGACAGCAAGCATAAGTGGGGTAGGGAGTGGGGGGAGGGAGAAGAAGACTCCCTGATGAGCAGGGAGACTAATGTGGGGCTCAATCCCAGGACCCCAAGATCATGACTTGAGCCAAAGGCGGACGCTTAACCTACTGAGTCACACAGGAGCCCCCCGACCCTTAGGTATATATTTAAAATGCAGGCTCTGGGACCCTCACTCCCTGAACTCTGATGCTTGGATCTGTGGTAAAGGCCCAAGAATCTGCATTTTAACAAGGTCCCATTGAATACAACTCCCTTTCCATACCTCATGGTAGTCTACATGTCTCACCTTGATGTCTACAGGTGAGCCCAACATAAAAGGCCCAACACAGATCCTGTTGGCCAGAAGAAGTCGATTCAGAGTGTGGGCTTTTACCTCTTTGTGTTCTGGACCCAATTCAGTGATTGCACCCTCCCAGAAACAAAGCGTGGTTCGCCTCCACCCTTGAAAATACACTTCTGCCCTTCTCCAACCAATGCATCTTCAACCCAAGTGAATGCCCCCGGTGCACTTCCTGTTATTTCGTGCTGAGTGGCGCATGCATGCTTTCCCTGCTCTACTCTTGCCCTGGTATAAAGAATAAGAGCTCAACCCATTGACACATATGGCCCCTATATCTCATACATCCATTCAGCCAACATTTCGTAAGCTCCTGCTATGTGTCGGGCCCTAAGTGTGCCCTGGGGACTCCCTGCTGAGCTCGTGTCCTCCCAGAGATCACAGTCTACTGAGGGAGATAGGTGTGTGACCCAATAAAACACATCTGTGCCCCCAGCATCATGAAGACCACGTATGACAGCATTGGTCATAGAGTCCATAGTTGCCATAAAGTCCAGATGGCAACCCACGGGCTCCGTTTAGCAAAGGCTCGCTGGCTGCTACCAAGGGCAGTAGGTGGTTTTCATCCAATCTTAGCTGAGTACGAGAAATGTTTTTCTAAAAAACACCTTGGTTGAGTAACGAATAAGAGTTTATGAACTTTGCCATGCCCCAGCTCATTCCAGTGACTCGTGCGTATTTTCAGTGTCTCCCCGGGTGGCCAAGGCCTCCAGAGATCCATGAAGGACCAGGGTGGGGGGAGGTGGAGGGTGACGTTTACTTCCGCTTGGCTGTTGTATGTCAGAGGGGGATACCAGCCCATTCCTTGGTGGTCCAGTGAGGCCCTATTATAGCTCTCATGAAACTGGGATTTGAGCTGGGAGTCAAGACACTTTCCTGTGACCATCACCAAGACAAAGGAAATAAAGGGCCCAGAGCACAGAAATAGAGAGAGAAAAAGTCATTAATCATCCTCCAAATACTTAGGTGGAGCCTAGTGAGTGTTGCACCCCGTGGTAGAACTGGAGAGACAATGAGTAGAAAAAATCTCCATGGTCATTGCAACCATCATGCTCAAAGGACACAGAACAAACAGCAAGGTGGTTATAAGCACAGATTCTAGAACAAGAATGCCCGAGTTCTAATCCTGCCTTTACTTACTTGCAGTGTGGTTTTTAATAAATCACTTACCTGCTATGTGGTTCAGTCTCCCCATCTGAAAAATGGGCATATCATAGCACTACCCTCATGAGGCTGATGTGTGGATTATATAAACTAACACGAGTACAGTGCTTACAACAGTGCCTGGCACAGAGAAGACGTTTTAACCATGAAAGCTATGATGATGATGGTGATGGCCAAGTTCAGGAAAGGACTATTAATAGTGGTGTACATGAATATGAACTTGCATCTGTGAGCATTGGGATACGCTGGCAGTGTAGGGTAAAGGGATTTGATTTGGAAACATCAGAGAAAGTTTTCTAAGGAAGAGCTGCTTGAGTGGAGATTTAAAAGGCAAGTGAAGGCTAACTCGGGTTGGACAAGAGAGAATAGTGAATCAGACTGCAAGCTCAAAGCAGCATGTGCAAAGGCCCTGTGGCAGGAGGGCACACAGAAATTTCCGAGCACTAAAAGGAGGTCGGCATAACTGGAAGGCAGAGAGTCGGGGGAACATAGGTTCAAGAAGGGGCAAGAGGTGCAGGCAGAGGCCAGAGAGAGACAGCCCATGTTGAATATGTCTCTCCAATCTAAGCATCTGCCTCAAGGCAAGTCTAAACCCTCCACACAGTGGGTAATTTGTTATTTGCCATTTATCAACCATCTCCAGAGGAGTTTCACAACCCCCCCTTAGCAAAATCCTACTGTTGCCCTGAACATAAGTCAAATTTGTCAGCTATTTTTAAAAGGAGGTTATGATGGAAACTTAAAGGCATTCTCCTTGATTCGCCAATAAGAATTTCCGTGGCTATGTGTATAGTCAAACGACTTACAAGGCTCCTTGGTTCCCAGAAATATCGGGGAGTTTAAAATAGAACAGTCATCATTTGCTGCTCAGGAAACTTGAGTGTTACGCAAAAAGGGGGAAAGATAAGAAAGGAAGTCACGTTCGCTGAGGCCAACCATGTACCTGGGGCCGAGCCAAGGTGACAATGCGCTCCACCCAGGTATTCCTGATTTCACCCCCACACCCCATCTGTAAAGGTAAAGAGCCTTATTATCCCCACTTTTACAGATAACTAAACTAAGTCTCCTTCGATGGTTTAAGGTCACTGTTTCAACGAAAGCCTGAATCCATAGTCTGTCTGCTGCCCTTGGTTAATGGTCAAGGTGAGGAAGAAAGACAAAGCAATGGTTAAAGGTCAGGCTGTGAGGGTGGCTGCTTCCTTCTCATCAGAGCGCCTGACCCTGCCACTTGGCCTGGGACTCTCCCAGTTTGAACACTGAAAGGCTTGCCAGGAAACCCCCCAGTACCAGGCAAAGCAGCATGGGCGCCCATGTCCCATGCCAGAGCCACCAGGAAAATCCTCTCAAGGCAAGCTCCTGAGTCAATTTTGGATTGGTTAATATTACTGGGCACAGAGGCACCTTGTTTCATGGCAAGCTTGCTCATACCCATGGCCACTACAAACTTAAATAAAAGTGAGTGAGCACACGGGATTTGAAGAGCTGATGGCACAGAGTGGAGCCATGTTTTCCAAACCCAAGAATGGAATCATCCATTCAGTGATCAGAGGGCTGTTGAACTTGGATGAAGGGCCCTGCGGGGTTCTATGTGTGAAGGACACGCGAACTACAATGTCTATCCTCGTGGACACTAGATTCCAAAAGGAAGAGATAAAATGAAGCAAACGGTGATGGAAACAAACTACTTCCACAGACTGACATGGGCTTTGATGAGACGAAGTGATGAAGGAAGTGGTATGAAAGAGAGTGACTAGGGGTGAAGGGGTGGGGATTCCCTGGCTGGAATGGTACACCAAGTGCCTCTTGGGGAGGGGACGTTGACCAGAGACCCGGAAGGAGAAGCTACGTCTCGCATCTGGCGGCAGAGCGTTCTTGCGTAGAGGCGGAAGGGTTGAGGAAGGCGGAGCTCAGGGAGGAGGGGGATGGGATAAGGAGAAGTTGGAGGGAGAGCTGATGGGGAGGGGTCCGGAGTTTAATCCAGGCAATGGAAAACCTCTGGAGGGGTGCCGGAATGGAACGATACAATCCAATTTATTGTTTTAAAACAAACAGTTGGACCGCAGTATGGAGGATGGATGGTAAGCAAGGGACTTTGAGTCACTCCATTAAATGCTGAGCCTCCGTTTCCCCAGCTGTAAGTGAGGATGGCCAGGCCCACACTGAGGGCTGCTGGAAGGACCAAATATGTGCTCAATCCAGGGCCCAGGCCAGGTAGCATTTAAAACAAACAAAAAAAAATCCATTTTTTCCATTCGTGTGTTTGAGTTTGGTTAAAGAGATGTAACTTAACCCAGGAACACAGAGATGACTCTCCAACAACTTGGAGCCTTATGGACCTCTCGGCTCAGGGAACTCTCATCTGAACAGGGTTTCGTACAACATCTATCAGTCCGCTGTACTTTCGCCATAGACTGGGTTCAAGACTCGATTATTTCCATGCATTTGGCAGCTCTGAGTATTTAAAAGAGGTAGTTGATTCATTCCCCATCAAGCCGGGTGGGGTAAGGGGGCGCATCTCTCCTGATAACGACTGTTTGTAGAGCTCTCAGAAGACAGCGTCTGGCAAAGGGGCTCCCTGGCTTGCTTTCTTCGCTCGCTCACACATAATCCTTAATCATCCTTACAGCCGAACAGTTTAGGTGACACTTTCCCCAAGAGTTATTAGGAAAACTGCTTTATTTCCACAGCCCCAAAGTATATTCAGAATGAGGGAGAATATCTCTAAATCACTAATGGAAGCATAAAGCCCTTCGGCGATCGGGTTTATACAATATTGCCTGTTCCTTCTTCTCTTTTTTTTGGTTTATTATTTTTGTAATGACTGGGGATTTCTAGTATCTGTGGGTAAGCCAGATTGGGTCCTTCCTCAAGGGTTTAAGGTTTTCAATGAGGAGCATTAAAAGTCTCAAAATGCTTTAAAAACACAAAAACTATACGGGCACACCCGGCTCCAATTCAAAGTGGTACTCCCTCTGGAAATATGGGCTAGCTTCCAACATTCACTTCTACGTGCTCACCTGTTTATCCCAACTATATGGCCCCAGGTATGCAAAAATGCTGGGCACACCAGGGAGAAGAACAAGGAAGTGGGGGGAGAGAACAGGAGGGCGGGGAGGAGGAGAAGAAAGAGAAGAGGAAGAAGAAAAGAAAAAAACACAAAGTGGATAAGAAGATGGGTAGTAAGAACTAATGGCGCAAGGGAGCCCAGGTGTCTCAGTCAGTTAAGCATCCGCCTTCACCTCAAATCATGATCCAGGGTCCTGGGATCGAGTCCTACATCAGGCCCCCTGCTGACTGGGGAGTCGGCTTCTCCCTCTCCCTTTGCCCATAGCTCCCCCTGCTTGTGCTATCTCTTTCTGTCAAATAAATAAATAAAATCTTTTTTTTTTTAATTAAAAAAAAAAAGAGGGGTACCTGGGTGGCTCAGTGGGTTAAGGCCTCTGCCTTCAGCTCAGGTCATGATCTTGGGGTCCTGGGATCAAGCCCCACATTGGGCTCTGCTCAGTAGGAGGCCTGCTTCCTTCTCTCTCTGCCTGCCTCTCTGCCTACTTGTGATCTCTCTCTCTCTGTCAAATAAATAAATCTTAAAAAAAAAAATTTCTTTTAAAGAGAACTAATGGCAAAGAGAATAGAACATCTATTTCAAACCCCAAACTAGCCATAGCTGACGTGTACTCAATTCATACTCTGTGCTAGGTATTGTTTGGAAGCCTAATCTCATGGGATCGTTATTAACCCCATTTTCATATGACGAAACTGAGACCCAGGGTCACGCAGCTAAGGAGTAGCAAAACGGAACTCCAGAGCACAAAAGTTTTACCGCTTCTACACATGGGAGAGACGTGGCAGAAGAGTCAGGATTTTCCTGGTGGGTCCTTCTTGAGGAATCTTTAGGAGACAAGATGTCCCATGAAAAGAAGTTAAGTACAGAAGCAGAAAAAGTTAACCCTAATAAATCAGTACTTTGTTAAGGGACCAAGGAAAGATGAGCGACATACCTCCTCCTGGAGATTAACATTTTGTTGTATGCTGATATATCTATTTCTCTGTCCACATCTCTATCCCTATCGCAAGTAGGATCATATCATTCATACGTTTTTTAAAGATTTATTTATTTTAGAGAAATAAATTCTCTAGGAAACGGGGAGGGGCAGAGGGAGAGAGAGAATCTCAAGCAGACTCCACACCTAGCACAGAGCCCAACTCGGGACACAATCCCAGGACCCCAAGATCATGACCTGAGCCAAAATCAAGAGTTGGACTTTAAACTGACTGAGTCACCCAGGCATTCCTCATTCATACAATTTCACAACTATGCTTTTTAAAAACTTACCAATACATCCTAGACATCTTCTCATGTCAATACTTACTCTACATCCTCATGACGTGATGTCGTAATATTTCAAATACATAACATCCCCTTTTTTGGGCGTTTAGTTTGACACTTCCAGGAACTTATCCTCAAGAAATTGTTTCTCCTTTTGAGAAGATGCATAACCTCTATCCTCAAATAGACCCATGCAGACACATGTGAGTAAAAAACATCAAGGGGAAAAATATCAGGAGTGCGGTTCCAGGTGTGGAACCGGCCCACAAAGAGGGACAGTCGGACCCCCGTGCCATTGCCTCTGCAATCTGTGCATTGCACAAGCGGAGAATCATCTGGCAGCAAGAACTGAGTTGGGGGCGGTAGGGTGAAGCCAGGACCCTTTAACCTCACTGCCCAGGGACGAGAAGCAGAAGAGGAACTGTTAGCCTCCCAGAATTTTTCCTTTGTATATTTTCCCTCTCTTGACGGGGAAGCTTTAAGGCATGGAGAGAGAAGAAATTCGTGCTGCCTAGAGCTGCTCTTGTTTTAGTCACAACTCAAGCTAGTCCCCTACCGTCCGCTCCCTCACCACTATTGACAGAGAGGGCAAGATTTCCCCCCCAGATGGAATGAGCACAACCAAACTTGGTCATGTCTCCATGAGTCCTCATTTAAAATCTGGAACAAGAGACGCAAAGGAAGTGATGATCTACTGATAGCTGACTGCATGGTGAGCACAGGGCCGGGCCCTTCACAATCATAGATTGAATCCTAGGTCATCTGGTCAACCGGCTTATTTTACAGACAGGAACATGACATTTGGAGATGTCCCTCAACTCACGCCAAATGACATAATTGCTAAGGAGCGGAACCAACAGCCCAGGGCCCAGGTATACTAACTTCTAACCCAGAGAAGTCTGGGATCATTTTTCAGTGCTGTTTTCTTCCCTTTAAGCCATGCAACACTTGCATGATTCTTTGAGA
>CM052805.1:9219294-9283470 GCA_028533885.1 Nasua narica | reverse complement strand
TCGTCAAGCTATGCCTGGATTTGCTCTGGGTTCCATAAATGCTAGTCCTCCTTATCATGCTGATCAGCAGCCCTGATGTTCCCACCTGATTTTGAGTTCTACAGAATGGAACATCAAAGAAATGACTTGTTTACTTCATCATCACACTTTGTGTGAGAGATGCTGCTTATCAAACCAACAGCGCTGGCGTGGGAAAACAAGTAACAAATGAGTTGCTTGGTCCCTAACTTTTGGAGGCGTGGTACCTGAAAGTTGAGGCTTCTGAATCTGTCCCCAGAAATTCCTGGTGTGGGGGTTGCCTCCTAGGGCCGGGTCCTTGGGAAAGCCTCAGAAATCTTTTTTTTTTTATATATAAGATTTTATTTATTTATTTGAGAGACAGAGAAAGTGAGAGAGAGCATGAGAGGAGACAAGGTCAGAGGGAGAAGCAGACTCCCCATGGAGCTGGGAGCCCGATGTGGGACTCGATCCCGGAACTCAAGGATCATGACCTGAGCCGAAGGCAGTTGCTCAACCAACTGAGCCACCCAGGCACCCAAGTCTCAGAAATCTTGCTGAGAAGCTCATCTAACAACTAAGCAGGGCACTGAAACTGAATGAGCCTTCTCTACTGGACAGGATTTAAGTCCCACTTCCTAAAGGTATAAACCTATGTACATTTCTTAGCTCCTCTGGGTTTCCATGTGGCTTTAGAGGAAGGAGCATTAATTCCTTCTACCATACGGGGGAGGGGGTGGTGATGATCCAATGAGGTGATGCACTTAAAGCCCACAACATAAGGTCTGGGACATGGTAAGTGCTCGCTATGCTTTAGCGATCTTATTATTAAATATTATTAGTGGTATTAAGCCCATAGGGTTCTGTGAGCTTCAAATGAGATAAAAGACATAGAGAATCTAGCACCGATTCTGGCGCTCGGGAGGTACTTGATATATGTTTATTTCTTGTCACTTTTTCCAGATGGCCCTATTGGGGATTTTCTGAATTTATTTTCTTTCTGAAGGGCAAAACTATTATGCAGTAAACATCCAGCCACCCTCCAGAAAGCCACTATCACAAAACTAATTCCAACGCCCTGGGCAAGCCGACTACAGACTTTTCTCTGTTGTCGAAGAAAGTTTGTTTAAAATACAAACTGCAATTCTGCCACAATCTGGGGCTGGATGGATGCCAGCATTGGAAGCCAGAGGCCCCGGCCCTGTCCCCAGGGGCTCCAAGAAATGTTTCTGATTTTCCCCAAGAGATGGATGAGGCACCACAGGCTGATGGTCTGAGTAATGGAGGGACAGGCAGCCTGCGGGCCATCGGCAGGGAGTGAGCTGGCTCCCTTCTTCTGGGGTGGGCAGAAGGGGTGGAAAAGGATTTATTAAGGCTCTCAGGGAACCGCCAGAAGGTAACTCTCGAAACATGGGTCTCAGAGGCAGAGATGAAGAGTTAGGACTGGGGTAGACCCTTCTAGCCTTCCTCAGTGTACCTTACCTTGCAACCCAAATCCACTGGAGAGAAAGCCACGCTCTCACCACCATCGTGAGCATCTTGAGTCAGATTTCTGTGCCCTGCATGGAGCACAGCACTGTAGACAGGGATGGGGGGGGGGGGTAATAAGAACACAGAGAAGGAGCAGCTGGTCTAAATTAGAGTTTCCAGGAAGACCTCGTGGAAGAAATGGAATCCCAAATGAAGCAGGAAGGATGAGGGAAAACTAAGTAGGCAAAATAGAGGTAGTGTGTTTTAGGCAGAGGAAATAAAGTTATCAGACACCTGGAGGTGAGTAAGAGACTAAAATGTCTAAGGAACTGAAAGAAGTTCATGATGGCTGGATTAGAAAGTGTGCAGGAGGAAGTCAGAGGTCAAAACAGACCAGGGCCAGACCAAACTAGACCAATGCAATACTAGGCATTGCAGGGTATGGTAAAGAGTTTAACTTCCTTTGTCAGAGCAATAGGGAGCCATGGGGGGCATTAGGCAGGAAGAAGCTCCATTAAACTTCCTTTTATGAATATACTATTTTACAGTGCATATTGGTTCTCTCAGTAACTTGCTGTGTGATGATCGGTTACTCACACCTTCTCTGAGCTCTTATTTTCTGGAAGATGAGACAAGAGGACTGATGGTACAGATCATGGCAAGAATGCATCCTGGCTCCCCCAGTGGCAGGCCCAGGAAAGCCTCTGTGTCACACAGCGCCCAAACCAACCAGGAACTCTGCTCTCTGGGAGTCTGGGTCCCATATCCAGAATGTCTCTCACATTTAGAAGCAGCTCTGAAATCCTCTGTCAGTCCAGACAGGACTTGAATTTGGGTTCTGGAAAAAAAAGCCTCTCTTGTAAAGTCCCTTTTGGGCTCAGATATGCTATGATTCTACATTCATCTTGCACACAAGGCTGGGTATGATACACAACCAGAGGAAAACTCACCACTCCCGGGAAAGGGTGGGGGGAAGAGTGTAACAGAGTAGGTAAGATATCTGCCTTGCATCGGCCCAACCTCCAGAACACATCTTCTTGATGACGTGTGATTAATATGCCATCGCATTCGGAGAAAATTAATGGGCTTTGATGGCTATTTGGAGCCTGCCTTCTCAATTCCGCTGCGAGAGAGTTACAGACTTAAACAAACATTGACATATAATAAATCTGTGCTCTGCACACTCGTCGAAAGGTCTGACTTAATAGGCCTGACCGTCTTGAAATTTGGATAGAAATTCGGAACAGTGACATGGCCTGGCTTATCAGGAAGGACAGGCCGCAGCTGGAGGAAGGACAAAAACCTTCCTTTGCAGGCCCCGTGTGGCCTCTTCCAGAAGGGCGGCCACTCAAAGTCTCTCCAGCCTCTCTATCCCATTATCTGACTTTATTTTCTTCCCAGGACTTATCTGGGTCTGAAATTATCTGGTTTAAGTCTTTGTATTGATGGATCACCAGCACACCGCACTGGGCAGGAGATTTCCCGGTCACCCTGTAACCCCAGCATTTTCCAACAAGCCAGGCACATAGTAGATGCTCAATAAGTATTTCTTGAGTGAATAAGTGAGTGAACAGACTTTATGATTTATGTCACATCCACCGACTATCTGTGCTATTTAAACGAGGCCAGCAGGATGTTGTGCTTAGTGGTGTGGGCTCTGGAGGCAGAATGCCTACGCTGAAGTCCTTGCTCTGTCATTTACTGTGTGACCCTGGGCAAGCTACTTATCTGTCCGCCACCTATGAAATGGTTTAATAACCCTGTAGTAAGCATTCAATGAGATGATACATTTAAGGTACTCAGAATAACACCCAGTAAGTACTCAAAGCTGCCGGGGAATAACTTAATGTTTTTACATTGACTCACGATTTTAACTTAAACACCTGTTTAAAACTTTCAATTCATTTCCACTAATAGTAACAAACGTGTTGATTCTCAAGAACAATCTTGTGAGGTGGGTACTATTATCTTTCTAAATATTTATTTATTGGGATTCCTGGGTGGCTTAGTCAGTTAAGCGTCCACCTTCAGCTCAAGTCATGATCCCAGGGTCTTGGGATGGAGTCCCGCATCAGGCTCCCTGCTGAGCAGGGATCCTGCTTTTTCCCTCTCCTTGCCACTCCCCCTGCTTGTGCTCTCTCTCGCTCTCTCTCTCTCTGACAAATAAGTAGATAAATAAATCTTTTTTAAAGAAAGACTTACTGATTTTAGAGAGATTGGGGGGCAGAGGGAGAGAGAGAAACTCAAGCAGATGCCCCACTGAGCACAGCGCCTAACGCAAGACTCGATCTCATGGCCCTGAGATCGTGACCTGAGCCAAAACCAAGAGTCGGACACCCCAGCGAGGGGTATTATTATTATCACCATCTTACAGATCACAAAACTGAAGCACAAGGACTGGCACAAAGCCCCAGAGCTGGGAACTGCAGGGAAGGGATTCAAACAGGCAGCGGGTTCCAGAATCTGTGTGCTTCACGGCCCCGCCAGGCTGCCTAGTGAAATACTAACACGACTTTTTAAGTGGAGACCATAAGCACCAACATAAACATTAACTGTACTTGACTTTTTATAATGGAAAAAAATTTTAACTTTTATTGTTGAGAAATATAGTTGATATATGACATTATGTTACTTTCAGATGTACAACACGGTGCCTTGACAGTTCAATACATTACACAGTGCTTGCCATGATAAATGTCACCATTGTGCCATTGTCTGTCGCCGACGATGTTAGCGCAGCATTGTTGACTATACATTCCCTGCGCTGTACGTTTCGCCTTAATGACTTATTTATTTTATAACTGGAAGTTTACACCTCTTAATCCTCTTCACCTGTTTTGCCCATTCCCCCCCCCCCCCGCCCCGATGGAAAAACATAAGCACAGGGAAAAAGCAGAGAGAGTACGATTAAGAAAGGAGGGATTCCGTGTTCATAAGGAGCCTGCTGGGGCAGTCTGGTCAGCTTGTGAAAGGTTAGGGAGATTGAACTTCCTGCTGCAGGAAGAGAGAGGTCGATTTTGGGTCCTTACAGAAACCGAGTAAAACATCTCCAAGCCCAATTCTGGAATCACAGAGCAACCACGAAAGCCCCCGCAATCGAGAGTGGCTGGCTGTTTACCACGCCCATTTCTCCTTCTTCTGGGTACAGAGCTTGACATCTCTCAGGCCCCCCTGCAGTTGGCTGTGGCCACGTGACTGAGTTCTGGTCAACAGGTTGTGGGTGGGAACTGATGTACCTACTTCCGGGCCACGCCCATTAAAACCTCCCATGGGATCCTTCACTCCTGTGCCCCAACCATTCCCAACCACTTCCTGGCTAGACGTTGATGGCCAGGCCAACCTAATGAAAGCCAAGGGTTAAAGCTGGACCTTCCTTCCTCACCCTGGGTCCATGAGTGACTGCATGGAGCAGGGAATTTCCTCCCCAACTGCTATCCAGGAACGTATAATCCGACTTTATGTGAATACAAAATCAATTTGTTGTATTAAGTCCCTGAGATTCTGGAGGTTTCTCTGTTCTGGAAGCTAGCATTATTTTAGCCAATATACTCCTCGGGTTAGTTCATTCCCCAGATGGTCTTTGAACATCAACTCTGTGCCGGGGATGCTTTTAGGCATTAGGGATACGGTGGTGGACAAGGAAAAGGGCCCTGCAACTTTAGTGAGAGGAGACAGACTGTAAGTAATCAAATAACAGTGTTTTAGACGGTGGTAAGAGCTATACTGGGAACAAAACCAAAGGACATGCACAGAGGGTAGGGGGCAGGGCACTTATCCTGAATGAGGCACTCACTTCCTTCCACCTTTCTTCTGAAGCAAAAAAAGTCTGTTTCAGTATCCACAGGCATTCTACGCATGAGAAGACCAGAGAACTGTCAAAAAAAAGGGGCCACTCTTGATCCCCTTCATCAAAAACTTGGACATCCAACAGAAGTGAAACGAGCTTGGCTTGGGAAGACTGATGAGAACCACTGAGGCACTTGTTCACAGTCTGGTCACATGTTTACCGAAAGCGTCTGTTGGGTGAGTTGGGCTCAGCTATATTTTCTACTAGAAACTGCTACTGTATTTCTCACTAATTATAGTCAAAGCAAATCTGCCATTTCATTAATCCTATATACCAGTCCCCAAAGGAACAAATTCTACCAGTGAGTCGAAAGCAATCACGAGCACGGTGCTAAAAGTTTGCCGAGCAGCAGCAAGTAAGAAGCCCTTTCTAGATGCTAGTAAATCTGAACACACAGTTAGAGGGTGAGGTGGGAACTGGTCTAAGACTTGCAGGTTTCCTTAAGGCCTGTGCTCAAACTATTTGGAGCCCCTCTCCCCAGACGATCATGGAAGAGCTTGGAAGTCATACCAATTATTAAAATACAGAAATACGTCCATATTTGTTGGTAATAGCCGCTGCCTTGAGAGCCCTACAGATCCACTCCATTAGCCAATGGCTACTCCCCACCCCCATCAGAGTCCCCTAAACCTCCTCCCAATCCAGAAATGGAAAAGTCGGGCTACGCGTGCGGTGAAATGTTGAAGGGGACCTACAAGAGCTTCTTGACCGGATGTGCTTACACCGTAACTTGGGTTAAATGTTCTTGATACCACCCCTGGAGCTGTATCAGAATTCCCCAGGGGCTCACTAAAATTGCGGATTGCAAAGTCCTATCACATACTGAATCAGAATGTGTGGAGGTGAAGCTCGGAAACTGGTATTTTCTTGAGCTTTATCCTCAACCCACCTCAGGTACTCTAAAATTTGACAACTGCTCACCTAGGCACTGCTTTGACATTTTGCTCAAATGAAAAGAAACGGGCTCGTGCATTCGTTTGATCTGATCGGCGGTTTTGAAACTTGATCAGAGCCACAGAAGCCTTCCTTTAAATAAAGTCTTCATCAGGATTTCAAGACACAAAATAATCAGAGTAGAGCTGCATACAGCCCCTTATTTTGTAAGCCCAAGCTTCAGGATCTCTGCTGAGGGTAGAGGGTGTACCCCAGAAGTCATACATGGGGCAACCTAAAACTGACAAGGAACAAAACAGCCCAAGAGAGGAGGGCAGGACTTTGGATGCAGGGGAGGAGCCAGGCAGGTGGCAAAGCTTGATAAGAGCAGAGCAGGCAGTAGGGGACTGGCCAAGCCAAGGGCAGAGCCAAAGGCAGGCATCCTAAACGTGGATCAGCCATGATGAGACGAGAACCCAAGGCACAAAGAGGGACGCGGTGTGGGATAGAGAGAGGCAAGCAGTGGGTTGGCCAAAGAAGTGGGTTCCATTTGGCCAGGGAGGAAATGGTAAAGAAAGGGGGGTGCCTTTGAGGGGGCAGCACTGCTCCTGTGGATAGCTATGCTGCTCTGATGGAGCATCGTCATCGAGACATCACACCCAGCTGTGTGCTGCTGAGAGGAAAAGATGTGTTGGGTTCAATGCTCCATCCTGGATACTGAGTCCAGTACTTGCACAGAACCTGCCCTCAATGAGTATTGGTTGGTTGGTTGGTTGGTTAGATGGATGGATGGATGGATGGATGGATGGATGGATGGATGGATGGATATACAGAAGGATGAGGGTTTATGTATGCTACAAGACCCCTGTTACTCACTTTAAGACAAAGCTGCACGTTTTCAGGTCGGAAAGTCCCTGGAAGTGAGGTTCAGGATTTCACACTTGCTCCCCACTCCAAGTGGTAGAAAAATTGGGCTAGCTCTAGAAAGAGGGCTTCCGAAGCTCAGTGGGCCACCTTAGGACAAGCAGTGTTTGTTTATGACTCTAGAATTCGTGTGTTTAGTATTCACTTGCCCCAAAAATCTACCTCTAAGAGCCCTCAGACCTTAGCATGATGCGAAGAAGAAAAAGAAGCTTTTCTTTACTGAGAGACTCTTCCCTATTTTTAATTCAAAAATTCTATGGGGATGTTTTATGCATCAGACACCGTGTGAGGCACTGGTGATAGCGCAGGAAAAAAAATAGGCCAGATCCCTCTCTCTTGAAGTTTATATTCTGATGAGAGAGTCAGGCCATAAACATGAAAACATGCAAATGAATGAGATCATTTGGAATATGATCAATGCTATAAAAAAATTTAAACAGGCAGATGCAAAAGAAAGAAACTGGCAGGGCAGGAAGTTTTTTAGAAAGGGAGACCATTTGTAGAAGTGGTATTTGAACTGAAATATGAATGACAAGGAGATGGTCGTGCAAACATTAGAGAGAACAGCACCACAGGCCAGGCCATGGTAAAAACAAGTGCAAAGGCACTGGGGTAGGGACAAGCGATATGTGTTTGAGGAACAAGAAGAGGCCAGTGTATCTGTAACTGACTAGTAAAGGCACGGGGAGGTGTAGATGAGTAAGACAGGAAAGCAGAGACCAGGAGAAGCACGCCTTGCAGGGCATAGTGAGGAATCTGCAGGGGGATGGTCTCATTTGTTTTTAAAGGACACCTCTGGCTGCCCTGTGGAGAACAGGCTGTAACGGGAGCAGGAGTGGAATTGGGAAACCCGGTAGGAGGTTCTGGCAGGCTATCGGCAGGAAGATGTTGGTAGTCTGGACAAAGACAATGCCAAGAAGCAGAGGGATTCAGGGCACATCATTAGACGGAGTGGACGGAACCCAGGGGAGAAAAGAAGCAAGCAGACCAACAACTGAGGGCAACGAGGAGGAATGGCTATGCTCCCCACTTTCTCAGCTAAGAAAACTTGGGTCCGGGACACACAGCGGGACACTGTCAGGGCCGGAATGTGAAATCGGGTCTGTGCGACCCAGAGCCTGCCGTGTTCTTTCCCATCCGCCTTCTTCCCACGGCGCTGTGGTGCCGACAGTCACTGCCAAAGAACAGGTGTGTGGGATCAGAGCAGATTCCCGCTATGCCAACTGCTCCTCATCTGGGGACGAGAGATGAACCTCACGCTAGTTAATGCCACCCTGCTTATCGATTTAGGCAAATGCTTGGCAGCTCCAATTCATCTTCCAAAGGATAATGTAATAAGGGCCTGCATTATACTGGAGCTTTCTCTGGGCTCCAAATACGCCACCCTCCTTTATCTCGCAACCTCCTCCAGGAGTTATGGAAATAAACAAACCCATGGCATTGACACATCGGTCAGGCATGTCTTTTCCATATGAAGAAGCCAGAGTCAGGAGCGTGAAAGGAGCAGGAGGTGGAGGTTCCTGAGTAGCTGGATGAATTTGTTGAGTCACTTAACCTCAGAGCCTCAAGTTTCTCTTCTAAAAAAAAGGGGGGGTGTGTGATAACCCTGTACTGTCAATCTCAGAATGCACACATGGAAATACGTAAGACATTGCATGTCAAAGTCACTTGTGAACTGAAACAGGTAACATGACAATTAATATCGTGAACTTTTTACTCTAAAATGAGGGAACAAGGTAGAGAGAACCACTGAGTGAGTCAATGAAAACTTACTGAGCCTCTACTATGTGCCAGATGCTACCAATTCAGTGGTAGGTAACACAGATATGACATGTGGTCCCCACCTCTGTGGAGCTTATAGTCTAGCTGGGAAGAGAGACCTCACAAATGATCACATCAGCAAATATATAAATTCACATTGCTCTTACATGTGTTTAAATAAAAATACAGGGTGATATCAAGGCTCAGAGAAGGTGTCCCAGGGAAAAATAATTGAGCTGAATTCTAAAAGATGCATAGGAGTTAGCCATGAGATGGGAAACTTTTGGGAAGAATGAGAGAATTCTAGTTACTGGAATAACACATGCAAAGGCCCTGAGGCAGAAAGAGTACAGTGTACATTGGAGAAGACCCCATCCCGAAAAAAGCCATGGTAGGTAGAACAGTATCAGCAAGAGTGGGGCCATAAAATCATTATCCTAGTTGTTTCAAATGAAGTGGAGAAAAAGAAGAGAAATTTTAAAAAGGCAAACCATAGAAAGATTAAATATATCCATGTATTACCAAGTATAAGTTTTATTAAGGGATTGGAATAGGCATACCATGGGAACACAAAGAAGGGATCTCTAATCCAGCTGGAAAGGTAATGGGGGAAGAGAGATGAGGAAGATTCTGGGAGAAGCTGACAACTGAGTTCTTGCTTTGAGGATATTTAGGAGTTAGAGATATAGTTGAGGAAGGAAAATAGATCCAGATAGAAGGAACCATGTAGGTAAAATACCACACAGCATGATGCATTCGGGGACCTGTAAACAGTTCAGTAGGAGGAGGATCAAGGGTGCACAGGAGCAAGGAAAGAGATGAGCAGAGTACTCAGGGACCTGATTTTGAATGACACCTGATTCTTGTGAAGGACTCTGCATGAGGAAGATCAGTTGGGGAGACCGTTGCACACATCAGACAGAAGGAAGCGGAAAAAATGTGATACGCATGTACACAGCTCTATTGTCAAGATGGAGAAAGGCTGGAAGTGGGAAGACTTGGTTAGGAAGCTACCTTCTGAAGTTCCGGCAAGAGATGGGTGTGGAACCGTGGGGACAACAGTGAACTGGAGGAGATATTGCCAGGCACGGGGCCCTGGGAGGGAGCTTCCAGCTTGGGCCTTTGCCCCATCCCCAGTGAGAAGGGTTCATCTCTGCCCCAAGCTCTCACCCAGGGGCCTGCCCAGAACCTCAGGCTTTGAGACTCTCTTAGCTACAACTTGCCTCCTCCCTTGCTGCTGTCCACCCCCCAGTCTTGGTCAGATGCTCTGCAAAACCAACGGCTGCTGATGCAGGTTATGTAACACTGTTGTTTCTATCTTATGAGAACTAAGGGAGGAAAAAAAACGTCTGCCTGACAAGTAATTTTGTATCTAAAAAACAATCTGCCAGAGGCTAGGGGAAATGTACCTGTGGTTCCTCCACAAGCTCAGGTACACCCGCTCGTCTGCTGACTACCCTGCCTTCACACATTCCGGAAGCAGCCCATGATTACACAAGAGAAGCAAGAAAGCCCTTTCCCCTTTCAGGAAACATCTTGAAGTTTAACGTGTGTGTGTGTGTGTGTGTGTGTGTGTGTGTGTGTGTGTGCGCGTGTGTGTGTGTGTGATTGTTCCCCACTTTCCTTTTCCCTGTAAAATTGCACTAAGGAAAATGCTTCATTTCTCAACCGCAAAGTGAGGATAATACTCGTGGCTGGTGAGAATAAAATGAAATAATGCATATAAATAGGGTCTTACATGATACTTGGCACGTAGTAGGCATTCATTAAAGGGTATTTTGAACTGCCTTTTAGTAAGTGCTTAACTCTGTTGCCAGCCTCTCTGCTTAGGGCCTTACCTGCATTAGGTCACTGAACACTGAGGGCTGTCCATGGTCCTGAATTATCTTGGGCAGCTGCGGGCCTTTTTTCCCCCAATTCCCGGAAGCTGGTTTTATGCCACACCATCCACCATCTCCTAAGAATTCCTAACCATCTGACTTTCAAAAAGACATAATTTTAGGTCTTTTTGAAAGCCAACGTTATTGGGTATAATTTATGTACAATTAAATGCACTCATTTTAATTGTACATTTTGATGGCTTTGGATAAATTTAGACACTGGTTTAACTAACCATCACCACCACCAAGATATAAAACATCTTGACCACCCTCAAAAGCCCCCAGGGGCCCCAAGTGACAAAACCCACACCCTCAGCCACAGGAAATACACTTAGTTGCCTTCAGTCACTACAGATGTGATCTGTCAGTTCCAGATTAGGTGTTGCCGGAATTACATAGTATGGACTCATTTATACCTGCCTTCTTTCCCTCCACATGACTTTTCTGGAATTCATTCATATTAATACACATATCAGTAGTTAACTAATTTTCATTGTTAAGTAACATCTCTCAAGTGGTTTGTTTACGTGTTAACCTAGCAATGGATTTGAGGGTTGCTTCCAGTTTATAACTATTATGAATACAGCTTCTATGAACATCACTGTACAAGCCTTTGAGGAGATGTGTTTACATGTGTCTTGAGTAAATACCTAAAAGTGTAACTGATGAGTCACATGTCAGTGCAGATTTAACTCTACAAAAGAACTGCCAAATTCTTTTCTCTTGTAGCCTTTTACACCTGCCATGTATGGGAATTCTAGCAGCCTCCTCATTTTTGTCATCACTTGATAATGTCACTCTATTTAATATAGCCGTTCTAATGGGTGGTATGTTATTATGGTTTTAATTTGCATTTCCCTGGTGACTAATGATGTTGAGCCTCTTTTCATGAGCTGACCAACCATATGTATATCTTCTTTGGTGAACTGTCTGTTCAGATTTTTGCCCTTTTAAGTATGTTTTTGACACCACCAACAAATCCAAGATCATTATGGTAGAAGTTATTAAAAGAGAGTTACAGGAACACATAATCAATGTCAGGATGACGTAATACGTGAGAATGTCCCCCCTTCATTCCGAATTATGGAGCTCTTTGGACTAATAGCTATTGCCAACATGTGTGTGGATACACAGTAGAAAAGTAGGCAGGTTGATATACAGGAAATTATCCCTGTCTTGTTATTTCAAACCAACCCCTTACTAGCTCATTATCTCCAAGTAAGTCACTTATTTCTTTAATTCCCATCTCAGTTGTTGAAAATGTAATCTACCTAAATGCATCAGGAAGACAAAAGCCAGTGTACATAAAGCTTCTGCTGCAGAAAAGATACTCATATATGGAGCCATTAGATCTATCCCAAATGTATCAGTGATGTGTTGTCACAATAATGCTACTTTAAAAGTCAACCCTGCCCCCCAAATACTGAAGCTTTACCAAAAAAGGGGGGGCATTTATTTAGCTCCCAAGTCTATGATCAATGGTTAAAGCCAGGATCAGCCAGCGGATCTTCTGGTTTCGGCTCAGCTCACTGACACATCGGGACACTGTGACTGTTGGCTAATCCAGGAAAATCTCAGATGGGGTTACTGGGGGTCCCAGCTATGCTTCAGGTGTCTATCATCCTCCAGCAGGCCTGTCTGGGCACATTTTCTGGATACTGGTAGAGGTGCAAGGCACACAAGCAGAAACACACGGGGTCTCTTCAGCTCTAGGCTCAGAACTGGTACATAGTTGCTACTACCAATATTCTGTTAGTCAAAGTGAATCACAGACCAGACTAAATTCAAGCGGCTGGGGAAAGAGTTATACCTCTTTGTGACGGCAAGGGCAAAGTCACATGGAGAAAAGTGTGCATACCCCGAGGGCTGAAGAATTGGGTCCTGACAATCTGCCACACAAAACAATCTCCGAGTGGACCAAAATGATAAACTTAAATTACTTCCTGCTCTCATATCTCACTAATTCTCGACCGAGGCTGAATATCTATGATCCAATTTCCCTCATCCCAGAAACAAAGAACGTCCCAATGACCTGACTTCTGTGAGATATGAGTCAGCGTTGCTGTTCATTAGCAAGTCTAGCAGGGGCAGGAGGTGAAAGAGAAGCTGAGAAGTTGGGTCATTCGTAAGGAGGTGTTGGTGGTACTCACTGCCTCTGCCCCCCCCCCCCCCGCCAACTCCATTCCTCTGTGTTCCCCTCTATCCTGCTACACGGGGTAGATTCCAAGGAATCAAACGGACTACTTCTTTGCTTGCGGGAGGTGGAGATTCTGACCTCAGACAAAGGTATCTTAATGAGCCTTCTCCACTTTATCAGCGATGGGCTTAGCCATCTTGGACTTGAATCCTGAAAGCAACAGAGGCAGGAGCAAGTGGGGGAAAGACCTGCCTTGTTATGAAATGACCGACTCACAGTGGCCATTCCTGTCAGTCTCCCCATCTACAGACGTAACATTGGGCTCCCGGCATCTCTTTGTACAATGAAACGTCGACACCTCCGATGCCTGAGTCAAGTCATTTGAATGTAAGTGGGCCCCTGATCTAAGCCGGGACAGAATCCTTCTTTTAGAATTTTGAATTGGATAGTCACTCTCTTCTGGGGGCTGGCTTTGTAAGAGTTCGGCAAGCATAGGGTTGGCAGATTCTCCCCATTATGAAGGCAGAATCAGAATCATGTGAATCAGAAAAACAGAGAAAGAAAGGTCTCAGGAAAGAAAAGAAGGAATTGTAGAGTAGGAAGGAAAATCTAAATCCCTTCCAAATCCCTGGTTTGGGAACGTTTTATAATGGTAACCTCTTTTAATGTGTTTTCCTGTCCAGCAGTTGTTCCTCCGTATGCAGGACCTAATACTTTGAATTTTCTTTGGGCATACATTGTTTTCCCAGCCTCAGTGCCTGTTATTCCCAAAAAAGCTGATGACACCCTAATTGCAGAGCAGGGTGGGTCCCCCAAGCCTGGCCAGAAAAGAGCATTGTGCCCCTCTGCCCACAGTTATCATTTCAAGGGCAGGAATCTAAGCCAGTTAGAGCCAGCAAATTTCAGGATTTAGGCAGATGAAACTAGAAGAAAGAGCACCTTCTCTTTCCCACTAGACTTGAAGTTGTATGGATGTGAGCCAGGAATTGCTGGCCACCATCTTGCCACCACTAGGATAAAGCCTGCCTGGAAATAGAGCCAACGCGGCAGAAGGCACGACTGAGAGATGGAAACGAAGTCCCAGTGACAGAGCGTGGCTTGAGTTCCCTGATCCAGCTGTGACTGAAGCAAATCTTCTGTGAACTTTTTAGATACAAGCCAATAAGCTTTTTGTGTCTTAGCAAGTATGAGTTGGGTTTTCTATTTCTTACAACCAAAGGTCTTAACTATGACTTGCCTGAAGCCAAAGTTCCATTCCTGTCCCTGAAAGATCCCTATAGAATCCTAACAAATGGTCCCTTCCTACCTATAAAGTCTGAGCAGTTTCTCTTACTAACAAACAAGAGCCACAATCCCTGTCTTTCTACCTTCCGTCACCGGAGGATGAAAAGGGGGAAGATGAGGACACTGTGCTACGCACTACCTCCGTCACTTCCCGGCACATAGTTCTGCTCTAGAACTACACGTGCCTTCCTGAAAATCACTGCACAATGCAAAACCATACAATGAAACTCACAGAGCTTACGGGAAAGTGAGGTTGGGAGACAACACTCAAAACTTCACCAGTGATGCATTAAAAAACAACAGGAACCTGATAAACCTAAGAAACCTAATAAAAATGGCAGCATCATTTTAGGTATCATGAATGATTTTAAAATACACGCACCCTACAAGAAACATGCTAGCTGACCTTGGAAAAGACCTGAAGCTGGCTTGTGGAGGTACGTGCTGGAAGGGCTCTAATGGGGTCGGGATGTGGTGGGACTGAAACCGGTTGTCCAAAATCAGATGGAAAGCTTGAACAGCAGGTGTGGATGGGTTGAACTAGATGGGCTCCCCGTTCACCTGGTGGGTGTCTGAGGTGGGTGTAGGGGTGTATTTTGTGCCCGTCCCCCGTGGCTCAGTTCAGCTGAGTGTCGTTGTCTTCACTCACCTACTGTTTCTCGTTGACGAAACGGCACATAAGCGAACGTGAAATCCGCACTCTGCTTGAACTGTCTCCTAATAGATTAATCCTAATAGATTAATCGCGCTGCAGCAGATTCACATTTTGGGGAGGAGGAATGTCGCAGCAGAAAAAGCTCATAGGAGCCTCGCCTTTAAGCTTACGACACAGATACGATTTCTCTCATTTCACAAGAGAAGACACTGAGGTTCAGAGAGCCAGCGAGTGGCCAAGCTGAGATTCCAACCCGTGTTTATCAGCCTGTAGTGTCCGCATGCTTTGCACACTGGCATGCTTCGCCCAAACACGACTGTTTCCTATGATACATGTCTAAGTTGCCCTGCCCTTGGCTGTCAAGCCTCAGGAATTACACAAGTCTCTATGCTAAAATTTTAAAACCTTGGCATAGTATGTAGTGTCTACATCATCGGGCTCTCTCTACCACAGTTACTGCATCGGTAAAATGGGTCCGTTTCCATTTGCTACCCACCCACGTCACGGAAAAGGTGCAGTGGCTGAATATACCGTTGACAAGGCCAGAGTGTTCATACAGCTCACAAAACACACTGGGGGCTCTTCATCCAGCCCATTCCACTTGACAGAGGAAGATACTGAGGGCCAGAGAGAGTCGGGGATTCATCAAGTTCATATAGGAAGACAGTGGCAAGAGAGGAGACTGGGACCCTGAGGCAAAGCCATTTCCAGTAAGCCTGGAATAAGACCCAACATAACCAGGGCGCCCAGTGGCACCTGATTTAGCCATTGTTTTCTCAAACTAGACTCTGTCAACAAAACACAGCTACAGGAGCGGCCTGGAGGTGTGTGCTCAGCCTTCCAAACCTTGCAGTTCCGCGAAGTCACTTGGCTATGCATAAACCCACAGCTCATTATTCTGACACTGACTAATAACCCAATGCAAGGAACCAGGCTGATCAATCACTCAACCAATATTTACTGAGAACTCCCCTGTCAGTGACTCCCTCTTTTTGCCATGAAAGAGCCTTTTGGGATTCACATCCCTCTTCCTGCATTCCTCTCTATAAATGTTTTTGTAGGGTTTGCCTACCCAGCATTTATTAATAATAAATACCTGCATTTATTAAGGAATAATTAATGCTTTTCTGCCATAGTTTATTCATCAAAACCTTGATGAATAAAGGTTGCACCTGGCCTGCAGGAGATAAGCACCCCACGCTGTAACACCAGACAAATGGGTGATTCTAGTCAAGAGCAAAAAAAAAAAAAGAAACAGGACGTTTCAACTCACTCATAGGGTCTGGATCTCAGGTTGGGTTCCCTCAGATGCAGGCCTGAAATAAAGTTTGGATGCAAATAGTTTGTTTAGTAGGTAGGAAAAAGCGGGGAAGTTAGCCAAGAATGAGGCGTAAGCCAATCCCCCGTTAAAGGGCATATTACTACCTGGAGCAACTGAGGCACAGCACTGTAGTGGGGGTGGGGAAGGGCAAAGCCCTGCAAGGTGCTGTAGAACGTGCCCCAGAGTTGTTTCATCCACGAGATGAGAAAGTTGGGTGCCCGTCACTGGCCAAGGGCTCCTCCAAGGGCGCCAACACTTAGCACTTCCAGGCCACCTGGCACACAGAAAGAACATGCCAGAGAAGGCGCCCGGGCAGAACGAGTGGGATGTGCCTGTAGGAGGAGGATTCGGTCCGTGTATATGGGAATGAGAGCGCCCAGGACGCATGGCCGAGCAACAATACCTCTGCCACCGTCAGTCATGAACAAAAATAATCAGTTCTTAAATCTGAAATAGCAGAAACAGTGATAATAGATGGCATTAAGGGCTTACGGTGTGCCAGGCGTTCTACAAACACTTGATATGCATTATCTCACTTACTACTCACAGCAGTGTCGCGGGGCAGGACGTCCACTTATGCCCGTTTCGGAGGTAAGGAAACGGATTCTTAGAGAACTTCAGTAAACCGCCTGGGACCAGGGGGCTAAGAAGAAGCCGAGCTGAGACTCGAACCCGCGTGTGTTGGACACCAACACCCCTATCCACTACCTTATGCTGGCAGAAGCCACGTAAGAGATGAAACAGAGGCAGGTCTCACTAATTCTGGAGGATGAGGGGTCTGAAAGAGAGCTAGGCACCCCAGAAGGTCGTATCTAGGCAAGGTCTGTGCAGCTCATCCATTTCTCCACGTTCTGGTTAAGACCTCTACTCGCCTCTCCCGGATTCACACTCCTTACTTATGGAGGGCTGTCCCCACTTCCGGGATTTAGCACATGACCCAGGCCTGACCAATCAGAGAATGCCACTAACCAGTCCCTGACAGTGATTGGTTCAGGGAGGGTCACATGACCCAGCTAGCCCAATAACAACCCACACTTTAAAAAAAATTTTTAAAGACTTTATGTGACAGAGACAGATCAAAAATAGGCAGAGAGGCAGGCAGAGAGAGAGAGGGGGAAGCAGGCTCCCTGCGGAGCTAAGGGCTTGAACCCAGGACCCTGAGATCATGACCTGAGCTTAAGCCAGAGGCTTAATCCACTGAGCCACCCAGACGCCCCCACACTTAAATTTTAAATAGCAAGAAGCTCTCTTCCCTTGGGATCGCTATGAATAGAGGGACATTGACCAGTAAGGACAGTCCCTGCCACCACCTGCGGAGAGACAGCCCGACAATGAAGGCACATAGAGATGAGCAGTGGCTAGAGATAGAAGCAGATTTAAAAAAAAAAAAATAAACCCTGGGGCGCCTGGGGGTCTCAGTGGGTTAAAGCCTCTGCCTTCCGCTGGCTCAGGTCATGGTCTCAGGATCCTGGGATGGAGCCCCGCCTCGGACTCTCTGCTCAGCAGGGAGCCTGCTTCCCCCTCTCCCTCTGCCTGCCTCTCTGCCTGCTTGTGATCTCTCTGTCAAATAAATACATACATACATACATACATACATACATACATAAACAGATAGATGGATGGATAGATAGATAAGTAGATAAAATAAATCCTGCTGAGGTATAATTAATGTATAAGAAAATACACCCATGTTTGAGAAGTTCTTTATAGATTTTGGATACTAACCCTTGAAAATACAACCCATGTTAAATGCAGTACAGTTCATCCATCCTGACATATGTACAAGCAGCTAACCATCAGGACAATCAAGAGAGAGACCTCGGGCAGATCTCTCACACCTGTTTGAAGTCAATTACTCCGCCCCCACCCCAGGCAACCACGGGTCCACTTTCCATCACTATAGTGTTACTTTTTTAGAATCTCATCAATAGAATCATAGAGACTGCTTCTCTCACTCCACAGACTGCTTTTGAGATTCAACCATGTTTTTTGCAGGTATCAATATGCATTCCTTTCTATTGCTGAGCATTTTTCCGTCGTGTGGACGTACCACAGTTGGTTGATTCATTCTCCGGTTAGACGTTCGGGTTGTCTCCAGTCTGGGGCTCTTCTGAACACGGCGTCTGTGACTATTAGCTTAGATTCCTTGGTGTGGATGTAATTTTCAGTTCTTTGGAGTGAACACCTAGGAATAGAATTTCTGGGTTGCAGGCTCAGTACTCAAGTCTATGTTTCCCTTCAAGAGAAACAAAAGGCAGAGTTTTAACAACCTCTTTGGGTGTGCCAGCAACGATGCACACCACAATTGCATTTGACAGAAGGTACCTGACAAGGGGGTCCCAGCTTTACAACTGCGGAGTTAAGCAGAGACCTAGCCCTATGGGTGGTTGCTAAGCTCGTATAGGGAAGCATCTCAGTAACATGTAGATTCGGCCAAGCCAGGGACTTGAATCTGTCGTGCAGCAGGCATTGTTCAAGATGTTTTATGTGCATACCTTGTGAGAGTGATTATTATCACTCTTAGCTTCGTGTTGAGCGGGCCGAAGCTCAGAGAACTTTAAGAACTCACCGATGGTCACACAGCCCTTTAGTGGTAAAGGGGAGATTGGAGTCCAGGTCTGTCTCGCTCCAACCTTCTCTTTCTATCACACTGTACAGCCTCTCTTAGAAAAGTCTGCCTGGGTTGCTCCAATCCCAGCACCAGTGGGAGTAGGGAATCCAAACCCTCTAATATTTATCTGTGGGACTGACTCCTGTGCAGTGCCAAGTGGGCAAGGGTGCCAAAAGGGGTGTTGCCTCTGAAAACCAGCCAAAATCTGCCTCCGTCCCCCTGCCTCAGGAGGCTGCAGGCCAGCTGGGCTGTCCAGCACCTGGGCTCCGGCTGCCAAAGGAAGCAGGTGAATGCCAGGCTGGGGGAGGCCCGGGATGAGCAATGACAGCTTCTCTGTAGCAAAATAGATATTCTGGAGTTAGCCTCTCCCCGCAGCTGCTAGTTAAGAGGCTGCAAATGCTTCCTTTATCCTAGAAAGAGCACAGGCTCTGGAAACAGCAGACCTGTGTTCGATTTCTGTATGGGCTTGAGCTACTTCTTTATTTTCTCTGAGCTTCTATTTCCATCATTCAGGTGGAGAAAACCAAAGCAACAAGTATCAGAGAGGATTAATGGGTCTGAGAAATGGAGAGCTTTGGCCCGGTTCCTGGCCCGTGGTTGTGTCCTGTTACTGTTCCTTTCTCCTTCCTCGGCCTCTTCCCCTGCATTTCAGGTGGCAAATCACATTCTGTAGAGTGTTTTTATCCTCTTCCATCCTGCGGATGTGTTGTGTTGTATCCCATTCTGCGGTGGGTTGAACAGCAAACCCTCCAAAAGACTGTCCAAGTCCTAATCCCCAGAACTGTGAATGTGGCCTGATTTAGGGGGAAAAAACGGTCTTTGCGGATGTAATCCAATTAAGGATCTCGAGATGAGATCATCCTGGATTATCCAGGTGGGCCCTAAATCCAGCGAGAGCTATCCTCTGAAGGGAAAAGCAGAGGGAGATTTGTGACAGAGAGAAAAGGTCACATGAAGACAGAGGCAGAGGTTGGCCACGAGCCACAAGCCGAGGAACCCCCTAGAGCCACCAGAAGCAGGAATATGCAAGGAAGGACCCTCCCTCAAAACTTTGGGGAAACTGTGTCCCTACCAACAATTTCATTTCAGACTTCTGTCCTCCCAAACTGTAACAAAGTAAGTTTCTGCTGCATTAAGCCATGTAGCTTGTGGGAATTTGCTACGGAAGCCACAGGGCACTATGATGCACCTTCTTGCCTCCCTGCTCCCCGCCCATTGCCACCTCCAACCTAGAGAGGAGAAACGGATGATCTGTTCTCCATCCCCTTCTCCATCTCCCAGCTCCCAGTCTCCCTGTATCCCCTGGGCAGAGCAGTTGCTCATCTGAATGTTTGGAATTAGCTACATTGACTGAGTCACATTTTACTAGTGGGCAGGATAAGTGAGCTGTGAAGCTCAGACGGTCAGCCCTTCTCCTATCTCACTTCCTGCCTTCGAACACGGAAGACCATTTTGTAAACATGCCCCCAGCAAACATACCCTCGGCGGGACCTCTAGAACTGAATTTCACAACCTCGCCACTACCATTTGGACTGGAAAATTCTTTGTTATGGGTGTATGGAGGGAAGAGGGTCCGGGGTATTGGAGGATTTGAGCAGCATCCCTGGCTTTCTCACTCACTAGATGCCAAAAGCCACGGCGCTCCCCCATTGGTGGTGATCGAGAATATCCCATATATTGCTAAACACCCCTGGGGGAAAGGGGAGAGGAAAAATAATTCCTGGTTGACTCACCCCTACTCTAGAGGAGGTTCTAGTACACGTGTACCTCGTCGTGGGGAAAGTAGGAACATCCCACCGTCCTTGTCCAGAAGGCTGAATGAACCAGTTCAGCTTGGCACACCCAACTCTTCCAGAGTCAAGAGAACTAAGACTGGAATTCTAATTTAGGTTTCTGGGTCTAAGCTTCTTGCCCCTAACACCAATCACCACAGAAGCCCAGGATTGGAGAGATAACAGATATTTGCAATTAGGAATAAGATCAAGACTTTGCTCCTTGGAGATAATTCCTTCAAAGAGGACTATGTGTCAGATTCACTCTGAATGCCTTATAGCTACGAAGGTCTGGGAACCTATCCCTCCAAAATATCAGAGGCCTAGTATAGTTTGGCACATTTGGACCATGTAATGCAAAGTGGAAGGGCTGATAGAGACACAGAGGATGGGTAGGATCAGGTCTCAAAGAGCCTGAGTGGCTCAGTTGGTTAAGCACCCGGCTCTCGATTTCAGCTCAGGTCATGATCTTGGGGTCATGAGATCAAGCCCCACATCAGGCTCTATGCTAGGTGTGGAGCCTGCTTAAGATTCTCTCTCACATATGTGCTCTCGCTCGCTCGCTCTCTCTCTCTCAAAAATGATAATTTTTAAAATAATTTTTTTAAAAAAGAGTCTTGAATATTTGTGTCCCAGCCGAAACTCCTCTTCTGAAGCCCTAACTACCTAGTGTGACTGTGTTTAGAAATGGGACCTTTAAAGGAAGTAACCAAGGTTAAATGAGGTCATACAGGTGGGACCTTGATCCAATAGATTAGTGTCCTTCTAAGAAGAGGCACTAATTTTCTCTTTCTCTCTCCTTGCACACACACCAAGGAAAGGCCAAGAGAAAACACAGCAAGAAGGCACCATCTGCAAGTCAAGAAGAGAGATGTCACCAAACACTGGGTCAGTCAGATCCATGATCTTGGATGTCCAGACTCCACAGCAATGAGAAAATAAATTTCTGTCATTTAAGCCTATAGTTTACACCATTTTACAATTGTAGCCCAAGCAGACTAAAACCCAAACCAAGGAGTTTGGACTTTGTCCTGTAGGTCAAAACTTTCCAATGTGTCAATTCCTGAACCATGGGCACGGAATCCCCCAGAGGCTCTTGCAAATACAGATAGCCCACATCTGCTGAATTAGGACCTCTGAGAGTAGGGCCTGGGACTCTGCATTTTTACCGATTCACAAGGCTACGTTTATACACATTTAAGTTGTATAACCCAAGCTGACAGGTAACTAGGAATCAGGACCGGATTTTAAGTAGATTTCCATTTTGGAAATACCAGCTGCAGTGCCTCTCCTGGACTGAAAATAGCCTTCATCCCCATGGAACCCACTCCTCTCCCCTCCCGACCCCCACGCCCAGCTCCAAAGGTATAGCTTGTAAAGGATGACCCAGGAGGTGGAAGGTTTGAATGCCAGGCAAATGTGAGGAGGGAGGGCAGGCAGACTGCGGACTGGAGAAGAGAACAAGAGAAAAGACGAGGAAGAAAATGGGAAATGCCAAGAAACTAGTGTTCACTGACCATTGTCAATGGCTTCCTCAGAGAACGGGGCCAACAGGCAAGAGACTGAAGTCAAATTGGAGACCAGACCTCCAGACCTGCCCTCTTGGCAGATTCGAAGCCAAGCCTTTGGGTACATGAATGATAAGGGGAAGCCAGGCCAGCAGTAACTCAATAACCTTCCCCACGTCGACCTCTGCCTATGGTAAATGTTTCCACGATGGGCACTAAGGGTGGGCTGCATGAGGGTCCAGCTGTGGCTGCTTCTGTCCAGCAGAGGGTTGGGGCTCTGAGCTAGACCCTCAGTGGAAGACAGCGTAGGATTGCGGGAGAGTGAATCGTCTTGGATGGCATTAAGGAAGACGGTAGAGTCTAGACCTTACTCCCGGCTACAAATCTCCCTTGAGAAAGGAAGAGGGGACTGAGGGGGTTTCCTGAAGGGGGTCCTCTGTTGGTTGAGGTTTGGACGAGATGGCCCCTGAGGGAAGATATCCCAGGTAGAGGACATGAACTGGTGTAACTTGAGTGGAAGGCAGCAGAGTTCATGTCCTTGCAGCACGGGTCTCACTTGGGAGGCACTCAAGTGCTGTCTCTGGTCTTTACAAGCTGGGGAGCCTGGAGCCAGTTACTTAACTGCCCTGAACCTCAGTTATCTGTATTATCTGTATTATGGGAATAATGTAAAACCTACCTCATGAGGTTACCATGAGGATGAAATGAGATAGTTCATGGACAGCGCTTACCATGGCTCTTGGCACCTAGTTGGCCCTCAATACCATCAGCTAGGACGCTTGCTGTTGATGATGATGCCGATACCATTATTTTCAAAGACTTTCAAGAAGATGGAACTAAATAGGAATCCCCAGTCAGCCAGTGGCTATGAGACTTACAGCAAGTTGCTTAACAATTTTGAGTTTCACTACCCTACAACCCGACAATCATACTACTGGGTTTTTACCCCAGAGATACAAATGAAGTGATCTGAAAGGACACCTGCACCCCAATGTTTATAGCAGCAATGTCCACAATAGCCAAACTATGGAAAGAACCTAGATGTTCATCAACAGATGAATGGATAAAGAAGATGTGGTCTAGGGGCGCCTGGGTGGCTCAGTGGGTTAAAGCCTCTGCCTTCCGCTCGGGTCATGATCTCAGGGTCCTGGGATCGAGCCCCGCGTCGGGCTCTCTGCTCAGCGGGGAGCCTGCTTCCCCTTCTCTCTCTGCCTGCCCCTCTGCCTACTTGTGATCTCTCTCTCTGACAAATAAATAAATAAATAAAGTCTTAAAAAAAAAACTTTAAGAAGATGTGGTCTATATATATAATGGAATACTATGCAGCCATCGAAAGAAACAAAATCTTGCCATTTGCAACGACATGGATGGAACCAGAGGGTATTATGCTAAGCGAAATAAGTCAATCAGAGAAAGATAATTATCATATAATCTCTCTGACATGAGGAATTTGAGAGGCAGGGTGGGCGTCGTGGGGGTAGGGAGGGAAAAAATGAAACAACATGGGATTGGGAGGGAGATAAACCCTAAGAGACTCTTAATCTCACAAAACAAACTGAGGGTTGCTGGGGGGCAGGTAAAGGGGGTAGGGATAGGGTGGCTGGGTTATGGACATTGGGGAGGGTATGTGCTATGTTGAGTGCTGTGAAATGTGTAAGCCTGATGACTCACAGACCTGTACCCCTGGGGCATAGCGCCTTGCAAAGAATCCCCAATCCCATCCCTTCAGACAAGCCAAGGCTCTGGTGGATCTGGGCCCCCAGAATACATATGCACATTCACAAGCACCTCTTCTTCCCCTCATGTGTACTTGGAAATTCCCAACCCCAGGGAAAACTCACTAGGTCAAGACTGGCTTTCTTGGGGACTGTGTTTTTCAACATCCCTGAAAAGTGCCTACAAAGTACAGAGACAACACGCCTTTGCCTTTGCAAGATGTCTTGACTTCCTGTCGCTTCATGCTTTCCACAAAGCCTGTTCCTCTTCCACATGACGTAGTACATTTGCCACTGCAAAGAAATCACACAAAGACGGCCGTAGGTCCGAGTGAAATAAACAAAACGTGCCGGGTTTGGGTGGCTTTCAGGCTTGTAGGATTTATCTAACACAAATGTCAGTGGTAAAAACTCCACCAAGAACCGGGCGATGAGAATTCTTTCCAGAGACACGAAAATTCCCTGCACTCGCCGCCACCCGTACGCAGTCGACCACTGGGACTTACGCTTGCGAACCGAGCCTTACTACCCAGCCCTCCTCCCCTGCGTGGGTAAGTCACCAAAGATTTAGACAGCTCTAGGAACCCACAGCATGAAGAAATACTGGAAGACTTTCCAGATGAAAGCACTGTGAGTGCTGAAGCCGTCAGAGGTTGGGAAGCTAAAGAAATTAATTTGTCTTCGTGAAATTGGCACCAGACTTCAAAGGTGTTGATGAAGCTGCTTCTCTAGACACCTTTGATCTCCAGGAGGGAATCTGTGTATCTAAGCAGAGGGTAACAGTCTCCTCCAGCTCAAACTACCCAGGCAGCCTGCCTGCCTTCTCCAGGGATTTCAGGGTGGCCCTGCCCCCCATCCGCCCCCAATAGAACTGAATCCAGATGCTCAGAAAACCTGATTGAAAACTAAAGGTGGGACAATTCAGACTATTCTCAATTTTCTGTAGTGCTGAGGAATGGGGAGCCCAGGGCAATGTAAAGAACAAAGGAGCCCTTTGCAGAAAATGTTTGCTGAGCCCCGCTTTAAACACACACGCACACACACACACACAATCCCTTTCAATTCTCATGCAACCTTGAAAGGCAATGTTCCCGTTTCACAGATGACAAGATCAAGGTTCAAGAAGATTAGACAGTGTGCCCAAATGTTAACCAGTAGCCTCCAGGATTTGGACTCGGGTCCGTGTCTCCAAAGCCGATGCTTTCCCTAAACTACTCACCTCGGCCACTGAGGCACAGAAGCAGCCCCAGATTATAGCTACGTGAATGGGGATGGCTGTGTTCCACCAACAACTCACTTACAAAGAGCAGGCAGCCAGTCGAGTTTGGACGATGGGCTGCAGTAGATCGACTCTGGGCTACAAAGCACAAAGCCCAATGTCCACTCACAAAAGACGATCAACCAGCAGTAGCTTTGATGATGCAGACAGTGATGCTGAACGACCAACCAGGCACGTGTTGAGTGCTTCTGCTTGTTCAACCCTCTGATAGACCCCAAAGGGAGAAGCAGAAGGCAGAGGAGGGAGACCCCCACCATTGGGGTGCCGTCATAGACCACAGATGTTCATAATGCATAAAAAGGAATATACCCATGGAAAATTATCAGAGGGATGTCTTCGTGGTCTTGTGAGTCCATAATAAAAGCGCCAAGTCCTGAGGCGAGCTCTGATTCGTCGGGGCGTGTGTGTGAGTATGTAAAAGTGTGTGCGTGTCTGTGTGCGTGACAGCCTTAAGCGTGCTTCAGAATCCACACTGGCCTTGTGCTGGGACACACAGTGCAAAGCAGTAGCCCAAGAGGAGATTCTCTCTGAAAAATGCCCTTTCTGGGGCTCATGCTCCTTCTGGAGTCCCAGGGAATAACCAGGGATTGGACTGCTCAAGACCTCCTCTTGGAGCTACTGCCAATATAAGGAAATAAGCACCAATGAAAGACAGTGAACTGGATTAATTAAGGACATTATCACTGGCTCTGTTTAATTACCTCCTAGCAGCCCTTCCCAAACTGCCATCAGACAATGGTAACCCAGACGACCCATGGGGCTCACCTGGTAGTTTCCCACATACAGTGAAGGCTTTATTCTGCAGCCCGATTTGACCATATTAACACCCAGATCCGGCAGACTTGCACACACTTCGAACAGAGCAGGAGCAAATGGGCAGAGGTGACAAGTGTTGTCTTGTAGGTTCAAGAAAACCCTTCAGAGGCAGCCTTCTGAGAGGTCCATAGCAGGATATCTGGTGAATCAATGTTTAGCACCTCTAAGTGCTAGATGCTGGGACCTGGGGGGGAGGGGGGTGGGTGGGACGAGCTGGATGGGATCCCTGACCACTCATAACTTAAGAGTCCAGTAGGTTTCCACTGAATCTACAGCCCATGAGTCACCTCCAGAAGCCAGTGGCCATGTGTTCCAGGCAGATGAAAGCCCGGCTCCCTTCCAAGGCTCTGAATCTCACAGGCAAAAAGCCTTGAAGGCCGACACAGGCCCCGGGGCTAAGAAACAAAGGGCTGCCAGCATCCTTGTCTCTGGGCCCATCATTCCAGAGGAAGCTGGTGGCAGCCAGTCCCAGCAGAGGATCAATAGCCTGCAGGGGACGTGTTTCTGGTCAAAGCTATAAGGAAGCTTCAGAGCTCATTAGTTATGGGGGCTTGGCAGCCTGCTAGCCCCGGGGTCCCTGATATGGTTTACAAGGCCCACCCCATTGCCAGAAAGCCTCCTCTGATCCCAGCACAAAGAGCGCAAAATTCCTGCCTCCCTGGCCCCTGACTGCTTAATCAATAATAATTTCAGAGAGGTAGGGGAAGCGATAGGCAGCAGGAAAGGCAGGTCCCCTTCTCCCTGTCTCCCTCCACTCCCCCTCCCTCCGGGATGCTGAAAATAGCCTAATTAGATTGCCCCCCCTGCCTGGGTACCATGGAGATAGCAGGCACAGAGGCTGTGACAGCTCTCACACACCCTTCTGAAACTTGTCTCTCCTCCCTGTCTGACCGTTGCTGATAGAGACACAGGACCCCAGCTCTGCAGGGCCAGGCCAGAGGGGATGCCACGAAGCCATGCTGGTGGGCAAGGGGAGGCTTGCAAGAGCACTGAGGAAGGACGAGTGAGGACTCTTGTACGACACTGTGGCCAAGAGCAGTGCTAACCCCCACCTCGTTCTCCGTGACCTGGATTCTGCCTCCAAAACCCCCTAGCAAGCACTTATGTGTGATGCAGAGGGGGACAGTGGGTTAAACACAGGTGTGCCGAAAGCTTCTCATTATTTATTTGAATTGATAAGAGGGTGCACTCCTGCCCAGCAATCCGGCCTCACCTCTGCCCATTCTCCCTCCCACTCACTGCGGTGGCCACACTGGGTTTCTTCCTACAGCCCAATCAACATCATCCCTACCTCAGGGCCTTTGCACTTGCTCTTCCCCCTACCTGGAACTTTTTCCCCAATGGCTGACTCCTCTTCATCATTCAAGTCTCCTCTCAAAGATCACCTTCTCAGAGAAGGCCACCTTGGGCACCCATGTTTTCGCTCCACCATGTCCCTTTCTATAATATTTTGTTTCATTTCTCCTTAGCAATGAGCATTGTGTAAAATCATCTTGTGTACGAATTCACTGCCTACCCACCTGCACAAGGTTTCAAGCTGCATTACTACAGGCACTTTGTCGCTCTTGGTTCACTGATGCCTGTATTAGGTGCTCAAGAAAAATATTTTTGGAAGACATGAACGAGAATATTCAGGGTGAGAGATTCGTTCAGGCAGAGACTTAGCACATACACTTATTTAACCAAACATCTTTAATAATTTCAAATATATCAAAGGCCAGATGCTGAATGTAGAAGGCGTCTGATTCCAATGATGCTCGATGGTGAGATTTTAAAGATGAAGAACGAATAAAGGTTCAGACTCAGAAAACCTAACACGTGAATGATTCTGATTTTCTGGTTGTTGAGTCTAAGTACCCAAGGTCTCAGCTCCAATTCTATGTCTGTTATTCTCCTGATTCCATGTGCCAAGTCTCTAGAAGAGTTTGAAGTCTGAGAATCTGTAACACTAATGATTCTGGAGCTAAGAATTTCTAAATCCAGGATTCTGTTGATTTGAGTACAATATCCTGTTGTCTACAGGAGGAGGTTTTTTGTTTTTGTTTTGTTTTGTTTTGAGGGAGAGAGTGCAGTTGGGAGGGACAGAGGGAGAGGGAGAGAGGGCATCCCAAGCAGGCTCCGTGCCCAGCACAGAGCCCCACGCGGGGCTTGATCTCAAGTCCCTAAAATCACGCCCTGAGCCAAAATCAAGAGTCAGAAGCTTAACCGACTGAGCCACCCAGGCGCCCCTACGGTAGGAGGTCCTCTCATGGGGGCTGGTAGGCTGAACCTAAGCCACAAACACATTTTGTTGGACCTCCTCCATGTCAGCCCGAGAAGTGTTTTTTTCAAATTAACTTACTGCCAAAGTTTAGCATTTGAGATGTTTCACCTTTTAAAAATTGGATTTCCAGCTTCTCTCTCTCTCTCTTTTTTTTTTTTTTCTGAAGGGGAAAACCAACCATGCTGAGCCCCCACTCCCAGCAGGCAAGGACAGGCTGCCCTGGGTTGCCACCTGCCTTCTCCAGGCAAGACCTAGGCTGCTGCATTTACCATCTGATATCAGGGCATGTCCCTGTTTGCCTTGACTGCCTGGCCTTTACAGGCATTTGAGTCTGCAGCCTTGGATAGGCCGCTCTGAGATCCTGGGATTCCACATCCAAGTTCCCGTGTGCGTTCGAGACTCTTGCAAACTCTGACTACAAATGAGGAAAGCTGTGCCTACAGCCAGGCTCCTCAGAGATTTCTGATTCCAGCTTCTGGCCCTTCAGCCTTCCCCACGTCCTCTGGTGCCAAAAATAATCTGGGGAACAGGGAAAACGGAGGAGGAAATGGGAGCATTGCAAAATGCAGACCTTCCTGCAAATGGAGCCTCCCCCATGGCAGAAGACCCCGAGGAAGGCATGTGCGTTCTCGTCTTGCCTAGGCTCCTGCTGGCCCACCCTCCTAGATGGCCTCCCCAATCCCTTCCAGCCGCTCGAGACCCCGATCAGATCTCAGCACCTCTTCAAGGCACCGGCGGTTCAGCATCCAGCTGGAAACCAGACCGTTGGGCGCAAACTCCCAGCTCCTCCGCCTACAGCTGGGAAGCCTTGGGCTCAACCCTCCTGTGTCCCAGTTTTCCTCATGAGTAAAGCAGGGTTAAAATAGCACCTACCCTGACTTGTTGTGACATTTAAATGAGGGAAAAAAAATACACACAGACACACAGCCTTAGAAGAGAGCCCGGGACATAGTAAATGCCCATTGAGTGTGAGCTTTTATCACTCCCCATACTCGCCGGGGTCCCTCTACCCTGACTTAAAACATTTTGGAACTGTTCATTGTTGCTTATGAGAGGTCTTGTGTAGCTCTCTTGCTGTTTGGTGGCGATTTTGTCGTCACTGTATTATGTTTGTTTGGTCAGTCATCAAACGTATTTCTCAAGACACTCTCTTAGTAGGGTTCTGCAGAAGCGAACATCATTGAGACAAAGCTTGTGGGTCCCGGGGTTTCTTTGAGATGATCATCCCAGGAAGTCCCGGGAAGAGCAGTGAGGCTGTGATAGGGGGAAGGGTGTGTTAATAAGCAGGTCAGCACGGATGTAACTGGGCCACATTCCCAACGGGGACTTCTGGGAGAGGGTGTAAAAATCATCTCGTGGTCATTGCACCTGAGGAGTAAGGAAGCTGGGCTATGCCAATCTTCATTTAACATGTTTTAAATTACCATTTAGCCACCAATGCTCCCCTACAGCATCAACTTCTATCGGGTCCCATTCTCGCCCCTCCCCCCGCATGCCCCGGCCAAAGTCCTCAGGCAGAGTCCCAGTTGCTTACAGGTAAGAAGACTGCAATTTGTATGGGAAAGGGGAAAGCAGGAGGAACAGGGGCAGGTCACCAACAGGGTCGGGACGGTCGCCTATGAATACCAGGCCCTGACTACACTAAGATATTGCTCCTTCCGTTGTGGGATCCAAAAAGAAAGATGTGGAAATTATCGTGTGTAATAAGAATTGCAGGAGCAGAGGTAGGTCACAGGGCACAAGAGGGGTTTGAAGGAAGGAGAGGCCAGGTCTAGGCAGTGGTGTGAGAAATGGCAACCGAGAAGACAGGCCGGAGCAAAGGGCTGGGGGCTCAGGCTTAAGGAACTGTGGGCAGATCTGCACGAGCTGGGGAGACCTGAGGGACGCATCCAGAGAGAACAAGTCATGACGGGCCTTGATGGGCCCCAAAGATATGTTTAAAAGCTTGGGTTCTCTCCCTAGGGCAATGTAAGGCCTTGGAGGTTTTGAGCAATGGAAACGTGCAATGCAATTAGGATCTCAGATCCCTCTAGCAGCAGTGAGGATATAAGCTGGAAGGAGGCAAGAACAAAGACAGGGAGACCAATATGGCGGCCGCAACAATAACTACAGGCCAGAGCCACAGACTGCATGTGGGAAGGGTGGAGAACAAGAGGCTGATACAGAAGATGTGCCAGATATAGGTACCACTGGACTGGGGATTTGTTGGGTGTAGAGGGTAGGGGAGGAGGGTGGAGTCTAGGGTGAGCCCCCCCCTTTCTTTGGTTTGGGGAACGAGGTGGTGGGAGGAGCCATCTGCTGAAATCCATCACACAGGAAGACAGGCTGGACCATGGGAGAGATGTCTAAGTGAATGTCAAGTATACATCTGGCTCCATGAGTCTGGAGTTCAAGAGAGAGTTCAGGGTGGAAGACAGACATTCTCCAAGGGCAAGAATTTGGTCTGTATTGGTCATCATATTATCTCCAGCATGCAGAAGAGCCTGGCACATGAATAGTCTCCCATAGATCTCTGTTGATGGAAGGATAGAATGGGGGTGGGGGGGCGGTAATGCTCCTTAGCATGGACACAGCCCTGAGACAGCAGGTGTGCAGAAGGTATGGAAGGTGATAGAAAGAGAACTAAAGACTCCTACAAGTAGAGGCTGGTGGGAAAAGAACAGCCTGAGCTGGATGGGGGGAGAGGTGGAAGGAAGGGAAGCAGAGGAGAAAGTAGAGCATGAAAGCAAGGGAGGGGTGAGTTTCAAAGACCAGAGAGTGGTCAATGGAGTCGAACATGAGGTGCAGCCAAGCAGGCTGGAGGAGGTACCCCAGACCTCCAGAGATGGGGGCCTGTGTGCCTCTAATGAAGAAAAGTTCCCGGCCCCTTCCTCATGGGTCTCCTACAGTTCCTCATTGCTTCCCTCATTTGTGCATCCCACAAATAATTATTGAGCACTTCTTCTGAACCAGGCAATGTACAAGGTGCTGGCAATGCAATAATGGAGAAGACAGATGCAAATGTCCGATGAATGAATGAACGAACGAACGAATGAATGAATGAAAGAAAGAAAGAATGAATCAAGTCCCAAGTGACTTGCAAAGTCCTTGGGGACAGAACTCTGAGTCATGCTTCACTGGCATCATCTTTGCCCTCAGCCACAGGTTGGAAATACACAGAAAGTGCTCGATAAATATCGACCCAGCGTCACGGGTTGACTGTTTCGTTGATGGGTGTCAGGGACTGGGACCCTTCTCCTCCCCCCGCCCCAGACTATGCCACTGCTGAGGGCTTGTGGTTTGCCCTCTCCCATTCAAGCCTGAGAAAACAAGCCAAAGGACAGGTGCTCCGAGCAGACGCGCCCCCTCCCCACTCCCCCACCTCCGCCCAGGCTGTTGGGGTGACTCTTGCCCCTTCCTTTGGGGGAGGAAGGAAAGAGTCTGGCAGGCGTATTTTTCCTTCCTTCCAATGATGCAAATGCTCAAATGTGAGTCTCTTCTTTGCACAGATGATATGCTAGCTAATAAAAGCTCGTCTGAAATCAGTCTCACCGAGCGTGTGTGTGTGCGTGCGTGTGTGTGTATGTGTGTGTGTGGGGCTTCACTGCCCATCTGTAGCCTGAGCTGCAGAGAGGCATATGCCTTTGTGGGTGACTTTGCAATCGAAAAGGACTCCAACATTCTGTGCTCAACTCTCTGAAATAAGAGCCTCCCACTGCTTCAGACCTTCCCCTGCTCACAAGCCGAGGTCACCCAAGAGCCACCATGTGGCAGCAATGCTTTTCCAAACAAGCAACAGTCCCTGGGACGCTGGTGCCCACAGGGCTCAGTGTCTGTTTGCGGTGAGCACCTGATCTCTGTCCCCGCTAGGATCCTCCCCCCTTCCTCGGGGACGGGCTCCTCAGCCAGGTGCTCAGTGTCCAGTCTTAGGACTTGGCATCATCTCGGGCCAGGCTGATCAAGAGGTCCTACTGGCCTGGATGATGGATGCAGACGTGAGAAAGCATCATATTTGTCCAGCAAGGGTCAGTCCCAGAACCCTCCTGAGATCCCCTGAGCAGAAGGACCTTTCTTCCTAAAAGAAGGAAAGACCCAGATTTAATCCCACCTCTCCCCCCACTTACTAGCTGTGTGACCTTGGGAAAATGACTTCACTTCTCTGAGCTTCGTTTTCCTCTTTGGCAAAATGGGCATCCACCCCCATGGCGCTTGCACAGTGCAAGAGGACCTGGTGCGTAGTAGGTGCTTCATCAATGCTGGCTGTCTATAGCCCACAGCCGCAGCTTCCTCTCCCTCTCCGCTTCCTTAGCAGCCGATCTCATCTGCCTTGCAGCCCTTCCAAAACTCCCAAATTTAAATCTCCAGCACTGATCTCTCTTCTGAACTCCAGATTCATTTACCCAACAGCTGACTTGGCATCTCTGGCTGGATGTCTTCGCGAGCATCCCGAACCTAGTGCCTCAGATCCGGTGAGTGAGCCACCCCTCCCCCGCCAACTCCACAAACCGGTCAACTTTGCCTCAGGCGTGGCACCTCCACTGGTCCTCTTGGCAGATATCTGGGAGGCATCCTCGACACCGCTCTCTCCCACATTCATGCCTAAAGCATCAGCCAGTCCCTGATTGTATCTTCTGTATATTTCTGGAATCTATCCCCTTTCAGCAACTCCCCCATCCCACCGTAGGCTCAGTCACCATCATCATCCACCCAGACGGCTGCACCCATCCGCCCGACATATCCCTGTAAAATATAAATCCGGTCAGGACAATCTACCTGCTTAAAGCCTTCCAGGGGCTTTCCAGGGCTCTTAGAATAAAATCAAAATCTTCACCTTAGCACCCCCTCCCAAAAAAAAAAAAAAGCACAAACTAGTCCAGCCCCGCCCTCCAGCCTCACCATTGACCATGTCTTTGGCCCTGACTTTGGAAATGTTTAACACACTAACCTATGCAGCGCACTGCCTATCCAACATCCCTCAATGAGTCCTGCCACACAGAGTATTATGGATATTGTAACTTCTGATTATTAGTTGTTGTTGTTATCAGTGGGGTTTGCGGGTTGCTTGCACGCCCTCTGCCCTAGAATGGAGAGAATTTTCCTCACCGGTCGAGCAGACTGGGTTCTCGTACGTGGCCAACGCAACTCATTCCGGGAAACACCCCAGCCTTGGCAAAGTTCAGAATCCCATCAAGCTTAGAATGACAGGGTAGGGGAGAAGAACCAAGACAGGGAGGGCAGAGAGATGTCGGTCTAAATCTGCATTTGGCCATTTATGCATATGGCCAACTTATGGAAACCGGAGCAAAATGGTCACGTTCTTCTCAGGTCTGAAACCCCTCCTTGGTTCCCCAGTGATCACCCCCTTGGTGCAGGAGACCCTGCAGGGCCACTGGCTGTGGCCCTACCCTCCGTCTCTCACTCTGCCTCAACCAGCCTGGCCTTCTTGCTCCTTCTTGCTATTTCCCACCTCCAATGTTTGCACATGCTGCTCCTTCCACCTAGAATGTACTTTCCCCTTGCCACGACCAACTATTCCTTCAGATTTCAGCTCAGTATTATTCTCTTATGGCCGCTTTCTTGATGGCCCCTTCCTGCCCAAGGCACAGTCCGCCTTCCCTCTTAGACAGACTCATTCGCCCTCTAACTGGATTTCTTCTGCAGCACCGATCCCAATTGTCATAAAAGGTCACATGTTAGGGATGCGGAGTATGGTGTCCCCAAACCTGGTTGTTCCTGTTAGCGGCTGTGCGACAATGAACATGTGCCCCTCTCTGATCCTATTGGAGGATTACGTGAAATCTCAAATATAGAGGTCCTAGAGTAGAATAGGTACTTTATAAAAAAGAAATGCTATACCCGAAGTCAGGCCAGTGGTCTCTACTACTGGGAGATTTAGAAAGTACTGACAACCAGCCCCAGTCCAGGCCAGTTAAACCCATTTATCTGGGGGAGGGTCTTGGGCATTGACACTTTTCCCCAAATTCTTATAATGAAACATTTTAAGCATACACAATAGTTTAAAGATTTTTACATTGGACCCTCATTACCCACAACCTAACCTAACATTTAACATTTCATTAATCTTGTTTTCTTGTATATTTATCCATCCATCCATCCATCCATCCATCCATCCATCCCTACATCTACCCAACAATCATACTAGTTTTTTAAGCATTTCGCAGTAAATTGAAGACATCGGTATATTTCCCCCTAAATCCTTCAGCATGCCTACCATGTTATTAACCGAAGTTCAATATCTGCTTATGTTTTTATCTTTTGAGATAAGGTCTCCTTAGAATGTAACACACAAATCTGAAGTATACCATTTTACGGGTTTAACACTGCCTATTCCAATGCATATTCCCAATTTCTATCAAAGATATGGAACGTTACCATCTGCCCAGAAAGATCCTTCATACCACGCCTTAGTCGATCCATACCTCTTCTCCCCAGAATCGACCAACGTTCTGATTTCTCTTTTACATTGGGGTACTGCAATTTTATTTAATTTTTATTTTTTCCAGGGGTACTGCAATTTTAAATACTCTAGAGGAGATTCTTGGTGCAGTCAAGATTCAGAACCAAAGGCTTATTAGGTAAATACATCCACCCTGGTGATCTCAGGAATGAGGAGGAAACTCAAGGAATAGCAGAAAGACCTCTGACCCTTGGTCAATGGGCCTCCAGGATTGGCCAGGCAGAGGAGCAGACACGAAGGACAGCATAAGCTATGGTTCCATTTACTCGATATTCAGGAGCATACCAAACTAGTCTATGGTGAAACAAGTCAGAAACATGGTTTCCTCTGGGGGATGGGTAGACTGACTGAGAAGGGGCACGAGGGAGGGTTGGGGGTGATGGACGAGTTCTTCATCTTGATGTGGGAGTTGGTTACATGAGTAAATGCATCTGTCAGAACTCATTGAATTATTCACTTCAGCTATGTGCAGCTCACTGTATGTAAATTATACTGATTAAAACAAAGTCGAGGCTAAGGATTTGGCAGTTGGGGGGCTGCAGAAGCCAATTACATGCATGCTGAGTGGTATTATCCCCAGAGAACTCAGCACTGGGTGCCTTATATAAAGCTAATTTTGGCAGTCATCTTTTTCAAATTTTCTTAGCCACGAAACTTTTTTTTTTTTTTCAAAATGAAAATATTATTCAGCATTCCAAAATAACAGACCCAAAGGAAGCTTTTCTGTTTGAGGAGGAGATAAGCAATCGAAGGTCCTTTGAAGGCCCCATTTTAGGGCCTCCCCTTCTACCCTGAGACACATCAAAAGACCCTTAGGGCTCATGGATCTCAGGTTGAGAACCACTGATCCAAGGGAACCAGCAGGGCTGCTGGGGACAGTTGCACAGTGCACAATGCACACTGCACAAGTCCAGACTACAATGTGAATGGCATCCCTGGAGGTGTGGAATGCAGCAGCCCTGGGGGCCATGCAGGTAACAGAAGGAAGTCAAATAGGCCTGGAAGAGATGACAAATGGCAAGTAGCACTCAGTCAGAGTACTGAGCTCAGGAGGGTGTGGCAGGGCTTGTGGCAAACTGGTGAACACAGCCCCCTTGAAAGGGGACAGCTGCTACTCACCTCCAACTGATTGTTGCTATGTGGGAAAACGTGCTCAGCACTGCCAGATCTGAATTTTTTCAAGAGAGCCAGAAATCTGGATTTTATATGCAGCTTCCCAGTTTTTCAATGCTGGGAATTAAATTGATTTAAAAACCACAGTGTGGCCCAAATCAAATATATAACTGCCAGACAAATCCTGCCTTCTAGGTCATCAGTTTGCGACTCGTGGTTTCAGACTTTAATCAAAAATTCTCTGTGTTCTTGGCAACAAATAAGAAGAGGCAGGTATACATTATCCCTTTGTGTCCTGAGTACATTTAGGAATTGTAGCCATCTGCCTTCTGAGAGTCGGGAGATTTTACTTACACCTTCCAGGGAATTATGCAATTGGCATTACCAGGGACATGAACACCAAACTCAGATCAAGAAGCACCATGAGTGCTGTGGGTGCTGCTTCCTACTTGTCTATCCGTCCCTTGGGCAGTGATTCACCTGCCAGACGGCCACTGGCAAGGCAAGAATTACAAGACTGTGGGACGCAGGTCCCAACCTCAAGCAGCTTAGCAAAGGCATCATTTAAATGAATAAACATGATAAACCTGCCTAATTAAAATGCTTATTAGATCATCTAGTGGTAGACTTTTCTCTATAAATAAACAAACAGAAATGAATGCAAACATCTTCTCTTCAAGCCCTTCTTCCATACGATTAGTCCTGAGAAACCCTCTGAGGCTTAGGAGCTCTGATGGTGGGAAGGTGAAAGGCAAGTGAAAGTGCAGTAAAGAGCGGGATTAAATTCAGAAACCAAGCACATTGTTTTTGCTGGGCTGAATGCCAGGTGAACATTTGAAAGACACTCCTGTTTAGATGGGAGATATCCCTCCTCAGGCCAGTGTTTCTCAAAGTATGGGCCAAAGATCCCCTACTATAGAATCACCTGGGGAGATTTCTTTAAAATTCAATAACCTGGATCCTATCCAATGCATAATGAGTTGGAATTTCCTGTATGCAGCCAAGACACCTGCTTTCTCAGCAAGCATCCTCAAGAGATTTGGGCACACACCAAGGTTCAAGAAACACTGGCCCAAATGATCTTATCCACTCCTATGACTTTGAGCCTTATTTAGATGCTGGTAGGAAAAGACAAAAAAAAAAAGTCTATGTCTAACTCAGAACTCTCTCGTGAGCCCAAGACATGTACATCCATCTGTAGACTTAATACCTCTACTTGGCACCTTACAGTTATCTCAAGTTCGCGGTAACAAAACTGAACCCTTGATCTTCCTAGTAAATAGCACCATCATCCATCCAGCTGCCTACACCAAAAACGTCAGCACCTTTGCTTTCCTCCCCCGTGACCTCTCATCCTTGACCTGATGATCATACCTGTTTGACCTCTGGAAGGGTCAGTAACAAACAACTCCAAACTCTTACTGGTTGACCGCAGTGAGTCAAATGGAACTCTGCCTTACTCTGCTAGGCTCATTCTCAAGATGGAGGCCAAGTGCAAGTTCATACCACGCGTCGCCTCATTCCAGAACAGGGGTGATTGTGCGCCACCGCCACCCATCAGGCTTGATGATCTCATAGCAAGGCAAGAGAACACAAGAGTCTGGTAGACACATGCACGTCCTTGTAGAGCCTCTTCTCAGACCATACTATCCGTTCTGCCCATCTTCCATTCACCGAAGCACGTTACCCAGCCCAGTCCGCCATCAGTGGAGTGAGGAACTACCTTCTTCCAATGGCAGGGGGAAAAGTGAAAACTTGCCAAACAATGACACAGTTTTCCTTGACCTCCAAAAATCTATCCTGAATCCATCTACTCCTTTCCATGACCATTGCCCCGACTCTGGTCCAAATCACTGTCATCTCTCAACTGGGGGTCACGCAGCCTTTCAACTGTGTTGGAAGTTGGAAGCTGGAAGCCTTCCATGGCTCTTCCAATCTGTTCTCCATAAGAAACCAACATCTTCTGTTTACAGGGTTGACCAGCTCATGTTGAATGCTCCAAAGGCTTTCTATTGCATTCAGGAAAAGTCTAAATTCTCTACCCTGACCTCTAGGGCCCCCACTATCTCTCTGGCCCAGGGATATTTTTAGCCTGGGATACGTGGCTTCATTTCCTCCCCTTTCCACCCTCACTCATGCTGCAGCCACACTGGACTTCCTTCAGGCCCCCATCCACCTCACCAACCTCTTTTTCTGTGTCCCAGTCATTCACTCCACCTGGATACCATGCCAGATGCCATTTTTTCCACCTAGAGCGCCCCTCCCCATTCTCCTTGCATTCCCAGCTCCCTCTTATTCACCTCGCAGATCTCAGCATAACATCCCTTGCTCAGAAAGGCAAGGGACTGCCTGGGCTAAATGGGCTCTTCTTACTACTTCCTTGAATAACCCTACATTTGTTACAAGATGGAATTACTGAAAGTTGAAAAATTAAAGGTGGGGTTAATTATCATCTTGATGTCCACCCCTCTGCTGCACAGTAAACTCCATGTGGGCAGAGGCTGTATCTAGGTCGCCCACCACCAAGTCAGTAACGTTGGACACAGCGCACATAGTAGATGCCTGTTAGTTGTTGAATGAATATCAAACTATCTTCTATTGAGCATGTTGTTTTATCTCATCGCCATGTCTGATCTCGGTATCTTCACCCAAGGAAACTGAAGCTCAGAGAGGCAGAGTCCTGTGCCTCAAACCCTATCACTTGGAAAAATCTGACCCAGGGGCAAATCCAGTTGTGTCTATTTCCAGAATCCACACAATTAACTATTGTGCCTTGTTCGTTGCTTCCTCTAGAGGAAACCCAAAGTGACTTCTTGGGACCAGAGATGCCTTGTCATGCCCCTGTTCTTTGCTAACTAACTGAGCCTCAAAGACAAGGAGAAAGTCAACTCCTTCCTCCTGCAAAAAACACATCTGTGGGTAGGACAGGGGGCTGGTCATGGAGGGACGGAGGCTAGCCCATTCTCCTCTCTGCCTGATCCCCACCATGAAACATGCAATGTCCTTTAGAGATGTAAATACACACAGAAAATGAATTCTTTAAGAATCTAACGCAAGGAAAATGTCACTGGCAGCGTGTGCACCCAAGCCACGTGGATTACACGGATGAGACGACCCAAGAAGCGTGATGTAATCTTTCTGTGCTTCCGTTTTCCCAGTTGTGAAACAGAAGGATGATACTACCAGCTACGTCGTAGGGGGGTGTAGGGAAAAGCAGAGATAGAGCGTGTCAAACACTCAGCTTTGCCTCATACGTGTTGCGCATTCAGTAAATGTTTACTGCCCCCGGAAAGCATGCCCTTTGCAAAATGCATGCCATCAAGACCCCACCTGTCATGTCCCAGAGCAAAAATGACACGGTAACATCTGTTGATACCACAGTTACAACAGGGAAGAGGCAAACGTCATGTTAACATTGCCAGCAACAACCTTTTATTATGGCTGAAATTGCACTGGTCTCCGAGACAGACTATGAGACCAGATTCCGGGTCCTACCATGAGACCTTGCACAACTTTTTCCCTTCTGTGATGCTCAGTGTTCTTGTCTGAGGTCAAGGGTGCTAGTAGTGCCATTTCTCAAGCTTTCTATTCTTCTACCACCTTTGCAGTATTAACTGTAAAGCATCTACACACCGCCCATTATATTACCCAGTTAATTTCTATAAAGATTTATTTATTTATTTTAAAGAAGAGGGAGGGGCAGAGGGACAGAATCCTCCAGCCGACCCCACACGGAACGCAGAGCCCAATGTGGGGCTCGAACCCACCACTCATGCGATCACAACCTGGGCTGAAACCAAGAGTCAGACACTTAACCAAGAGCCACTCAGGTATCCCTACCCACGTAATATTTTTTATTGATCCGACAAATATTTGCTGAGCACCTACCGGACACCCCTCTAAGTGCTGAGGCACTGTTCTAGAGGACTTTTATTTTTTACTTATTTATGCTACTTTACCCCAATCCTGAGCAATGATATCCATCCACTCATGGGATCAATGAGCTGATGAGAGCTATTTTTTCTAGAGTACCTTCAAATAAATATGTAAGTGTTAAAAGGGTCCAGCAAGGTCCACCTCTACAATCTCGGGTGCCCCCAGGGATACGAGATGGATGGTGCTCTGAACACCTCTGAGAGGAAGACAGACACAGCTCACCTTCCTCTCCTCCAGCCCATTCCGATAGAGCAAGGAACAGAGTGATGTTAATTGAGTAATTATTCCACAATTACAAGAACTTTCCTTCTGAGCCCGGGACTAGGGCTCTGTCAGTCTGAGAACACACTTAAATGTCCTGCTCCTGTTTTCAATTCACACTTGAAACTTTACTTTCATCCCTTCTCTTCAGTTCAACGGGGACGTTAGTTCACACCCAGGCAAAGACGTTTGCATCTTCAAAGAATATCGTCAACTTTCGATGACTTCTCTCTATCTGATGTGGGGAAAGTCTCCCCAGAACCCATAATCATCCTACTAGATGGCTCCTACCAAACAATATTTAATAAGTTATGCATAATGAGTCAAAAATGTATGTTCCGAGCTGCCTTCGAAATCCAAAAAAGGATTTGAAAAGGAACACTTCCAGACCAATCAATTAAAAACCCCAAAAACTTCAGCGGGGGGGAAAAAATGGGTGAAGGACACGAGCTGATAATTCACAGAAAAAATACGAACAACTAAGAAGCATAGGAAAAGGTACTCAACTCCTTAATAATCAAAGAAAATGGCAATTAAAAACAACAGGGGAGCCTTTTGTTGTTGTTGTTGTTGTTGTTTCAAACTAACAAAGAGTTATAACATCATAATTTTCCACGCTGGCTGGAGGAGTGTTGTGGAATGATATCCTACATTTCTGGACAGCAATTTGATATTGTGCTTCAAGAGCCTTCAAAGAGGTGATAATCTCTGACTCAGCAATTCCCTGTCTGGAGCTCGGCTGTGGAAGCTCTGTCCATCAAAATGCTTAGTTTAACAGACAGGATGTCCGTCCTAAGGATTGTCTAAGGTCAAGGTGAGTCACGCACACAGCACTACTGACATTTGGGGCCAAGTAATTCTCTGCTGCGGCTGGGCTGTCCTGTGCATCGTGGGAGGCTTAGCAGCATCCCTGGCCTCTACCTGCTAGACCAGAGGTCAACGGCATTCCCACCCAGCTACCCACTCCCAGTTATAAAAATCAAAACTGTCTCAGGATGCTGCTAAATGTTCCCTGGGCTGCAAAATCCCCATTAAGAACCACTACCTTAAGAATAACCACTCTTAGGGACATCTGGGCAGCTCAGTCAATTAAGCATCCAACTCTTGATCTCAGCTCAGGTCTTGATCGGGGTCATGAGTTCAGGCCCCACATTGTGCTCCACACTGGGCCGGGGGGCTACTTACGGGAAAAAAAAAAAAAAAAAAGAATAATCACTTTTAAACCACCTGCCTGTCCAAGTATAACAAAAGGGTCAAATACTTTATACTCTCTTCACGTGTTGGAATATGATGGAGACATTTAAAATGTTCTTTTTAACAAGTATTGAATGACATGGAAACCTAATCATTATAAAAATGGCAGGTGGGGAGAAAAAGTGGAAAAAAAAAATTAGCCGCATATTCTTAAAAAAAACTAAGACTAAGTAGAACACAAATGCCCACCACAATGATCTCCAGGTGGTAGGATGAAAAAGCAGTTTTCGTGTCTTTTTTTTTTTTTTTTTTTCAGAACAGCTCTAGGTTCTGTAAGCTCCAAGAATGGCTTTCTGGTTTGCAAATGCTGGCTTTAAAATCCAAGCACTGCCCCTTCCTAGCTCTTCCATTTGCCCACTTCTTGAGCTCCGAGTGGCTGTGACTCCATCTACAACCCGGGATAACCCTGCGCCTACTGCAAACAGAGAATGGGATGGTGCCTATAAACGCCTAGCAAGGAGCCTGGCAGGTCCCAAGCACCCAGCTAAAGGCTCGTTCTCACGAAGAGCAACTACGTTTTAATGAGAACCTTTTTCTTCAAAAGAAAAACAAATACACAGCCCCGAGTCAAGAGGAGCTCGTCACATTTCTCTGGGGAGAGACGCGGTCTGAAAATGAGTGGTCGCTGGGGGTTGAAGGGATCTGGCACAGAAGACAGGGATGAAAGATCCACCCGGCCTGGGGGGAAGATGTTATTTCAAGTGGACGGGATGGTGAGCAGTCCTTGAGACAAGAGTATGGAGGGGCGCTTGGGTGGCTCAGTGGGTTAAATCCTCTGCCTTCGGCTCAGGTCGTGATCTCAGGGTCCTGGGATCAAGACCCACATCGGGCTCTCTGCTCAGCAGGGAGCCTGCTTCCCCCTCACCCTCTCCCTGCATCTCTGCCTACTTGTGAGCTCTCTCTGTGTCAAATAAATAAATAAAATCTTTTAAAAAAATTGTTAAAAAAAAAAAAAAGACAAGAATACGGAGATGTCAACAGCCACGAAGAGTTGACCTGACAGTCGAAACTGCCAAGCAAAGGCCTCCCAAAGAGACATGGGAGTCGGGTCTGCAGAAGTTACCGTACATGTGGTGGTTCTTCGACACGGGAGCCTGGAGAGGCAAGAGTCCCAGGTGTTTAGGGGAAAATGTAAGAGGACTGTGGCCACTGCCATGGGGAATATCCTGAAAGGATCCGGACACTTGGCTTCAAGATCTTGCTGCCTTGTCCTACAAGTTCCTTTTCCCCTTTGAGTCTCTGACTATTGATGTATTTAGACAAGTAGAATAGTTTAGTGCCTAAGAACAGGAGGGACAGGGGCGCCTGGGTGGCTCAGTGGGTTAAAGCCTCTGCCTTCGGCTCGGGTCATGATCTCAGGGTCCTGGGATCAAGCCCCGCATCAGGCTTTCTGCTCAGCAGGGAGCCTGCTTCCCCCTCTCTCTCTGCCTGCCTCTCTGCCTACTTGTGATCTCTCTCTCTCTCTCTCTGTCAAATGAATAAATAAAATCTTTAAAAAAAAAAAAAAAAGAACAGGACAGACAGCTGGAGCCCCCCTGCCTGGAGATGAATCCTGGGCCCACTCTGTACTAACTCTTACAACCCTGAGCAAGTCGCTGCCTTCATAGACCTAACAGCCCTTCAATTGTGCATCTACAGGAGGCGGGCAGCAAAATCTACGCTGTGTAAACTGTCTAGCATCGGTGTCAGCTAGCGCCAAAGCAAGTATTCACTGGAATGGCAGCTCTATTTAAGTCACTCCAAACACAGAACTAGAACTTTCTCAAGTGGAATGAGTCCTTTTGAAACCGCTAATGTGGGGAAGGGCAGTGGGCAGGTGCTCAAAGAATGAGAGGCAGCAACTCTTTGGCCCCATCAAAGGCCCTGGAGCTCATCGCCATACTGCTTCTTCCCACAATTCTCCCTTCCCTTCATCACTCAATGACCTGTGTTGGGCCCTGGGGACATGCGAAGGATACTGAGATGGTCAACAAGCAGCCCCTTGGCCTCAACTTGCTCAAAGTCCTTTGGAGAACACAGATATGGAAGACACAGATACACCTCAATCGAGCATGACATCATCTATTGAGCAGAGGAAGCCATATTGGATCATGGCTAGCGCTCGGGTCCTGGAATCACACTCCCTGGCTTTTTTTTTTTTTTTTTAATTTATTTTTCCAGTGTTCCAAGATTCATTGTTTATGCACCACACCCAGTGCTCCATGTAATACGTGCCCCGGCTTCAACTCCGGATCTTGTCTGCCATGTGAAAAACGTGGGCAAGTGACTTCATTCCTCTAAAGTGCTTCTTCTGGAACATGGGGATAATAACTCCCTCATGGGATTCATGGCAGAACAAAATAAGGGGAAATTCTTAGAACCGTGCCCGACACACAGTTAGTGTTTCATAAATGTTAGCTGCTACCTTTGTTAAAATCTGGGTGACTAAATGTAGGGACCCTGGGAAGACAGTCTGATTCCCTGACCTGCAGAGGAGTGAGACCCTCCCAGTGGGAGTCAGGCGTCCCCTCCAATATCCGGTCTGGGTGGACCTCAGGGCTCATGATCTCACCATATCTGAATGCTCCCTCCCCATCATCACACAGATCTAGAACAAACTTGCTCAAGAATCATGATACAGGCTTTCATGATACAGGCTTCCCCTCAAACAAAAGACTAACAGTTGTAAAGAGTAATTCATCCATTTACCACATAGAAAGGAAACTCTAAATCGCTTCTAAAAATCATATCCCAATGGGGCGTCTGGGTGGCTCAGTGGGTTAAAGCCTCTGCCTTCGGCTCAGGTCATGATCTCAGGGTCCTGGGATCGAGCCCCGCATTGGGCTCTCTGCTCAGCAGGGAGCCTGCTTCCCCCTCTCTTTCTGCCTGCCTCTCTGCCTATTTGTGATCTCTCTCTCTCTGTCAAATAAATAAATAAAATCTTTTAAAAAAATAAAGAAATAAAATAAAAGTGATATCCCACTCTCTCCATCTCCCTCACACCCACATACAAAAGAATGAGGAAGGATGGATGGATGGATGGATGGAAGGAAGGAAGGAAGGAAGGAAGGAAGGAAGGAAGGAAAGGAGGAAAAGGGAAGGGAAAGATGGAGACAGGGAGGGGACAGGGAGGGAGGGAGGAAGCTAGCCCCTTGACATGACTGGGACAGGGCGGTAAGGAAAGAACGTTGGGCACGGCTGAGGATGAACAGGGGCTGCACACCTGACCACACTCTCTGCTGGCCTCCCCAGACAGAGCAGACAGGTGACAGGTGTCTTCCCTGTGACTATACCACCAGCACACCTGCTTGCCCCGAAGCCCCCTCAGGTCACTCTGGGTGAGCCTCAAGCTGAATGGACTCATGGTCTCTTGCCGACTTCCAACAGAAGTCAATTCTTCCTTTCCCTGGCCTGAGTCTGGACATTTGGGCAGACAGAAGTGCTTGAGGGTTTTGTTAAACAAGGGAGGCATTGTGATGTCTGGGAGAAATGCCACCACAAAATGATAAATTTGGGCCAGGCTGCCTGCCACTCTCAATCACACACACACACACACACACACACACACACACACACACACACACACTTCTGAGTAACCCTGTGTGTGCCTCCTCGATGCTGGGATAGACAAAATATTTAATAACCCTGACAGTGCATCTACTGAATAATCAGAATGGATACTGACCATAGCACTAGAGAAGGTTCTGGAAGTCCCTGGTATTACCCTTTTCATTAAAAACCTTGGGAAGGAGGCACCTGGGTGGCTCAGTGGATTAGGCCTTTGCCTTCGACTCAGGTCATGGTCTCAGGGTCCTGGGATAGAGCCCCACATCAGGCTCTCTGCTCCTGCTTCCCCCCCCTCTCTGCCTGCCTCTCTGCCTGCTTGTGAGCTCTCTTTCTCTACCAAACAAATGAATAAAATCTTTAAAAAAAAAAAAATCCTTGGGAAGGTTTAGAAGATCCAAGGGAAGGGTCAGGGCAGTAGGTGGACACTTAGGGATCACCAGGGCAATGGCTATTTCTCAGTTGGCAGGAAGTATTTCAATATTTTAATACCCACTATGGGTATAGTGGTGTGTAGCAGCTGTCCTTGATGGGGTTTCCTAAGAGTAGAGCCTGAGACGAGGATTTGCACCATGGGCGACTTATTAAGAAAGTACTTGAGGGAAAGACAAAAACAAATGGACAAAGAACAATCACAACAACAAACCAATAAGGAAGCAATTGAAGCAGAACAAAGAAAGGAAGGGGGGAGGGGGTCTGGAGTAAAAATCAGCCCCATTGATGGCCTGATCAGGGCAAGAGAGTTGGGCTTTCAATTCCTGCTCTCAGTAGTCATTAGTTAAGGGCTGTCCTGGGACGAGGATGCCAACTGTCGGGCATTTTTGGCTCTTTGCATGCAGGCAAAGCAGTTCCAGGAGCAGCCCAAAAAGTCCCCTGAACAAGAGCCACTGGTACTGGGTGTTGGATGCAAAAGTACAGGAAAACCGAAGGCTGGAGACCATGAAAATGGTAAAATAATAATAATAATTATTATTATTATTATTATTATTTTAAAAAATAATAGTAATACAAAAACATGTTTTAATAAAATCCAGTATTTTAAGTGTCAAAAAAAATTGTCCATGACACCAGCTAAACGTCTGCCCAAGCCCTTAGATGGGGAGGGAACACATGTAAGTGATGGCTATTGTGTATATATACATATATATATATATATATATGGTATATATGGTAGCTTGGGATATAGGCTCAGGTGTTCGCCATTTCCCCTCTCAGGTCATTCATTTCTCAATTAATTCCTGGCCTCTAGTCGCGCTCTCTTCAATCACAAATAGCAGTAAGAGCTAAAACTACAGAACGCCCACAATGGGCCAGGGACCATGAAGATGATGCATCGAACCTCACAACACTCTGCAAGGTGGTCATAGTCTTCCCATTTTACAGGTGAGCACACTGAGGCTGAGAAAGTTGTAGAACCTCGGAGAAAGTTTTCAGAACCAATAAGTGGTAACGGAGAGAGACCTGCGTCTCAAGCCTGCCAGACTCAAGAGCTTATGTTCTTTCTAACCCCATCCCGGCCCAACGTTACCTCCTTTTGGTGCAAACATGGTCCAGAAGTAGACCCTGAGATGAGGATTCATGTGCAATTCAAGCAAGGTGCAACACATTACCCCAAGAAACACTGGGAAGTGGGTAGGGGAAGCGGGACAGGGAAGGGGAAGAGACTGAGCAAGAGGCAATTTCAGGGAATGTGCCAGCCTTAGCCTGATCCTATTTGTAGCTCTGATGTGAACATGAGACCTCTGAGTGAGTCCCAACACAAGGCAAGAGAACTGCACTCATACGCCTGCACCACTAGGAACTAGGACATGCAGAGTCCCAGAGAGAGAGGCTCTGGTCACCCAAAGGAGCCCTTCAGAGAGAGTCACAGGAGTAGACCATGAGAAGCAGAGCCCATGGAAGCATGCCCAAGGAATGGCAGGAGATGTGGATAACACACTGGCCCCTGTCATTCTTATCCAAACCCAGCAGCACTTCCCCGAATGTGTTAAACCCCAAGTATCCATTTCTCTACAGTCCGATGGAAAAAAAAAAATGTTCCCCTTCCTGATATTCTAAAGATCATCTCGAAGACCACTTCCAAGAGCCAATTACCTGAGCATGCCTCTGTTCTAAGGAAACCATCCCACTTTATACCGAAAGAGAGAGAGAGAGAGACATAATTGAGTAACTTGCCTCTGAATCTTCAGCTTTATTCACATATGTATCACTAAGTAAGAGAGAATTCGACTGTTCTCAGAACTTCAGCAAATCGAGCTCATATTTGGGGGCAAAATAAAAGGCCTCTAAGATTTAATATGAAATCCTCCTACAAGGAAAATGATTGAATACATTACAGGGGCTCCAATTTTCACCATGGTAGATACTGAATGTGCCTTTCATATCTTTCTGCCGCTCAGTACCTCTGCTCATTTCCTTGATGCTTGAGGCTTCGATATTGAGGAAGCTTTAAGTGATAAGAATCAGTGTATTGGAGATGCAGTAACAAGGGCAAATTGGTAAGAAGGCCAGAGGCTCTGGGCTGGGAGCCCTGGAACTATCTGAATGCCAGATCCCATATGGGGAGTCCGGGATGGTCGTGAGCTTCAAGATCAATGTTACCTACCAAATATTCAAATAAACAACACCAAGAGCCGAGGAGAACAGGTGCCAATATGGGAGTCATGAACAGGAGCCAACGCCAAGAGCCAACAAGCACTCATTATCTTAATCATGTACCATTTGGTTACAAGAAACACAAGCCCACTCAGACTGGCTTGAGCTAAAGGGGATTTTAATTGGAAGAACTTTGGGTAGAGAACAGAGCTCAACAAGGTAAATAACCCGAAAGTTAAAAATTGAAAGCGCTTTTCTCCTCTCTGACACCACATAGAAACAAACAACATTTCCTGGGGCCCTACTAGGGGTCAGGCCCCGTGCTAAACGCCTTACCTGTGTTATCTCAGTTAACCCACACGGACACACTCTGAGGGACAAACATCCCCATTTTTCCGATGGAGAACCTGAGGCTCCAAGAGGCCAAGGGAATTTCTCAAGATTTCTCGTTTTTTATTTTAACTTCATTAATTTTTCTTTTCACTTTAATTAATTTAAAAGTAAATGGCTAGCGGCCGCCCTACCAGACAGCCCAATTTAATGGTTACATGGTGGGTTCCAGAGGCAGACTTAATGCCAGCTCCAACTCAAGCTGGCTGTGTGACTCTGAGCAGAGCTCCAGGACCTCTTCGTACCTCGGTTTTCTCATCTGAAAAATGGGAACAATGATAACGCTCTCTTGGAGTGCCGTAAGGATGAAGTGAGTCGATACAGGTGAAGCAGTTGTCCTTGGCGTGTAGTTATCAATCAACAAGCCTCAGTACGGTTCGGAAGGTGGAGAGAAGTTCTTCGAGGTGTTGAGGGGTGGTGACCTGCACAGAGTTCCATTAGTAACAGATTGTTGGCTGGGGCCACCGTAAGAAAGTACCACAGACTGGGCAGCTTACACAAGAGAAATTTAGTCTCTCTCCATCCTGGAGGGTTAAAGTCCAAGATCAAGGTGTCAGTAGGGTTGGTTTCTTCTGAGGTTTCTCTCTTTGGCTTGCAGATGGCTGTCTTCTCCCTGTGTCCCATCTGGCCTTCCCTCTTTCTGTGTCCTAATCTCTTTGTATAAGGTTACACTAGATCAGAGCCCACACATAATCCACTTTAACACAATTAGCCCTATAAAGACCCTATTCCCAAATATAGTCACACTGGGAGGTACTGGGAGTGAGGAATGGGGAGTTGTGGGGGTGGGGGAGATACAATTTGTGTCACAACAAAGATAGAGCAGACTGGACATCAAGATTGGCAATTCCTTTCTGATTGATATACTGAGCTAGCCTGGCTGCTAGATCCTTCCCCCGTGGTCCACCCTGGAGGAACCAGAGAGGAAAGCAGAGGACCCAGCAGGAGCTGCTGGAGTGGCTAGGGGATATTTCACACAGGGGTGAGAAGGGAATGACCGGGATGTGAGGCAGAAGCTGCCCAGCATGGCTGTAAGAGGATAAACCAGAAAGGGGGAGCTATAGGAAGTTGGCCCTTGGTGCTCCCCAACCATTGCCCTGGGGCAAACAGCCCCCGACCTATTGTCGAACTCAAACGTCAAGTCCCGATGCTGTTGGGTAAAATCAGGGCAAGAAGCTTGTATGCTTGTGATGTGTTGAGAGAACAGGTGGAGACTAAGTGACATAAGAAAAATTGACCTCACAGACAGGTGGGGACTTCTCCCTCTTCACACCCCCAAAAGTGTCTCCTCCTATGTTGCTGCTGTTAAGGGCAGAGTGATGCCTGAAAGGGCTGTTTTGAATGGTGAACAGTGACTGGCTGTGGGTTTCTGGCATCCAGGGTTTTCCATCCTAGGGCATCTACTCCCCTGCCCTCTGAGCTCACTGGAGCTGACCCTGGGATCTGACCTTCGCCCAACCACACCGCTCATCACAGTAACCCAATATCTTCCGGGCAAAGCGAGCTCACAACCCCAAATTACGGGACATTTGAGGAGTACGACTATTTCCAAAGCAAAGCAACACCCTGGGTTACGGGTTCGAACAGAAGCCAAAAGATTAGAGCAGTCAGAACTTCAATTAGTCTTTCGCAAAACGTAGTAAAGAGATCAAAGAAAACGTTAGCAGTATAAAATGGGAACCAGAAAATATGCCAAAGAACCGCGTTGAAATGTCAGACGTGAGAAATGTCACGGTTGAGATCAAGAACACAGTGGATGGATAAATGGACATGGAACACGCAGCTGAAGAATGAGTTAAGCCCCCAGAAGACAAGCTCGAAGAATCTTCTAGAAAGAAGACAACACTTTTCAAGTCACGTGATACGGAGGATAGAGAAGAATCACTGACATCGAAGTAGGATTCCTAGATAGAGAAATAAAAGGAGAGAAGAGTAAATATGTGAAGAAATATTGCTACAACATTCTCAGAGTTTTTCTTAACAAAGGTCCAAAGAGGAGAAATGAGGAAAAACATGTCTGTAGACAAATTCTAGTACAAGTTAAGATGATCAAAATCCAAGAGGAAATTCTAAAAGCTTCCATGGAGAAAGCGATTATATTTCTATAAAGAAACATCAGACTGACATCGGGATTTTTTCATCGGCAACACCATATGCAAGAATACACAAAGAAGTATTTTCAAGGAATTAAATAGGGGGAAAAAACAGAAATTAAAACGTTATATCCAATTAAACTGTCGTCCGAATATGAAGGAATGATAAAAATATTGTCGGGCACAGAAGACCTCAAAGATCTGTCGCACAAAGCCCCACACTGGAAACATCTGGGGATGGATTACCTAAACAAGAAGGAAGATCCAGGAGATGGTACGAGATACACAGAGCTAGCTCATCAAATGCCTTCATGTGGTCTTTAAAGAGTAGCTAAGACCAGATAAAAAGAGGGTAGAATTACCCATAAAAACACAGAATGAAAAGCCTCCAGATCCTACTCAAAGTGTGGTCCTTGGACCAGCAGGCAGCAGCATCCCCTGGGCTTCTTTAAAAATGCAGGGATTGGAGCATCTGGGTGGCTCAGTGGGTTAAAGCCTCCGTCTTTGACTCAGGTCATGGTCTCAGGGTCCTGGGATTCAGCCCCGCATCGGGCTCTCGGCTCAGCAGGGAGCCTGCTTCCTCCTCTCTCTCTGCCTGCCTCTCTGCCTACTTGTGATCTCTCTCTGTCAAATAAATAAATAAAATCTTTAAAACAACAACAACAACAACAACAACAAAAATGCGGGGCTTGAGGCCCTACCCACAACCCTACTGAAACAGACTCTGCGTTTGAATAAGATCCCCAGGTGATTTGAATACATATGAAAATGTAAGAGGCATCAGTCCAGACCACATCAGTAGTCCGGCGTAGGGGTAAAGAGGGAAGAGACAAAGGGATGGGAACCTGTGTGAAGTTCTCATCTTACAACAAGGGGAGAGAGACATATCCATTTTTGAAAAGAAAGCAAGGATTAAAACATTTAAAGCGAGAAAGACTGAAATAAATTAAAACAGAGAAACAGCAGTCAATATCAATGAGCTAAAGCCACACGCGACATAACGAATGAGAACTTCGTTAAGTCGGGGACGAAAGGGAAGACCCAAACATTATAAATCACCTGGTACGCATTTTAGGAAAGGAACATCGGCCAAAATAAAAACCCAAACATTCAGGAATGTAAACGGAAGCAATAAGTGTGTCAGAAGGAAAGTGAACACATAACGGACGAGGACAAAGAACAGTGGAGCACTTGGAGGGAGGGGGACAGGGGAGTGGGCTGGTAGGGAGCCCCGTGGTTGGATGCCCGGTATTGTCCATTTTCTACTTTCATCTGGGGCCTGAGTTCACAGGCGCTTATTACATTATCAAAAATAACCAACTATAACTATTAGACATAATTAGCTCCACAAAAGCAAGTCCTGCTTGGAACAAAGAGCGTTCTGTACAGCAAGGAGTGTGTATTCTCTCCGGTGCTGTGTGCCTGGGACGTTAGCAGATGAGGCTTGCATAGGGCAGACACTCAAAGGGCGCTTAATGGATAAACAGAGAATTACCTTGGCAGCAGCATGCATACTGGAGAAGGAGCAGAGGAAGACCAGCAAAGAAGGTGTGGCTGTGTAACCCAGGCGGGGACAGATGGAGAGAGGAGATAGGGCAAAAGGAGAGGAAAGGAGGGAGGGGCGCCTGGAGATTCAATGCAATGCAGAATCCACAGGACTCTGGTTGGTGATGACATATGGAGACCCCAAGAGGGGAGATGAATCAAGGTTGGCAACCAAGTTCTGGAAACCCCCAAAACAGATCGGAAACCATCCCCTCGTTCGAAGAGACTCTGTCCGGCTCTTTCATTCCCCCCGATGTTTCATTATGGAAACTTTCCAAGATGCAGAAAATTAGAAAGAATGGTATGGTGAGGACTTATGTACTCACCACGAAGATTCTACGATGAGTACTCAGATATATTTTCTTTCACACAATCTATCATTCTACCCATTCTCCAACCAACCCTCCACCCACCTTCTTCTACCATTGTTTACTTTTCTAAGGGAAGGCTTCTCCTACTGGGTCTGTCACATTGCAGCGGGAAGAAAACGAAGTTAAAAGAAAACATCTCACCTCCTTACGCGTAGAAACCAAACGGTGTGTACAATGAGCTCAGATTGCGCCCCCCACCCCACCCAAGGGAGCTGCACTCCTTTGGGGCTGTTTATAACATCCTTCCCATTCGATATTAAACAGATTATCCTGGAAACAAATACTGTGGTTCTTAATTGTTCTTTATGGGAGTTTTATGGAGGTGGCAATTTTCCTCCTTGGCATTTGGTCTGGGCTTTGAAAACACACTCACTGCCTCGCATTTCAAATTATTTACCATCTACATGGAGCATAATTAAATTCTGAGTGCTTCAAATCATACTCAGACGTCAGTTACACTCAAAATTGACTCCTTGGGTTACACAGTGCTCCTCCTTCTTTATATAAATCAGCAATCATAATTTGATGAAACAGGGCTGCATTTATGAAAATTTTTCCCCAAGGGGGACTAGAAGTCAGGCTTGTTGCTTCCAGAATAAACAGTGAGCAGTCCGGTTATCCTATACTAAGTCAGCGGTGCCATTTTGGCTAATGAAAGAATGATCTAGATGCGGGACAAAATCAGGCTTCCATTTTATTAGCTGGAGAACAGCATTCCATCCCATGTGTCATCGACCCATATCCGTGCTCATGCTCTCCCTCTCTCTCTCTCTCCCTTCTCTCTACCAACTAATCACACTGCAAGCTGCCTCCCCACCCCACCCCACCCCACCCCACCGTTATTCACATAAGGGGAATAACTCCCTCCCATTCTTTACAACTATGCTCAGGGATCCCGGGAAGCCTTACCTGAATCACCCAGGCTGGACTGTGTTCCCCACAGTACCCCAAGCTTCCCTCCCCTACCACAAATTCCCTAAGGGGAGGGGCTGTTTCTTCCCATACATGCTCAGTGCCTGCTATAGGGGAACCCACCAAGGTCTTCCCCTTCTCATTCATTCATCAGATACTCATTGAGCAAGTACTAGAAACTCTTCTAGGAAATTAGAGCACAATAGTCAATGAGACAAGAAATGTCTTCTACCTTTACAGAACTCACAATCCGGTGGGAACATAACACACACACACCCAGGACAGGCGCTGCTGTGTTCCTATATGGGGTCCATCTCCTTTTCAACTGGAAAAGAGACTGAGCTTTTTTTTAAGATTTACTTTTTTGGGGCGGGGAACAGAAGAAGAGAGAGAATCCTTAAGCAGACACCCCACAGAGCATGGAGCCCAACTCAGGGCTCGATCTCAGGACCCCAATATCATGACCTGAGCCAAAACCAAGAGATGGATGCTTAACCGACTGAGCCACCAAGGTGCCCTGAGATTGAGCTCAGATGCAAGAGAATGCTTGAGTTTCAAGTCTTAAATCTAAAACTCACCATAGAGGTAGCTTCGGGCAACCTAAGATTAACCTCTCAGCCCCTCAGTTTGTTCCTACGTTAAATGGGCATAATACAAATCTAGCTAACGGGGGAGGTTGTGAAGACTTGACTTTTAATGCACGTAAAATATGGAGTAGCGCCTAGTAGACAGTATGTGTGCGAAGGTCTGTGGCCGTGATCCCCCGCACGAGAATCGTTAATATCTTATCCTCATATAAAGGAAACTAAATGATTCCAAACCAATCTGATAACTCCATAAGTAGTCATTCCTTCTGTACACCGATAGCTCCCTCCAGGGTAGGACTGCACCTTACAACCCCCTTGAAGTTAGGCGGAGACACGTGGCTTCCTTGGGCTAGTGACACATGAGTGGGAGGCTGTAGGGGCCACCTCGTGACTTGCTGTACCCTCTCCCCCACCCTGACGGGCAGACTGGCAACATCCCAGAGAATGGAGGCCCTAAAAAGCAGGATTCCTAAAGGGGGGGACAACTTGGAGCAGAACCCACCTGCCCCAGACTTGAAGCAGGAGCAATACACCTTTTTGTGTTAAGCCAATTAAATGTTGGGATTGCTTATTACTGTGGCAAAACCCAAACCATCATGACTAATACACAACCATCCTACCAAGCCCCGATCCCCATGAAAATATTCAACACAGCCTCCACTCACACTATTCATTCTTTTCCTGTACCATTCATGCTCCTAAGGTTCCCTTCCTCCAGAGAAACTCAACAACCCCAAACCTTCTTTCGATTCTACCTTTGTCTTGAAGTCCTCACTGGCTTACCTTCAGCCATCCTCCTCTGTGGTCCCTGATACGTATGCCCATTTCTGCCAGGCTATTTCATTTTCTCTACTGAGAGTGACATTACAGACAAAGCCAGGTACCCGGAACCAGGGTGGTTCGACGCAATCCCAAGGTTTCACTGTCCCCCGCTATAACACTGGCTATAGATCACTTGTCACTTAACCCCTACGAGTCACCTTGCCGTGGAAAGCCATCGCCACACTTGGGTGCATTTAGAATGATTCAAAGATCCTGAGACTAGGAGAAAACATCTTTGGCCCATGCATACAGGATAACTGAATTTGGGAGGAAATAAAGCATCTTTTCAGACCTCTGTGATTCAGTGCAGACCATAGCAGAATGCGAATGATCAGCAGGGGAGGCAGAATCTCAAAGCTTTCAAGCCAAGAGGTGATACATACATAGCAATGACCACAAAAGGACAGGAGAAAATCCAGAGGGCCGCCCTCTTCAAAAATTAATGAGTTTCTTTTCCTAGAGCAGTCAGCGGGGAAGGCAACTCATGATTGGCTCAAACATGTTGCCAAGCGAGACTAATTGAGAATCGCAGTAAAACTTTGATTAGTCAGGACGCTCTGGGTCATGAGATTTTCCGATGAATTAATGTTTAACTAGAAATTTCTATTGGTTTAATGTTCACTGCCAAAAACGCCGCTCAAATAAATGAATCTATTATCCTTCCTGATAAGCCAGGCCACTGAGGATGACTTCAAGTCCCCCGGAGATGACCAAGGAACTTGTCAAATGTCTGGGGTGTCACTCAAATCTTGCCACACCTCTGACCCACAAATTTTATCTAAAACTGAAACAAGTCCTGATTAGGCCAGGTCTATTCATCGTGTCATGTCTGTGTGCCTCAGTTATCACTGCCTGAAGGCCCTACCCTGGACATTGTGACCTAAGTATTTCTAATCATCCTTAAACACTCAACTTCCATAAATCCCAACTACTTTGGCAGAGCTAAAAGCTCTAATCTCTGAGCCCCATTCACACACACACACACACACACACACACACACACACACCCCACTTAGATCATGTGATCAGAATAGCTTTGACCACAGCAGACATGGTAATTCATTTGTGAGCTTACGTGTCTTCCCTCTTCCCCCCCTCTCCCGCCATGGACAACAACCCACATCCAACCAAAAAGTCCTCAAGTGCCTAGTAAGAGTTGGGATTCTATCTTACACAATTTTGTGTTCACGGCACCTAAAAACAGCACTTGGCCACAGCAGGTACTTAGCAAATATCTATTGGATGGATGGATGGATGGATGGATGGAAGGATGGATGGATGGAAGGATGGATGGATGGGAAAATGATGCATGAAGGTTAACAATGTACAAAGAGGTTGAATCTCAGCTAAACACGTACTAACCCCAAAATATTCTCTAGAGAAATGGATAGAAATGTAGATAATTCAGATGTAGATAGAAAGAGTTCCAGGTTCAGAATATTTTTCACACTGAATAACCTAAAACAAACCAGGGAACTGAGGATTCTGATTAATAGACACATTTCCCTTAGATTTAAGGCTGGCACACAGTCTGTGTGTAGATGGCAATTCAATTAGATGCTTAATTTTCAAAAAGATAATCTGTGTTTCTAGGAGATGTTGGTCATTTTTGCCAACCTGGCTTTCTTCCCCCCTTCTGTCAGCAAGAGTGGGTCAATTTCCCTTCCGGGAACTGCCTCTCTCCCATTGGATTCAATTTTTGAGAAATTATCAGTAAAGGCGGCCTGCCCTCTCCTGGCCAAGGAGTGGTCCAGACTTCTCCAAATAATACTCTTTCTCCCCACAATTTGAATCCTGAGCATGTGAATACAAGGTCTCAACCTAGAGAGGTCTTCCCTGCCATTCTCTAGATACCCCGGAACTCCGTTGTTCCCGTCCTTCTGAGGCCTCAGACTTCAGCTTTCCAGGATGGCCAGAATTGGTTTCTGTTGCTTGCCAACCAAGAATCCTGACCGTGCTAGTGCTGGAGACCATCCATCATGTCTCGATCCCTCCCCGAGCCCCAGTCTCAGTAATGCATGATCAGAAAGGCAACCACATTTTTACGCCCCCGGCTGCAGGATCCAGAAACCGTCTTGGAGAATACTTCATTAATCTCTTCCAAATAACACCTGGACACAAGAAGAGCCCTTCTCAAGGACACATGGCCGATCCGTGGCAGAACCTAGGCTAGACAAGGTCTCTGGAGTCCCAGTCCTTTTTTCTTCTCACTGTACTTGAGTCAATTTCAACTTAGGTCGAGGAGTCTTCATACAAATATTGATTATCTTGACATTTCTTAGGGATCTGTCTGTCATTAATGGGGGAGCAGTGATCAAAATTCAGTGTGTTATATAGACTTAAGTGGCATAGCTCATATGTACTCAAAAAAAGAAAAGGGGGGGCAACTACTATTAAGATCTGTAGGTTTTATCACATGCACTTTTCCTGCAGGATGCAGGAAACTGGCCTTCCCTTGCCCAGCATCCCAAGAGCTCTCTGCTCTGAAATGAAGATGTTCCGTCTGCCCAGTGATTGTCCAGATGGCTTTAACTAACGTGGTCTATAGCCCCTCTCTTTATGGGAGTCAAGAATCTCTTCCTGAGTACCACTATGCATGGAGCTGCCCATCGAAACACGAAGCTTACTCCCTGTGACTAGCTCTTTTCCTAAAGAATCTGCCTAGGCATGATTCCCTATCATTCCAGAAGAGCTGATGGCATCTAAAAAGGAAAAGAAGAAGGAAAAAAAGGAAAACTTTCTTTCTATTGGACTCATCTGCCAAGAAAAGTGAATAGGATGTACCAGCTACCTAAATGCGTCCTTGCTTCTACTCTTGCCCAAAAAATCCATTGTCAAGAAAAATAATACCCAAGCATACCATTCCATTGGTCCAATCCACTCACTGGTATATGGGTCACTTATAATTGCATGGTCCAATATGGTAGCTGATAGTTACAGGTAGCTATTCCAATTTAACCATGAACGAATTTAAATTCGAACCAGATAATTTTAGATAAATTAAGAATTGAGTTTCTCAGTTGCATGAGCCACATGTTAATTGCCCAGTAAATAGCCACATATGGTTAGTGGCTACAATATTGACCAGAGCAAATCATCATCACAGAAAGCTTTATTGGATGGTGTTGTCTTAGAAGGAGGTCTCAACTCCTTACCAGGGTCTGAAAGATTCTATATGACTTCACTCCTTCCAAGTATCTCTCACACCATCAAGTGCCACCCTTGACCTTGCTCAGTTGGTTCCAACCACACCGAACTCTTTTTTGATTTTAGACTTTCCCAAACTTTTTCCTATCTCAGGACCTTTGCACTTACGGGTCTCTCTGGCTGAAACACTCTTCCACTCGGTGCTACAATGTCTTCTTAGCGCTCAGGTCTCTAATCCAACTATTTCCTTTCCAGGGAACCTTCCCTGATCACCCTAAAATATCCCCCTACCATCTGAATAGTAGTGCTTACAATTATGGGAAATGTTTATTTACACTTTTATTTGTTTTGTCCTCGTGCCTGCCCACCCATCCACACACACACACATGCACACACACTCTAGGACAGCAGGGATTTTATTTTTTAATTTATTTACAACCACATCTCCAGAGTCTAGCGGATGCCTAGAGAATGCCAAGAGAAATTTCTGCAGAATGGATAGACTACATATAATGCAAAGACAGGCCAGAATCCATGGGGCAATCCTCTAAAGAGAAAACTAATATGAATAACCCCATGGGTACCACTAAAATTGAGCTGAACACTGAGCTGAAAACGAGCTGGGAAAGTCTGCCAAATACTGGCTTTCTCCATTTTTACAGGATTTTCTTTACTCCGGCTGCTTTGATTAATTGCCTCACAGAACCACCCCAAGAACAACGATGATGGCATTAATAATAATGGTGATCATAGAAATAATCGGGTACAGCAGACGGCTCTTAGTGCTCATCCTCCTAAAGAGAGATGATCCAGCACAGGGTGAGTAAGGAGATTCATGAATTTTTTAAACGACAGCATCCCCAGAGCACAGAGAGGATGCTTGCCTCCCCAATTATGCACCAAATTAGGCCACAGTTCCCCCACCCCTCCCCTAGCTTCAGAGGCTGACTCATGCTTCATGGGAAGACCTTTTTCCCATTCAAGACCGGGCAGCCAGCCAAGAGACAAGCGGGCTTCTGCCTGCCTCTCCAACACGGCCAGACACAGCCTGCCTCTCCCCCCACCGCCTCCTTCCCCACCAGCATGCACTGGTGATCTGAGCTTCCTGGCTGCCCACAAAGTCTTTAGAATTTACTAGACAGCCCGCAAACCAGGCAAGCTAAGGGGTCCTAACATCTTCCTTGCACTAATTCAGGATCTGGAATTAGGTCAGCCGGTATCATCTTTAAATGTTTGCCCCGGAGCACCTGGGTGGCACAGTTAGTTCAGCATCCCACTCTTTGGTTTCAGCTCAGGTCATGATTTCAGGGGCGCTGAGCTAGAGCCCCATGTCCGGCTCCATGCTGGGCACTGAGCCGACTTGGAATTCTCTCTTCCTCTCCTGCCCCTCCCCTCTGCTCGCATTTGAGCTCTCTGTTGCTCGCTCTCTTTCCCTCTCTCTCTCTCAAATAAATAAATCTTTAAAAAAAAAGAAAGAAAGAAAGAAAATAAATAAATAAATAAATAAATAAATAAATAAATAAATAAATGTTTGCCCCAACACTTTGATCTTGCCATTTGGGCTGGAAAATTAGCACCTCTGAAGACTAGGAAGAAGGGGAGTCCTTGCTGGTCCTAGGTGCAGGTCCTTGGAGTCTCTGCTCCCCCTTCTTTCCAAATTCCCACAAACACTATTCATCAATCAATCTCTGTGTTATGTGATAAGCATTTCATTCATTCATTCATTCAATGAATGAATGATCGATGTGCTTCCTATGTCTCAGGCCCTATTCTAGCCACTGGAGAGAATGAAATGAATTAAATAGATTGAAAACCACTGCCCTCCTTCTTCGGCACCCACTTTAAAATATACACCCCTGAAAAACAGAGGTATTATCTGTTGCTTTTATTATTCCATATTTAGATACATAAAAGGAAATAAAGGATAGCATGATCCATGTATAAAGGATAACATATTCACCCACTCAGATCAAGAAATAAGAAATTGGCACCGCACAGAAAGCCCCCCATCTGTACCCCTTCCCATCCCATTTCCTCCCTCGCCCCATCCCAAGACATCCACTATCCTGACTGTGGTAGTTACCGCTCCCACGGATGTCTTCTTAATCTTAATCTAGTGCATAATCCCTAAACAGTTTATTACATTGTTTTGTCTATTTTACATTCTGTATATATCTTCCAAAACTCACTGTGTTCCACACTATGATTTAATGCATATTGCTTCAGTTCATTTGTTTATTTGCTGCTTCTAATGCAAACTTAACACTGAGGAATAATATCACACAGAAAAGGGTACACATTGTAAATGCACAGAATGATGAATTCCCACAAAGTGAACATAGCAGCATGATCAGCAGCCAAAAAAAAAGAAAAAAGTCCCAGCAGCTGCCTTTCCATTCACCAGTCTTCACCTAGGATAACGAATATCACGATAGTTTCACCATAAATTCATGTCGCTTGTTATAAAATAGGGATCGGCAAAAACTATGAATGGTGGGCCGAATCCACTCTGACACCTGTTTTTATAAATAAAGTTTTATTGGAACACAGCCATGCTTCCTTATGTCTCAGGCATACTGCTTTTGCACTAGAATGGCGAAGTTTATCAGCAACCGAGTCCATACCGCCCACGAGCCTAAAACATTGCCCGTCATCCCTTTACAGAAGACCTCTATTCTAGAACATCGCATACATGGAATCACACGGTCTGTACGTCTTTGGGTCTGGCTTCTTTTACTCAATAGTCTACGAGATCCACACGTGTAATTGTAGTTTGTTCATTCTCCCTGATGTGTGATAGTCCATTTTATGATCACATCATGATTTGTTTATCCATTCTACTGTTGATGGATGTTTGGGTTGTTTCCAGTTTAGGGCTATTATGAAGAGTGCAGCTATAAAGATCCCTGTACATGTCTTTTAGTGTGGTTCATTCATTGTAATTACAGCAAGATGATCTATTATAGAAATATACCATAATTTATTTATTCATTCACCTGACAGGGGATATTTAGATCAGTAGTTCCAAAACGGTCTACACACTGGAATTACCTGGAAGATTCAAAACATAGTGACGGCTGTTTCCCACCCCCAGAGATTATGATTTACTTGATGTGGGTTAGAGCCTGAACTTCGGAATTTTTAAAAGGATCTCCAGATGATTCTAACATGCAGACAAATTTGGGAACCGATGAATTAAGTTGTTTCGATTTTTTCACTATTAACTCTTCTTTATGCAATAACTATTCCTTGCACGTCTCCCTGTGCCCATGATGGAGTTTCTTAGCATCTATACCTAGGAGAGAAGTTGCTCATTTGGAGGGTATGAGCATCTCCAACTTTCCAAGAAGTGTCCAAATTGGTTTCCAAAACATTTCCACCAAGAAGACCAGGTCTTATTCATTTCTAGACCCCTAGAGGTTATCACAAGTCCTGGCATAGAGAAGACACTCGGGAAACTACGGAGTGGCAAGAATTCAAAAGATAACCAAGACAACAACCTTCCTTCCAGAAGATAAATATTTAACCATCCCGGCTAGACCTGAGTCTTTCCCAGGTTCAAAATCTCAGCAGCCTCCTCTGAGACTTTCTCTACTTGTCATTTGTTCACTGGATAAATATTCTCTCGCATGTGCTAGGCACCAGGCACAGTGCTAGAAATGAATGCAAAAGGGCTTCTCAGTCTTCTGAGAAATGGAGTTATGTACACGGATCATGCCCGTGCAGAGAAGAAAGGGATTTTTACAAAGACTGCGTGGGCTGGGGGAGGAAACATCAACTGTGAAAGTGCCCAGCCAGGTCCCGGCTCTACCACTTTCCAGCTCTTGAGCAAGTCGCCTGGCTTTCCTGAGCCTCGGCTTCCCTATCTGTCAATGAAGAGAATGAGGCCTTCCTTGTGGAATGACCATGAGGACTGTGAAGCACAGACCTACGTAGTCCGTACTCCTCATATGAGAGGTAGAGACAGAGCGCTTTAGGGATTTGAGATGGAGGAAGCTCTTTCACCAGGGAACATGCAAGAAGGAAGCAGCAGTGGAGCTTGGCCTGGAAAGCCAACAGTGGGCTCTGGACACAGTGGTACAGGAGAAGTGAAAAGTTCCCAAAGTGAGCAAAATCGCCGATGCTGGAAAGCCCAGTGTCCTTCAAAAAGTACTTGAGTATTCAGCTTTGACCTGTGCCGCCCCTATTCTGCCCTTCAGGGGACGTCTGGCAACATCGGGAGACAATTTTGGTTGTTACAACTTGAAAAATGCAAATGGCACCCAGTGGCTGGGGTCCAGGGCTGGAGCCCTAAGATCATGACCTGAACTGAAGGCAGACGCTTAACTGACTGAGCCACCCAGGCGTCCCGTTCCCATTAACTGACCACTTACTTTACTATGTGCGACGTGCCTTGCAACGAACACGCACCATCCCATTCTGTCCTCAGAGCAACACTAGAAGGTAGGTGACATTTTAAGGACAAGAAAATAGGCTTCATTAGACCAAGGCCACCTGGGTGCCAAATCCTGGCCGGGGGAGTAACTGCGCCCACCCTATACCTCCCTTCCCTGGAAAAGCAGTCACCCCTCCTAAGTGACACTGGCAATCAGCCAGGCTTGGTCATTTTGGGGGGTGGGGCTTGAAAAATTCAAGGTTTGTTCACCTGATTCCAAATCAGTTGGGGAAATTGCCTTATTATCATCTGTGTAGCAGCTGGTGGCATGCCTTGCACGTAGTAGGTGCTCAATGCGAGAGACAGAAAGGAGATCATTGTCTACCAGGGTTGAGAGGGAAAGGGGAATATCTGCTAATGAATACAGAGTTGCTTTTTGAGGCGATGAAGATGTTCTGGAATTAGATAGTGGAGACTGTTGCACGACCTGCTGAACATACTAAAAACCGCTGAGTTGTACACTTTAAACGGCTGAAATTGTATGGTGTATACATTATATCTCAAATACACACACACACACACACGTGCATATTTCAAACAGACTTGAACCAGGGCTGTAGCTCAAGTATATCACCTCTTACATTTCCTGGGGGCTGAGCTGTCAAGACAAAAACAGTAACTTGGTGACACTGCTGGATCAAACCTTTCCTGAGGACTACATATATAAACAAATGCAGAGATAAATGAATGAATCAGCCTAAGCGCCTACTAGAAGAAGTCATCATTATCAGTAATCAGTTAATTCCCATGATCACTAACTATAGTTGCTCCTTTGTGTCGAATTCCAATAGATATATTTTCTGAATTGAGCCTTTTGATAACCCCAAGAGTTAAAAGGGGTAAAAACAATGACTACTTATTGCTATTGCAGGAAACACATTTGGGGGAGCTTGGGGCAACTTTTCTAAGGTTCACACAGTGGAAACTCTCTCCAATCTTTGTCATGTTCTTGAATTCTGTTGATCCACTCCTCTGTACTTCACAAAAACCCTGAGATTTGGTAATTTCTTTCCATCTTGGGCAAGATTGTACGTCCGTAAAATATTGCCCCTGACCAAGCCACAATCTCAGACTTTAAACAGGGCTACAGTATAAACACACCCAATCTTGAATTTCCCAGGGGCTGAGCTTTCACAATAAAAACAATAATTTGGTGACACTGACAGTGCTGGATCAAACCTTTCCTGAAGCCCACTATACCTTTGGACATTTTAGTTCTAGAGCAAATAAATTATCTACATTATTTAAATCTTGTTTGAGTTTCTGTTGCATCCAAAAGCAGAAAAACCCAAAGATTTGACTGATACGCCATCACCCCTATGGCTCATGTTACCCGTGTGGCCCTCCATACAATTACTTTTAAACTATTTTTATTTGTTCAGCCATCAGTGCATTTATTAAGCACTCACTGTGTGCCACGATCTTGGGCCAGCAGACAAGAGACACATTCTTGCTTCCTTCTAGATCAGCTAGGTCTGTTTTCTGGCTCTAAGTTCTTTTCAAACTCAGTATCTCAGACCAGATCTGAAAACGGACCGCTTCTCAACATATCCCGAGCAGACCTGGGGCCTGGCCCGACTTCACAGCAATTTGTTGTAATGAAAAGCCTGATCTGTCGGTGTTATTAGTCTGCAAGCAGCAGCCCTTTGAAGATTCCCTGTTTGCAGGGAGCTTTTCATTTAGTTAATTACAAGGCTGTGACTTGAGGGGTGGCAGAAGCCCCCTCGGTGAGGACAGGAGGGAAGGGATTACATGAATGATTTTCTCTCGGCTACAACACCCAGAACACGTAGAAAGCTTGTTTTAATGCCTTCCGCCTGAGGTGGGTATTATCTGACTCTAGGCAAAATGTTCTCATCCTGCCTTCAGCTCGACTCCCAGACCGCCATCCTGGTGAAACCGAGGCCTGCGGAGCCAGAAAGGGGAGGGTTTCAATGCAGCTCTGACCTTGGAACCTGGAGCCACTTTAAGGACCTCTTTGTGCCTCAGTCTCCCCATCTGGAAAATAGGAGAAGGGACAGTAGCCACCTCCTTGGGTTACCATGAAGATCAAACGAAATAAAAATATAAAACATGAAATGAAGCACCCAGTATAAAATAAAGGTTCAATAAAAGTCCCAGCATCCTTGTTCGTGATTAGCAGGATTAATTATGAGCTCTGTCCTCTGAATTCCCAGCACTCGTCTCCCTCCTGTCCTTATTACTTTCACCATGAGGTGGTTATTTCCGCCCCACCACATCCCTCCTGCCACTGTGAGCTCCCAAAGCCCAAGACCTAGGTTGCTTGCAGCTTTGAGCCCCCCACGCCCTGCTCAAGCTGGAGGAGTGGCTCCGACTGTCACCTTGCTTAGGGCCCCTCCGTCCCCTGGTGCGGCATGGTGCAAAGAAAGTCTCCATGCTCATTGCCTTTCTGCTGGTCTTGCTCGGGATGTGTGCACCTTCTCTTAATGGCACACACTTTCAGCTGACAAGTAAAAACAAATGGCATTGGGAGCACCAGGCTGAGTCAGTCCATAGAGCCTGCAATCCTTGATCTCAGGGTCTTAAGTTCGAGCCCCACGTAGATGGCAGAGTTTACTTTTTTTATTTTATTTTTTTATAG
>CM052805.1:9131737-9218794 GCA_028533885.1 Nasua narica | reverse complement strand
GAGGCTGGGAAGTCCAAGGTCAAGGACTCAGGTCACTGTGAGGGCGTCCTGGCCGGTGGACAGGTGTCCCCACATGGCAGACAGAGCTGTGGTGTCTCTTCCTCTCCTCCTAAGGACCCTACTGTCATCAGGGAGGCTCCCCCCTCACAATGTCCCCCAGCCCTGAACACCTCCTTGGGTGAACCCCCTCCATACACCATCGCCTTGGAGGTGAGGGCTTCCACACAGGAATCTGGGGAGGACACACGCACATTCAGTCCACGATGCTGCCCAAAGCAACATCATTCCCAGAACGGGGGGGGGGGGGGGGGGGTTGGGGGGCGCTGAAAAGTACTGCTGAGCAAGGGCTCAAAACCCAGAACGTGCAGCAGCCCAAAGACCTGGGGTTACACCCTGACACCAGCTCCCAGGGTCCGCGGGTGGATCCTTGAGTCTCTCTGGGCCTCAGTTTCCCCTTCCTGCCTCACGGGGCCGTTGTCCCGAGCCTTCGGATTACAAGGCGGGGAGGGGAGGGCTGGCGTGAGCATGGCCGGAAGGGGAAAGGCGGGCAGGAGGCCAGCCCTCAGGAATGACATCCAGCCACGGCCAGAGGGCTCCATGCTGGGCGCACTGATGGCCACATTGCCACAGGGAGTGCTGATCCCATTTTAATTAATCTCACAAGGCCCAAGGCTCTGGCCGCCTGGGCGCCCTGTCTTAGGCACGGGAAGACCGAGCTCCCTGGCAGAGACAGGCCAGCCCGGGCAGGTATGTGTGTTCACACCTGACAGCTGCCTGACGGACGGGCTCAGCCAAAACCTGACTTCCCGTGAGGATCCCGCTGTCTCCCGGGGAAAGTTCCATCGCCATGTGCTCCCGGGACCGATTTAGAGGCTGTTGTCAGCAGGGAGCATGGGCTCTGGCCTTGAGACTATCTGAAAATATAAGGATGTCGCCATTCTTGCCCTTCTTTCTCCTTCCTCCTCCTTCCCTCTTCACTTGGAAAGCACTCTATTCGACCTTCAGGGTTTGGTTCCCAGGCCCTCGGTGATCCCTTTAGCCTTATTTCTGGTCACTCCACTGTTCCCACAGACATATGTGATTGCGTCGTGCCTCTGGGCCTTTGTCTCTCCCGTCCCCTCTACTCTGAGGCATCACCAGCCCATTGCCCAACCAATTCCTCCTCATCTACCAACGTTTAGCTCCAGGGTCACCTCCGCCAAGAAGCCCTCCTGAACCACCTTCTGTCTCTAACGCTTCTTCTCTGGGCTTCCTTGTATAACGTCACTTATCAAGTGGAAATTGTCCCTTTCCATGCCCGATGGACCCACAACACCACCACATTCTCACCCCATTCAGAGGCCGACACACAGCAGCTGGGCAAGGAACGTATCACGGGAGCTGACTACAGACATATTATAAAGGGAAAGGGACATACTAAGAGCAGGGAAAGGCACACATCAGAAATGGGCTGGCTGAGGAAAATGCAATAAAACCTGAGCACAGCATCAAGGCCTGGCCATGACCTGGCCCCCATCCTGCCCCGCCCCCACGTGAGTCTTAGAGCATTTATATTTCCACCATCCGGGTCACTGGCTCCTGCTTGCGTGCCTTTGCACACACACTGTCCTCTCTCTCTAGAATGCCCTCCCCTCAAAATGCTCTCCACTTTCCATCTGGCTGTCAGACTCCTCCGCATATCACAAGACCCTGTTAAAAACAACTCCTCTTCTTCCAGGAAGTCCTCCATGACTCCCTTCCCCATTTCTTTGTATTGTACTCAGGCTCGCATGTATCTGGCTTACTCTGTCACGCTGTGTAACGGTCATGTGCGGAAGTTCTGTCAGGCCCTTTAGTGCACCCTGAGAGCAAAACCCAGTTCTTAGTCATCTACATGTTTTTTCTAGCACCTAACCAAGCGCCTGGCACAGAGGAGCCTCCCTGCAAACAGCCATCCAATTAATGTCTTTCCCTCCACGGGGTAACCTCTAAGGGAGACACGGAACAAACTCACCTCCCCTTTCTAGGCCTTGGTTTCCTTCTCCACACATTGTTGGTGCCAGGTTGTCATCAGAATTGAACTTGACAATACAGGTGGAATGCTCTGTGTCTGGCATATAGTACGTGCTCAGTAAAAGTCAGATCACGTTACCCTCCAGCTGGGGCAACTTCAAAACAATTGTCAAAGGTCAGATGTCCGTGAATTCGTTATAAAAGCTGGAGTCTCGATAGAGGAGGAAATAGGAGATAAGGGGCTCTTTGTTCAATAAATGATTGAAACACTGTCATCACACCAGGAAGGATGGGCAAGGACAGTCAAGGTTAAAGAGCAGTCCCCTGGGAGATCCGACAGCCTACGTGCACTCCTCTTGCCCCACTTCTAAACTTACAGCCTCGCGGCTGCTGGAGCCCAGCTCCACTCATCGCTACGCTGTCTTCAAACCACCCACCATCCACGTGGCTCAAAAGGCGTGACGAGATCGAAAGGCATGTGTGGAGAAGTCCACGGTGGCCATCCTGTCCCCATCTGTCTTCCCTCCACACGACATCCAGCTACACATCCTTCCGGTGCATCCACATAAATTCAGAGATACGGTCTTATCCCCTCTATCTCGGATGCCATTCTGCACGTTGGTTCTTCGCATTTAGCGTGCTGTTCTGGACCTTTGCATCTCAGGCTACAGAGATCGCCCTTTTGCTGTTACACCTGCAGAGAGTGCCACAGTGTGGACCCAACCCAGCTTCTTTAACCCGCTCCCTGATGATAGAGTGGCTGTACACTTCTGGCCTAAAGGGACCCTCCAGAATTGAAATTCTGACAGTTTCTCTCCCGCTTAAACCCCTTTTGTGGATATCCCTTGCTCTCAAGCAAAATGCCAAAATCTCCCCCACGGTCTCTGAGACCTCTCCAGGTCTATGAGCTTACGTCTCCGGGTCCCCTCCACTTTCTCTGCTCTGACCTCGCAGGGCTCCCGTCCTCTCCTCCAAAAACCCAGGCCACTCCTCAACTGCAGGCCCTCCCGTCTAGTACCCTGGGCCCGGATTTCTTCTTCACCCTCTCCCTTCCCTTGGCTGGCCTTTCCTCCCTGACCTCCAGGTCTCAGCTCCAGCAGAGTTTCCTGGGGGAAATGCATTCCTTGACCCTGACCAAAGGCCCCCATGCTCTCCTGTCACCCACTCTCCGCTACTCACATTACAGATGTCATTTTACAAGAGATCGAACTTCCTATAGCTTCGTACCTGGCCCTCCCTGGCTGGACGCAAAGGTCCATGAGCACAAGACACATTCACCTTACTCATCACGGAATCCCCAGCGGCTACAGAGTGCTTGGCACTGCTTTCCTCCAGGGATGTTTGTGGAAGGAAGGAGGAGAGTGGTGAGAACGACAGGTAGGGGAGGGAATGGGGGGAAAGGAATGAAATGGATTCATTATTAAGCAAGCTCCCTGCACGGGGCACTGCGATGCTAGACGCTGTGATAGAGGGAAAGAAATGATAAAGAGGAAAAAAAAATCCTGCTTGCAATCTAGCTGGAGATGATTCATTTATACAAGAATACATAACCAGAGTCAGGGCTGCACAGGATCAGGGCCAGATGCCAAAGAAGCGCACCAGGCAAATAAACACATAAGGACGGTGAGGCCTGTTGTGACCTATTTATAAAAGCATTTCTTCAAAGGTTCCATAAATACGTAGTCCCAAATACTATATAATTAGAAACCGTAATTCCTACTCCTGAAGGCAACCTTTGCACTTGAATATTCCATTTTAAATGTAAACTATCTTTATGGGGTTGGTCCTTAATCAAAAAAGCATTTTAATTCAAAATAAACACCATTCTTTTCTTTCCCCAAAATTGTATTTGGAGCCTTCATTTAAACTGTTGGCTTAAAGGTGAATGCGGCGGCGGGGCAGGGAGGAGAAGGGGGATGCTAAGAGCCCCAGGAGCAGAACAAGGGGGGCCGAGCACTACTGTGTGCTAACTTCTGGGTTGTCTCAAGCAATGAGGTCACCTCCCCACCCCCACCCCCACCCCCACCCGGGGACTTGGTTTCCTCTTCCACACAACTGAGCTGAATGAAAGGATGGAGAAGGGGTACTCTGGTACCAGCAATGATTGTCTTCCTCGGCCCTGGTTATTTGACTCTAATAGAGAGGAATCTGTCTCTTCTGAACCCCCTTTTATTCACCAGCTTCTCTGAGCTTCTCCTCCTCAGAAGAAAAGAAGATCAGCAGAGGAAGTGAGGCCAGGGCCTTACCTGAGGTCTCCAGAAAGTTCTACAGAGGGACACAGCCTTTCCCTCTGCTGGTGTGGGCACCCCAGGGGAAGCACCCAGTACATGTTGGCTGAGTTAGTGAAATGAAGGCATAAAGGAATAAACTAACGCCCAGAGAAGCCAACCAACTTATCAGCCCCTCACAGAGAACAGGGTGGCACTCAATGCCTCCGGTCTTGCAAACATGCTTTCTCTGGGAATCAGGTTCATTATTAACCCAATACAACACTGCTGGAGCATCTGGGATGAACCAGGAAAATCCAACATGGCACAAACAAGTCCAAATAATCCTTTGGGACATAAATCAGATCATACCCCCCCCCACCTCCTAAAAATCTTTCAATAGCTCCCCTTTGCAATAAATTTAACATTCAAACCCCCCACTGTGGCCTCTTAGGTCTTACCAAATCTTTCCCTATCTGGCCCCATTTTCCCTTCGTCCCCTGCACCCCACTACACCCACCCAGCTGAGATCAGCCAAGCCACCACGAACCCTCATACTCAGCGGTCATAGAAAAAGAAAAAGCAAAAAAAGAGAAAAAAAGAAAAAGAAAAAGCATTGTTGATGTAAGGTATCGAGATTTGGGTTTGGTTTCTTTTTCCGGGGCGGGGGGGGGGGGTGGTATCATCTTAGTCAAGTCACTTAAGCTCTCTGAACCTCACTATGACTTCAATTTTCTGGAAGACAGATCGATCCCTTCCCCATCTGCCTCATGGAGCAACTGTGGGACTGCAGAGGAAGAGGCCTTTGAAAACTACAAAAGGCTGTTGCAAAGATCAGATCCCATCTTCAGCCGTCAGTCTTGCCAAGCCCAGACCCGGGGGTGGGGGGGAGGGGAGTCTACCACTCTATTGATGACACAGCGTGACTCGGTAGGCCCACAGCGGCCATCTCTTACGAAGACATACTGTGCCCGGCGTATACACACCCTGAACCAAGGCCTACCCTCCTGGCCCAACAAGTAAAGAGCTGGGCTTCAGAGAGAAATTTCCCCAAGCCAGGGATCAAAAGACATTTTACTTCTAAGACGTCACGGGAGGGAAATGACCCCAGGTACACCCAAGGTTGGAAAGACGACAGAGTCCAGTATCATCTTGTTCCTAATGGCGGAAAATGGACAGCAGGCAAGGTGTCTGACGGTAGGGAGGTAGAGACGTGTGTGCAACGGCCTACAATACAACCATCTAAAATAAGGTCAGATGGGGAAGCCTGGCCTTTGCAAACACTCCTCCGTGGGAAAAGGAAAGATCCACAGAGCTGATGGAGGAGGAAATCGAGGGCAAGAGAAGAAAGCGACAAGACAGCGTTGTGGCTACTCCGCTGCTTTAGCCAGAGACGCGCCGCTTTTATGGGGGTGATGGCCTGAAGGTTTGGGTCCCCCAGTTCATAGGTGGAAGCCCTAAATCCCCATGGGATGGGACTAGGAGGGGGGCCTTTTGGAGGTGGCTGGGTATAGACAGAGTCATGAAGGTGGGGCCCCACGATGGGGTTAGTGCTCCTATAAGAAGAGGAAAAGGGGCGCCTGGGTGGCTCAGTCGGTGAAGCATCTGCCTTTGGCTCAGGTCATGATCCTGGGGTCCTGGGATCGAGTCCCGTGTAGGGCTCCTTGCTCAGCAGGAAGCCTGCTTCTCCCTCTGCCTGCTGCTCCCCCTATCTCTCTCTCTCAAATAAATCTATAAAATCTTAGAAGAAGAAGAACAAGAACAAGAAGAAGAGACACCTGAGCCCGTTCTCTCTCTCTCTCTTTCTCTCACTGCCACATGAGGACACAGCAAGAAAGAGAGGGTCTGCAAACCAGGAAGCAGCTTTCCCGGGGACCGAATTGGTCGGCACCTTAATCTAGGGCTTCCCAAGCTCCAGAACGGTGAAAAATAAATGTCTGTTGTTTAAGCCACCCAGCCTGTGGTTTTGTTTGAGCCGCCCCAGCGGACGAAGGCGATCCGTCTTACAAATTTCATTTCTAGTGCCTGGGCTTGTAGAAACGGTTCAGAAGCTGCTAACACAGGTCTGAAAACCGTCACTGGAGAAGAACATCAAGGTGCCTCTGTCAAGCGGTGCTAGGGAAATGACCAATTACAGAACAGCATTTACGCTATGATGTTGTTATTGTAGTAAAAAGGAAAGAGAGAGAGAGAGAGAGAGAGAACTAGATGAACACTCTCCAAAATATTAGCAGTGTTGATCTCTAGATGGTAAGATTAAAGGTTACATCTGATTTCTTCTTTTTGCTTATCCAAACAGTCTAAATGTTTGGTGATGAATATATTCCTTGAGGAATAAGAAGTCATATGCAAATATACCTTTGTTGGGTCCGTAATAAATAAATCATGCCAGCATGAAGAAAAACGAACTCGGGGTCACTGGGACATGGGTTGGTCTCCAGGAATGCAATCCTTCCTCCCTGTTCCCCCTGGGGTGCTGGGGACACATATCAGAGACACACATCCACACAAAGCCTGGAGGGGCTGGTTAGCCTCAGAGGTGTGATAAGCACCAGCCTGGAGAGAAGGCTGGTAATGGAAAAAGTCACCCAGCAAGGAGACCAGGAAGCCGTGGCCATTATGTGAACCCAGAAGGAGAAAAAGCACTCGTATCTGAGAATTGATGGCAACTCAACGAATCGCACCATGACCATGGGCTAGACCTCTTGCCGGGAAGAGGGCAGGCAGTCCCAGGAGAGGCAGAAGCAGTCAAAGATGCCGAAGATTGAGAATGCAGGTTATATGAAGCCCTCGGCGAGAAATCTACTAGAAACACTAGCCGGGAGAAAAACACAACCCACACCCGGCTTCAGTTTTCTGTGTTAAAAGGAGGTACACAGCGTCCGGCTGCTGTGAGCAAAGAATACAGTGTGTGCAGAGCTGTCCTCCGCACACCTGGAGCATAATAGATGCTCAGTAAGTGCATTCATTCATCCCCTGCCCTGTGGGTGTGCAAATAAGACATGTGCACTTGACAAGATGAGCGTGGAAACACAGTGCTTTCTACGGTGGCTTCTGGAATGACAATCCCAGGATTGCCGTCCCTGCTTCACCAGTGAGCAGCCGTGTAATTCGAGATGCCCCATTCAACGCTCACAATGCTCAGTTCTTCATCTGTAAAATGGAAAGGACTGTGATATCTATTTCATAGTGTTTTAAGGATTGAATATGATAAAATACGTAGAGTCCTCAGCATAGAATCGACGCAGCCCCTAGTAGGTGTCCAGTAAGAATTAGCTGCTATTGTTATTTGTTTAAATACTTAAGAGTTAAGGGGAAAATTCTGTATCTATTAGGCGGACGGGAAAGTGTCAAGAACAGAGGGGAAATCATGTCCCCCATCAAACCACCAGGTGCACATACACTGGTCCCCATGGGATCTTCTAATAACACAATTTCAACCACATCACACCTTACTCGGAATCATCCCATGACTCCCCATTGCCCCGTGGATAAAACCCCAGTTCCTCAAGCAGTCGGAACTCGGCACGTGTTTCCCGCCTCATGAGCTCTTACCTCTGGATGTGCGCTCTATGCCCGTCTTCCATTACTTCCCTAAGCCTGCCATGACGCCACGTGCTTGCACAGGCTGCTCCCTCTGCCTGCCAGCCTTCCTGACCCCTCCTTTCCCGCACTGTTTTCCTGCAAACTCATCCTTCGAGCCTCAATCCATCTTGGCATTTCCTCTGAACCGTCTCCACGATCCTTCCTCCACCATGCCCCATCTCACCCTTCTCAGGCTGAGAAAAGATCAGATGTCAAGCCTGAGTCCCAACGCTGCCCCTACCCGAAGGCAATGAATGAGGAACAGGCCTTCCCTAAGTCTACTTGGCCCATATTCGGTCCTGAGTGAGAGATTAGAATAAATCAATGAATCAAAAACATCCAATAAATCAATGTCCTAATGCTTCCTGAGAGTTGAGAACACTGGGAGTCAGGGGCTCAGGGGTCATCCCACCACTGATGAACATGGCAGCCTCGGATCAATGACTTCATCCTCCTACACTTCAGTTCTACCGGACGGGGCTCATCCTAGATCTATCTCACGGCATCGTCATGGAGACTGATCAATGCCTGCGAAGCACTCCAACCAGTGCCTAACACAGAGTTAGGCACGATATAAACATTGCCTATGATTATTCTCTTTTTTTAGGCCTCCTCCTTTAGAATGCTACCTTCTCAAGAAGGCCTCTCCTGCCCATGCCATCTCAATTCCCAAGGCCTCCGTCACTTCCTGGAGTTGTATTATTTACTTATTTATTTTATGATTCGTCTTCCCCGCTAGCATACGAAGCCTGACTTCATAAATGGTGCCTAAAACACAGGCTTTGGCACAAAATAGGTGTTCAATAAACATTTGTGAAAGGAAGAGAGAACCAGAAGGAGGAAGATGTCAATGTGCCTTGAAGAAACAGGTGCTTGACGGGAAGAGATTGGAGACTGGGGAGGGCATTCTAACCCATAAATGGGTAAAAACATCGAAAAGAACCTGCCAAAGGGACCTCTGGAAGATCCTCGGCATTTGCGAGAAAGGGCAGGGCCACGGGGCTGCCAGGAGAGAAGCACGGAGCCAGTCGAAGCATTGAGGCTCAGCCTAAACAGGTCACAGAAAGTTCTCTGGAGGCCAAAGGATCATTTTAATTGAGTAAGTCTACCTTGGGGAAGCAGGAGTTGCAGAGTTGCCATTTCCCCACGATTTTGTATTAATTATTTCCTAGCCTAAGGCATTCTCTGTTAATTGCTCTCAATTGAAAAACCCCATGTTTATGTTTGTGTTGGCAAAAGCTGGGGAGGAGGAAATAAAAAACTACTGAACGCCCCATGATGCCACTGCCTCTGCCTTCCAGGGTAGACCAGTTGCACAGACCCTGAGAATACCCCATAGCATCTTTAAATATTGTGTGGATGTCCTTGTGTTCCTCCCCTCTGATTCTTACAGAAATAAAAGTTTGGTCTGACCCTCCTTCCTTCCATTTCCCCATTTTTAGCCTCACAATCCAAGCTCCCTAAAGTGAAGTTTCCCCCTAAAGCTTGCTCCTTTAGAGACAGTAGAGGTCAGTGGTAAAGGCAGGGGGAAATCATTCGGGCAGATTATTCTTCCCTCACCAGGAGCAAAATGGGAGAACACACTCTTGTTTGTCCCACCCAGATTCTTTTTAACAAACTGAGACACCCCACACACATACCAACACAGCTGACTTTTTTTTTCTCTAACGCGGGAATCAGAAAACTACAGCCCATGTGCCAAGTCTGGCCCACTACTTGTTCTTCTCAATAAAGTTTTATTGGAACACAGCCATGCGCGTTCATCATTTATCTTGTGCCTGTGGCCCTTTCCCCCCTATGACCGCAGAGGTGGAGTAGTTGCAGCACAGAATGTGTGGCCCACAAAGTCTGAAATATTTACTCTCTGGCCTTTTACAGAAAAAGTTTGCCAACGCCTACTCCAGAGCAATGTTATCCAATAGGAATATAATGAGAGCCACAAATGCAAGCCATATATGTAATTTCAGTTTTTTCTAACACATAAAAAAAAAGGAAACCAGTGAAATTAACCTTCATAACATATTTTATTTAACTCACTAAATGTGAGGTGTTATCATTTCAACGTGTAATTGACTCTAAAATCATTTATGATGTAGACATCTGTTTTTTCATGCTAAGCCTTCAAAGTCTCGTCTGTATTCTATACTTAACGCATCACAGTTAAGACTAGCCACATTCCAAGTGCTTAATAGGCCATGTGGCAGGGCCTATCATATTGGCCCTATATATTAATTGGCCTATTATATTCCTACTATATGGGAAAGGACTATTCTAGAAAGTCTCCTTTGGTTAACTAAGAGATGCCTCACCCAGAGGTTCTTCCATACCTGTGAAATAAGAGAAAATCCGTATATTGGTCTCTGCTCCGGATCCTGACACTGAACTCCTGAAATCCTTGTAATTTCCTAAATGATGTGAGCCCTAGGAGCATCTTTTATTCTAATATTTGGTCATTGACCTTGGGTCCTGACACAGAGTTCCTAAATCCCTGGAAATATGACAGGAGTGTCCTCTGTTCTCATAAGCCAATGCTTGGTGGGCTTCTGGATGGAGGTTGGTCACAAGGAAGACCAAGTCATGATTAGAAGGTTGGAATTCTTCAGTCTCATTCTCTATCCTCCAGGACGGGGAAAGGGGCTGGAAACTGAGTCAAGCATCGACCGTGCCTATGTAATCATGCCACCATAAAAACCTCAAAAATATAAGGTCCATAGATTGACATGTTGCTGAACATGCGAAGGTCTTGGAAGATCTACACTCCTTCCCACATACTTTGCCCTATCGATCTCTTCCATTCGAACGTTCGACTGTGTCCTCTGTCTTTTTATAATAACCCGGTAAATAGACAGGCTTCTCTGAGGTCTATGAGCCATTGCAGCAAACTATCACGCTCAAGAAGGGGGCCATGGGAAGCTTGATTTAGAACTGGATCCTCAGAGTACAGGTGACAAGCTAGGATTTGGGATTGTCATCTGATTATCCTCATGATAGAAATATCATCTGAGAACACCGCCACGCAAAAGGGAGGGGTACAAGCATCCACATCTCAGGCTCTGACGCTAGCAAACTTGTCCTAACACACGGAGAGAAGAGCGCAAATATTTATTGAGTACCTATCACATGTCAGACACTTTAATAACTGTTATGTTATCTCACCATAAAGCTCTGAGGGAAGAAATATTGGCCACGTTTTAAAGCTGAGGGAACTCACGTAGATGAGTATGTTCAGCCATTCAATAACATATTACGGAGTTATTTTAAATTACACTTACAATGGTATGTGATAATATTTAAACACTTACGGCATAATGTTGATTTGGAAAAATAAGATAAAAAGGCGCTGGGTGAATACCAGTGTTTTTAAAATGCGAACATTTTTTAAGAGCCTGAAAGCAAATATCCCACAAATGTTATCCATTTTACTTTGGGCAAATAGAATTAATGGCTGTTGATTTTTCTTCTATTTCCTACCATTCTGTACTTTCCAGTTTTTCCAAGGTGTGTCAGTGCTTCTTCTCAGATGAGATCTGGCCTCCCTTGGGCGTAGGGTTACAGTTAAAGAGCTTAGTTTGGTTTGCAAAGAGTCAAACCGGGCTTCCAATCCCAGCTGGGCCACTAGCAAGCTCTAAGACTTTGGGCAAATGAGTAAATGTCTCTAAATCTCAATATTCATATCAGTAAAAGGGACGGCATGATGATATATTTCCCATAGGGCTGTCGTGATTGAGGGTTTGTGTTTAATGCCTGGCACACAGTAGGTCTCACTGGATGGTAGACCCCTAAGTGGAGGCTGACTGACCCCCAAACCCCCATGCTTCCCTAGGTCCCCATGATGATCTTCCAAATCCCCTCAATTCAGGTTGTCCCGAGCTCTGCGGCAGAACCCACGATGGACAATTTTGAGTCAAGGAACAGTCCCCACTCCGGGGGATCACTGTCGCTCCCATCTCTGCATATTTATGCCACTTGGGTCCCATTTCACAGGGGAACCAGGCTTCTGTTTCCCAACTGTGCACGAATACCTTCAAGGGGCAGGGAGTTCTTTCCCTTTCTCCTTTACGTGATTAATGAGACTTAAATTGGCCCAGTGATAGATGAGTTATCCTAAAGGCATCGAATATTTAAAACTGAATTCTCCTTTGACAAAAATAGTCTGTGGGTTTCGAGAGCTGCCGTCCTGATGTCCCTGTTAGCTAGCACGTGATGTCTGCGGTGCTGAATTCCCGCTAAGCGTTCACCAATATCAAGGACTGAGACATCCCTTTCTCCTTTGCTGTTCCTACGAAGGCAAAGTGTGTGCTTTACGTCTTTATCTTAAGTGACCAGACTTGTTTATAGCTGCTCCGAATAATTACGTCTGAATGCATTTGCGTTTAGCACACCCCAGACCATGCACTCCTCTGATTAAGGGTTTCTAAATGGGATTCTTCCCTGGAAATGAGCCTTAAGTGGATTTCTTCACTTAAACAAGCTCCTGTCCCAGATATGCATGTGGTCCTTGGAGACAAGTTTTGGTACCAGCTCGTGCTCCCTGGTGTAATCATCCACCTTTTCCTGGGTATATTTGCTTCCCCTGTGCCCGCATTAACCTGCTAGTCCTTGCAGGTCTCCCTGATTTCTCACCCATCCCCGAGTCCTCGGGAAAAGGGGCCTCCACCGTGGGGCCACCCCAGATGATGCTGAATGCCTCCATCTTCCCTGGACCCCTAGACCAGTCACTGGCCGCCAAAAATCACTGTTTTCGCCATCGGAGCACAGACAGCCAGAAACCATATGCGAATGAATGAGCGTGGCTATATTCTGATAAAAGCTTATTTGCAAAAACAGCAGCAAGGAGGGTTTTGCCCACGGGCGGTAGTTTGTGGACTCCTGCCCCAAAGACCTGTAGGGGCCCCTGCTCTTGCCCTGCTCAGACCGCCCTCTAGTGGCTGCTAATGGCTCGCAACTGCCCCTTCTTCACCATGGTTACCAGAGCCCTGTCTCCTACAAAGTTCCTTTGCCCTGTGTCCATCCAAGGGAGCAGCCAGAGCCCACGAATGACTGACTGACATCAAGTTACAAAATGCCAGCCACCCACCTCAAGGCAGCACCAGATCAGAATAAAGGTAGTCTCCCATCAAGACCACAGGCTTGGGAGAAGATATTCGCAAATGACACTACAGACAAAGGGCTGATATCCAAGATCTATAAAGAACTCCTCAAGCTCAACACTCAAAAAACAGATAATCACGTCAAAATTGGGCAGAAGACATGAACAGACACTTCTCCAAAGAAAACATACAAATGGCTAACAGACACATGAAAAAATGTTCATCATCATTAGCCATCAAGGAGATTCAAATCAAAACCACATTGAGATACCACCTTACACCAGTTAGAATGGCCAAAATCAACAAGATTATAAACAACAAATGTTGGAGAAGATGTGAAGAAAGGGGAACCCTCTTACACTGTTGGTGGAAATGCAAGTTGGTACAGTCACTTTAGAAAACAGTGTGGAGATTCCTCAAGAAATTAAAAATAGACCTACCCTATGACTCTGCAATTGCACTAGTGGGTATTTACCCCAAAGATACAGATGTTGTTAGAAGGGCCACATGTAACCCAATGTTCATAGCAGCAATGGCCGCAATCAGCAAACTGTGGCAAGAACCAAGATGCCCTTCAACAGACGAATGGATAAAGAAGATGTGGCCCATATATACAATGGAATATTATGCCTCCATCAGAAAGGATGAATACTCAACTTTTGTATCAACATGGACAGGACTAGAAGAGATTATGTGGAGTGAAATAAGACAAGCAGAGAGAGTCAATTATATGGTTTCACTTACGTGTGGTGCATAAGGGAAAGCATGGAGAACATTAGAAGGAAAGGAAAAGTGAATTGGGGAAAATCGGAGGGGGAGACAAAGCATGAGAGACTGTGGACTCTGAGAAACAAACTGAGGGTTTTGGAGGGGAGGGGAGCTGGGGGGCGGGTGAGCCTGGTGGTGGGTATTGAGGAGGGCACATATTGCATGGAGCACTGGGGGTGGTGCATGAACAATGAATCCTGGAACACTGAAAAAATAAAATAAGACTAAAAAAAAACAAAACAAAACCTTTGTTCCTCTGCCCAATCCTGCTTTGTCACTTCCCTTCTCCTAAGTAAATGAAACACTCCCAAATCTCTGTTTTGGTCTTTGCTTCTAGAAACCAACCTGAGATAAGATATTAACACTTATCTTATCTAAGTGATAAGATAAGCTAGCTCTAAGCTAGCGCCCGGTGGGTATCAGTTTTGTTGTTGTTGCTATTGTTGTTGTTGTTGTTATTTTCCCCTTGTCTGTCTTATGCTCCCAAGTTCTATCTTTCCCAAGAAGACCATGAAGAGCCTCGGAGGGCAGGGAATACCAAGGTGGAGGTCTCTTCAGCGCAGTGGGAGAGGACAAGGAACACAGGCTTTTTACTCTCACAGACCTGGGTTAAAATCCTGGCTCTGCCACTGACTGGGTTTGTGACTGAAATTGGTAATAATACGAAGGATGATTAAAAAATAGCGAGAACAGTGTTGAGAGCAGGAGCCTGTCTTGAGCAGTATGTGATGCAGCAGGGGCTACGCAGAGCACTTCAGCACCCACACAGGGCACATGGGGAAGGTTCTGTCGTTAGCCTATTTATAAATGAGGACAGCTAGGCTCACAAAGTGCCCACGTCACCCATTTCACAGATGAGAGCACAATGGCTACCTTGAGGAGCTGCTATAATTATTAACACAAAGGTCAAAGCACCTGGCAACCAGTAGATGCTTCAAAAATATTTCGCTTTATTATCAGGTCTTGGTATTCACTGGCTGGTATCCACACAGGAGATGACCTTATTAACTGACTTGATCCTTTCCTGCCAAGGAAAGGATCCCTTGATCCTTTCCTTTCCCCACGCCCCTCTCAGCTTTTCGCTTTTAATGAGACAAGGAACTCAAGAAATGAGAAAATCAAACTTCGTTGTGAGCTACAAGACAGTCTGGCCTCCCTACTCAGGCTCCTTTCTGTGGACCAAAGAATCTTGCCCCCCAGAAATAATTCAAATATGCTGCAACGGGAGAAGCATTGCATCACATCTATTCATTATTCAACAAATAGTTAGGGAGTGCCCACATATATTGCCAGCCGCCAAGATGGCCTCCAATGATTCTCACATCCTGGGATTTACACTATCCCCAACAGCGCGCCATCTTGAAAGTGGATCTTCTGACCCAAGCAAATGATGGCAGCCCTAGCCAGCATCTTGACTGTGATCTCAAGACAGATTCTGAGCCAGAACCACACAGTTTAGCCACTCCCCAGTTCCTGACCCACAGAAACCATGTGGGGTAATTTTTTATGCAGCATTAAATAACTAAAATGGTACTCAGTGGAATAATCACACAAAAATTTAAAAGAATGTTTGTGGGGGCACTGGGTGGCTCAGTGGGTTCGACATCTGACTCTTGATTTCTGCTTAAGTCATGATTTCAGGGTCGTGAGATCAAACCCCGTATGCGGTGTAAGGAGTCGGCTTGAGATTCTCTTTCTTCCTCTCTCTCTGCCTGCCCCACCCCAGCCCCCACCCAACCCCCGCTCTCTCTCTCTCTCTCTCAAATAAATAAAAGCTTAAAAAACAAGAATGTTTGTGAAAAGTCCCCAAGAACAGACCAATGAAATAAATCCAAACAAAACACAAAATAAGACACATGAAAAGATAATATGAAGAATTTTAATTCAGAAGAACAAGCTAATAATATTATCCTCATTTCGAAAGGGAGATAAATGTGTATATGCCATATCTGATGAGTGCTTACTATACGATTACAAATACTCTTCAAATATTATCTCATTTGATTCTCAAAACATCCCTATATCATTATTCCCATTTTTCATTCGGGGAAACTAAGGCTCAGAGAAGTTAACTACCTTGTTCAAGGCCATATAGCTAGTAAGTGGTGGACTTTGACTAGAACCCAAGACTATCTGACTTTCAACTCGGTTTTTCTAGCCACTACTACTGCCTATAGACAGAACAAAAAGGAGATGCACCAAATTGTATGTTATTCAGGGATTTTCTTCTTGTACTTTACATTTTCTACAAGGAACAAGCACTCCATTAATAACCAGTTATTGTGAGGAGCCTCGGTGGCTCAGTTGGTTAAGCAACTGCCCTCGGCTCAGGTCATGATCCTGGAGTCCCAGGATCGAGTCCCACATGAGGGCCCCACTCAGCAGGGAGTCTGCGTTTCCCTCTGACCTGTTCCCTCTCATGCTCTCTCTCTCTCTCATTCTCTCTCTTTCAAATAAATAAAATCTTAAAAAAAAAAAAGACAGTTATCTTTTTATAAGTCAAAATTAAACAAACAAAAAAGGGTTCTTTCTTGTGGAATCCGAAGGAGCAAGGAAATATCCATTCTCATCACGTTTCTCAAAGGGATCTCTATTGGCATTCAGGGTGGGATAATTTTTCCTTGTGACGGTCTCCCTTGGATGCTGTAAGATTTTAGCAGCATTGTCTCTGTCCCCCAAAGGCCCCATAGCACATACTGTCAGTGCCTTGCCAGCAAACGGTCAGCCCTCACCTCTCCAGCCAGTGCTGCCAGCCGCGAACATCTGTGACCTCTTGCTCTACTTGGAGAATATGCTTGGTTCGCACACAGGCATCAATGCCTCTGGAAGCAGCCCTCAACCACTACTGAACTAGAATTTGGTGACTCAATATCCCCCCGCCATCCCTGCCCTTCAGTTGCAATAACTCCGAAGGCACGTTCTGCTGTCGCAAAGTCCCCAGCAGGACTGAACTCCAGTTGTCCAGGCGGTAAGTGGCCTGATACACACCTTTTATGGGCTTCCCCATCTTGCTAAGCCTCCCCTGCCAGTGTTTTCGGGGACCACCTCCCCAAAGCATGCCTTGCCCTTAGATCCTTGCCTCAGGGTTAGCGTCCACGAAAATCAAGCCAAGGCAGCTCTCCAGACCCACGAACACTGAAAAAGTTCCTACAACGTCCAAACACCCAGGCTTGGAGGGTAGAGTGCAAGAGCACTGCCTAATAAAACAGTTAAGTTCCACAGCTGCTTTCTAGACAAAAACCTCTGGCTCTAAGAAAAGCCCATGGCCATGTCATTTCATGGAGAACTGTCCCCCCCACCCCCACCGCACCACCAAAGTCCTTCAGACATACCCTCTGGGTCTGCTGCTTTCCCATTCTCCAGCCATTTCAGCCCAGTCCCTTCTTAGGGTTCAAGAAACAGTGATGATTTTTAGTGCAAAATAACTACACGGCTTTGGGCTGAGCACCACTCCAGGTAGGAAATAGTCATAATAATAGCAACACCGGGAGCTAACATTTATTGAGTTCTTGTCATATCCCCAAAAGAAGGTAAGACTTTACACAAATTATTTGTTTTGGTTCTCCTAACACAATGTGGCTGCTTGGAGGCCAAGAGCGCCTAGAAAAAAATTCAAAGTGGGCCAGTTCACTCAGCCGACAAAGATCTATTAGAAAACAATATATATTTATTGAGCATCTACTAGATTCCAGACAATGTGCTAGGTAGAGGCATTAAACAGAGACCAAGTCATATGAGTTCCCTCTTCTCTCAGGAGCCACATTCTAATGGAGCATTAAGTTCAATCAGGATGACTTTGTTCACCACCCACTACCCCGGGGGGGGGGGGGACATCTGTCAATGTCTGGAGATATTTATGTCATAACTGGAAAGTGGGCATGTTCCCCATGCCTAGAGGCTAAGGATGTTGCTAAACACCCTACAAGGCACTGGACAGCTCACACAATAAAAACTACCTGGCCTAAGATGTCAAGAGTGTCAAGGTTGGGAGACCTTATAAGAGACGAAGGAAGACAGAGGATGACCAAACCAAATGAAGAATTAGAGATGTGAAGCCTGAACTCACATCTTCCTCTCAGCTTTGGTTACCAATCTGTAAAATGCTATTTGCTTTACATGAGCCCCTCGTGGGCATCCAAAAATGGAGGCAGGGTGCTTCCCACCCCCCCCCCAAGATTTATTTATTTGAGAGAGAGGAGGGGGCTAGGGTCAAAAGGGGAGAGAGAATCTCAAGCAGACTCCACAGTAAGCATGAGCGGAGGTAGGGCTCGATCCCACAGCCACAAGATAGGGACCCGAGTCAAAAATCAAGGAGTCAGACGCCCAACCAACTGCATCACCCAGGCTCTCGGGGCAGGATCCTTTCTTAAACGAAGATGCCCATCACGAAGGGAAGTCTCTGGGAAGTCAGAGATGAGCTCTCCACCTCCAGCACATCCCACAGCTCAGCCCGGGGCTGGGTTTGCCGACTGCTATCTCTGTCAGCGCCCCCCCCCCCACCCTCCTTTTGTATGGAGAGATGTGCTGATGGGTCTTTTCAGTCATTTTACACATCTTATCATTTATTTATTCCCCCTCATTTCACAAAGGGTTTGCACACCAAAATAGATATAAACAAACAATCACACATCCCGACCAGGAACAATATGAATTAGAAGAAGGGGCGTGGAGGGCTGTTTGTATGCCTGTTTGTTTGGAATCTCTTCTCTGAAGAACTCCCGTTCAAAAAACACCATGGACACAAACACACACCAGCTCAACAATGGCCCGGCTCCGTCTGAGACCTGGCTGGACCTGACTCCTCCCACTGCCGGCAATGAACACATGATCCCTGAATGACCAATCAGAGCACCACTCCGCCCAATCAAGGTGATTGGTGCAGGGACGGTCATCTGACCTATCAGAGACCTCTCCAAGGTTCTTTCCAACCTCGCGGGGAAATACAGCTCTCCTATTCTCTGGGGTATAGAAGCTAAGGACAATGCTGGATTAGGGCTGCCACCCCAGGGAGAGAGCCTGTCTCAAGATTAAGTCAAGAGAAGCGCACAAAATCTAGAGATGGAAAGATAGAGCTCAGAGAACACTTACTGAGATCTAGCCATGTCTACACAGCAGTGACGTGGCCCACTGAATCCCTTTTTGCTTGCATTAACTAAGCTTCTGTCACTGGCACCTAAAAGATCCTGACCTAGTTCAGGGGGCACAGACCAAGAGGAAAGCAAAACGGAAACCAGGAGCAGGCGATGAGGGTCAATACAGGTTCAAATTTGGTTGTGTGCTTGTGGGTAACCAAAATGGAAAGGGTAGACTGATCACATACATCATTTTCCTTTGTCACCAGTGAGAACACAGCTCCTCAGGAGAAGCAAAGCCTTCCCCTAGCACTGGCTTCTCAAAATACAATGGGCTTCTTAGAAGGAAACGCCGAGACATGGAGATGATGTCCTCTTCGATGGATGCCCTCCAGCAAATGTTAAGAACCGGGTTTGCAAAGCTGCTGTCTAGACTCTGCTGTGAACGCTGAGGGATTCATCCCTACACAGTTGCTCAGCTTGATTCTGTGGGATCAAGAGAAAGGCAATGTGCTCCACCCATGCACATTTCTGAAGGTTCTTATTACGTGTCAATGTTCCTGGAACTGGTTCCAGAGCATTCCAGCCATTAATAAGTCTCAGTCTGTTTCTGCCCTTTCCTGCTCAGAAATTAAGCTCACTTCTACCAACTTGTGAAGGTTCTGCTCTCGCCTGCCGAGGAAGGAAGTTCAAGAGAGTGAGAATCTCCTATCCTTCAGCCCTGAGAAAGATTGCACTGAGGGGCCTGCAGATGTCAGGGGGCTGGCCTCGAGAGCTTCCCCTGTCCTCACCCCCTGTCTCCATGATTAATGCAAGCTATTGTGATCTCATGTTCCCATCGGGCTGTCACTGCACTGGGGATCTCCAATGGCTCCAACCCAAGTAACAGATTGTTCCAGAGTCCCTGTCCTTAGAAAATAAAAAAGCCACTATGTCCCTCAACTTGTCTGGGAGCAGTGATGCTTTGATGAGGCACAGTCTAACCACGTACCACGGACAAAGACAGATTTGTAGCCAAGTATCATCACCGACGCTAGGGAAGGCAATGTGTGGTTGTATTGTTTGTTTGTGTTTGGTTGGTTTTGCTGCCCTTAGAAGTGGGCCAGCCATTTTACATGTAATGTCATTACATCTTCGAGGCAACCCATCAAAGTGCTAGATAATAACACCACCATTTTGTACGGCAGCAGGGAGAGATGTGCTCTTCCAAAGCTCACACCATTAGTAAGAAGCAGCACCCATGAATTGGACTCACGTCTAAAGGACCCCCAAGCCCGTGCTTTGGTCTCTGCCTCGGACCCTGGAAGGTGGGCACCACCTTGGGGGAACCAAAAGTGGGCAGAAGAACCCCCTGTCCAACAAAAAATGCCTTCCTTCTTCTCTCCGGGCCTTGTGTGAGTCACATCGTTAAAATATGTATCTGGGAGGAGGCAACCTTTAGTTGGCCATCTACCCCTTATGCCAGAGTCCAAAGGAGTTAGCTGGATAACTAGGACTCTTAAGACAGTATTTCTCACAATATGGCCCAGGACCATGTGTGTCAGCATCACCTGGCAGAAGGCTGAAGACTATTAAACAGCCATATGTCCCAGTCCCATCCCTAGACTTGCTCTCTCAGCATCTCTGCCCCCAAGAGAATGAGGCTCAGCTGACGGTCCTTGTAGGTACAAGCCATGGCAGAGAACCTGCTCTGTGCTGGGCGTATGCTAGAGGACTTGTCGTTTCCGTCATTTCTGTGATGCTTTGTTGAGTATCACCATGAGGGCAGGAGGAGGCTGGAGCAGGAGGAGGCGGGTTGAAGAAAGTTGATGGAGAGGGCAAAACACGAGCCAGACAGATTTAAGGATTCAAGTCCCAACATGGACACTTGGACAAGTAACTCCCTCCCTGGAGGTACGCTTCCCACATAGTCTTCAAATTCATATATTAGATCCCCACCGGCCAAGGGGACTGTATTTGGAGAGAGGGCGGACGAGGAGGTAATAAAGGGTGAATAGGACCACCAAGTGTGGGGCTCTAATCTGACAGCGCTGGTACCCTTTTAAGTAGACACACCAGCTATCTCTCCTCCAGCACGTGAGGACGCAGCGAGGAGGCAGCTCTCTGCAAGCCAGAATGAGAGCGCTCCCTAGGAACCAAAGAGGCTAGCACCTTGATCTTGGAGTTTCCAGCCTCCAGAATTCTGAGAAATCATTCTCTGTTGCTTAAGCCGTGGAGTCTGTGGTATTTTGTTATGGGAGCCCAAGCTGCCTAAGCAGTCGTAGACTATTAAGTGAAATAAACAAGGTGCGAAGCTGTTTATAAATGTTAATAAATGCACAGGGTATCTTTGGGAGAATGCACAAGAAACTTGTTACAGTGGTTGCCTCTGAAAAGGACAAGGCACTGGAGGCACACCGATGGCTTCCTTTACACCTACTTTTACTACCTGATTTCTTTTTCTCCATGTACATATTGACCTATTCAGATAGATAAATACCTTCATTTTTAATGTGCGCTCTATGTGAATGGAGAAAAGACGGTGCCCAGAGACCCAGGGAAGCCGTCCTTCTGGGAAATCTCCAGCTCCACAAACCAACTAAGAATCAATCCCTACAACTCCAGTGACTATGCCAAGAAAGGCCCTCGGTGGGCTCGCAACCGGCACGGGGGGCAGGGCTGTGGTTCCTGAGAGGACATCAGCTGTGGGCACCAAGCAGGGGTTTCTCGGGACCATACGCCGGAGCCCCATCCCGGGCAGGGGTCTGAGCCCAGAGGGAGCAGCCGAAATCCTGTTCAGCCCAGAAGTGCCGGCAATGGGTGTTTCTCTGATTGTTTCTCAGATGAAGGAACTGGCTCGTGTCGAGGGGCCAAGTTTTATGAAAAACGCATCTCTTTAAATGCTAGAATCACACTCGGGAGAAGCTCGTGGGAAGTGAGTCTGTCTGAGGCAAAAGCAGACTCCTGTCTCCCATCTTCCTTCAGCATATGCTCATTGCGTGGCGTGGTGACCAGAAATACCAACATTATTCATGTTCTCTCTCCTCTCTCTGGCTCCCGCTCTCCCATTCACTTCTCGCCATCCCTGACCTGAGGTCACAGAATTGAGTCCGCACGGCTTAGCAGCACTTAGGCCTGACTCTCCTCCGTGCTAAGAAAGCATGGCACTGGACTGGCCTGCTCCTCCTCCAACCATGGAAACTTAGAGAATTGTGATAATCAGATCCCAACGGCTCAAGCATCCCGTTTCCTAGCAACCCTCCGAACGCTTTGGTGCAGGGTTGGAAGGAGGATTCCGGGGCTGAGGTGGTGGCTGGTGAGCTCAAGATTCCTGGAGAGCTTCCCCAAACTCTTTTCAAAGGCCCTTCTCATCCACCAGCCCCAAAGCCCAACAAGACGCCCGTTAGACAAGTGATGTCGGGCAGCAGGCGTCTGCTGAAGAACTCCAAGACGCTGGGTTCAAAATGCCTTAATGTGGACCTCAGGGCCTTCCACTCATCAGTCAGCTTCTTCCCCCCTCACCGCCGGTTCCAGCCTGTCTGCCCCAGCAGGCTTCTGCAAATGGACGCCTCCGCACCCCTGTTTCCACGCATCTCCTTCCTCACCAACCACATCTTCCTCCCTCAATACATCCCACATTTCCCTACCTTGATTTCCCTCCCCCATGAATCATCCCCCGGTGCTCACTCATGCCAACTTCTGCCGGGGACCTTCGATAAGTTCCGTTACTATGCCCAACCAGAGACGCAAGGCGAACACATCCCAGAAGGGCTGAGCCCCAGGCAGGGAAAACAGTGCAGGAAAAAGCTGGCCAGGAAGCATCCAGAAGTTGGGAACAGTGAGTGGGATGGAAAATGTGAACAGAGAGAGCAGGGCAAATAAATATCCGGAGGTGAGATCAGGCAGAACGCTAGGTTTGTTTCAGCCTTTGGAAATTTGTCTGTTTCTCTTTTGGAAGACTCAGCACCTGCCCCCTACTTACTCGGCCTAACATCTCAGTTTCATTGTGGAAGCTCTCACCTCCCTAGGGGGGATCTTAGGGAAACTGTCATTCCAGGTACCTTCTCTCCTTTGTCAGGTGTCAAGCACGGGACTCAATGCGAGCCAACCAGACTCTCCCTTCGCACCTTAAATTTCAGTAAAGTGAGCGCAAAGAGAGAAAAAAAGGTCGCAATGATTGCCATTTGCAGCGGAGCTATGCCCAGGTTCCCACCATCCCAAACTCTGCTGGTCAGAAGTTCCCTCGGTTTTATGAACCATCCCATCTTCTTCAAAAGAGCCCCTTTGCTGCATGAGTCCTGTGGCACTGATTTCTGATGCTTGTAAGCAAAACACCCAGAGAAGGATGTCTGACCCCAAACCTTGAAGGAGGACAGGGATTAGCAAGCACAGAAGGGAGGAAAGAAAATTAATAGCTTTGGCCTCCACTTCTTTTGTTAGGCCATTCTAAGGGGCGTGGCTGATGACTCTAGAATGGGCCTAAGGCAGACTCCTTATCAATGAGGACTGCCAGAGAACACAAGGGATGGCCTTGGGACATAATGAATTTACCACCAGAGACGGTGATAAAGGAAGGCCAGGTTCACATTCAACCAGCACTGTTCTTCAATGTTAGGTCTCCAGATGTTATTTCCTCTCTAGACCCATTGAGTATTATACAAAAAGATGTTTAGTAGATTTATCGGTTTGAAAAACACGGAAATGAACAGAACTGTGAATGGCTTCATAGCATTTATTCTGAGTCTCTAATGTGTTAATATGTTACTGAAAATCTCCAAGAGGCAAGAGAACGTGTAGGTATTCCCAAATTTATTTGGCCAAGAAACCCTCATTTTGCAGAATATCTCAAAGGACTAGTGTTCAGTGGAACACCCACTGGGAAGAACTATTACAAGGACAGATGAACCAAAGAGACACAATATAATAGATGTAAAGCATGTAACACAGTACCTAGTCACAGTAGGTTGTCAACAATTGTAGCGATAGGCTATACTTAGTATCTCACTTTGCCCCCTCTCATTTCTGAATAGCACTTCTCCACATTTACTTACATAATCCCTTCCATTTCCTCACCAGACTCTAAACCTATTGGGCTTCTTTTATTTCCACAGGCATGATAAAGTATTTTCCTGCTTCAGGGCCTCTGCACATTCAGGTTTTTCTGCCTGGAATGCCACTTTCCCCCAAGCTTCCCTTGGATGGTTCCTTCTCATTCATTCTTAGGCTTCATTTTAATGGTCACCTCCTCGGAAATTCTAGCCTTGTTATTCTTGATTCTGTCACCTTCCTTGTTTCATCCTATGCATGTCACAAATAATAATTCTTACTTTTTTAATCTATCGAATATATGAACGGTTTTCCACCACTCATGTACAGACTGTAGAAGTCAGAGATGTTGTTTTTGTTTGTTTGTTTGTTTTTGCTCCATGAACACAGTGTTTAACCAGATAATGCAAGACAAAGGTCTGTGGAATGAATGTGTAATCCAAAAATCATCCTCTATATAAAGGATATTGAACAATAGAACATGTCTCATTTTCAATGGCAGAATGCATATGCATTCTTCACATTGCCCTTTGTTACGTCTGCCATGGTTCAAAAAACAAAAACAAACACAGGGTATAGTGTTAAGATTCAGTCCTGGATTGGCATGTCTATAGGAAAGTAAAAGGAATGTAGTTCTGATACGTAGTTTTGTGGGAGTATGACTTGATACACGTAAATAGCTTAGAGAACCTAAAACAACCAAAGGTTATCATATGCCTCAAACTGTCCATTCATGTATCCATTCATGCGTTCACTCATGCATTCAACAAAAGTATGCTAATCACGTATTATACATTCAAACATGACACCTTAGGCGCTATACACTTGAGGCCCTCCCAATCCATCAATTCGTTTTATAGTCCTTCATTTTATATTCCATTTATCTTCCTTCATTCACAAAATCGTAAGTCTGTGTTATTTTTTCTTAGAGAGAATAAGCATGCATATGTAAACAGTGGGAGGAGAGGGGGGGAAGGGAGAGAGAGAATCTTAAGCAGGCTCCATGCCCAGCACAGAGTCTGACGTGGGGCTCGACGTGGGGCTCGATCCCACAACCCTGAGATCATGACCTGAGCTGAAATCAAGAGCTGGACGCTTAACCAACAGAGCCACCCAGAAGCTCCCTAAGTCCTCCGAGGGGCTTTTATCCTATGTGTGACAGCAATAGGGGTATAAATATACAGCACACAAGTGGCAACCACGGCAGATCAATCTCACCAGTCATGCCCGCTGAGCTGGAACACCTGCAAAATCCCTTTCAACACCCCACTGCAGGCAGCTGCTAGTGGTCACGAGTGACCGCACCCAAAAAGAACCCTAGGTGCCTACTCTGGGTGGAAGAAGGAGCCCAGGCTTTGCAGTCAAGACCACAGTGTGTTTGAATCTATGTAGCAGAAGGATGGTCTGGGCCCATTTACTCTGTCAGATAGAGACAATCCTACCACCTTCTCTGTGTTAAGAGAATTAAATAAGACAATATCTTTGAAACACCTGCCCCACAGCAGGTAACCAATAAATGCTATCGGAGCTCTTCCTTTTGCCCCAAGGAAGCCTCATTGAGGGTCTCACATACAGTCATTGCTTAACAAAACGGACTGGCACGAACAGAAACCTTGCTGAAGCAAGCAAAATGGGGCACAAAGAAGGAAAACCAAGAAAACATAACAAAAAAAAAAAAAAACAACTTCTTCCCTCTGTCTCCTCTATCCACAACACAATCTATCCTATTTTTTTTTTCCATATTTTTTTACTAAAAAGTATCCTGGGAAGCAGGAGATGCTCAGAGAGCTTGTGATTGAAAATCCTAAGAATGAATCTTTTGTTCTTCAGCGCTTTTCTTAGCTTGACCTGATTTTGCTCCAAGAGGTGAGGATTATAAGATCTGGTGGCATATTTGGGGCATTTGGGGACTCAGAGTCAAAGGGTGGGTAAATACTTGATCTTAACCATGGATAAGCCAGGGCTTAGAGCTTGCCATTGGATGATTGCCCAATTACAGGATATGAAATTAATCTATGGGTCTGTTGTGAATTTTTTTTTTCCTTATACCCACCACCTCCTCCCTCTGGATTGTTAAGGCTTCCTTTCAAATATAATAATTAAATGTGGAACATAGCGGCTGGAGATAGAATACTATGCTTGGCAATACATTTAAATCAATATTGTGATCTAAAGTAGGAGAGTTAAGGGTTTTTTGGTTTTGTTTTGTTTTTTGTTTTACTATTTTCCATATCAACACACCATAGTCATTGCATAAATATTAAACACACCCAATTCCTTCCTTAATTTGCTTTCATGCTGATGAAATTGAGAGTCAGCATGGATAGGACATTAACGAGGCAATCTAAGAGCCAAAGAAGCTGAAAGAAATGGAAAGAAACGCTATTAAAAAAAAAAAATCAATTGTGATTTTTTTTTTAAATCGGTGGACTGGTCTCGGAAAGCATTGTCTTCGTGTGACATTTCATAATTTCCAGGTAATGCCAGAATATCCGTTCATGATCTTTTAAACATATGCAACTTCTCTTAGCACATAGTTTGGTATCTGCTAAACTCTGATAACTACTTGAAAATGTGCCCAGGATTGTATTGTGACAGCATTCACCCGACTAATTTTTAAAGAGCAACTACCATGCACGACGCACGGTGCTAGGCAGTGGGGATACGAGTGGGGAGCAAGAAAGACAAGGTCCCCAGGATCACAAAGCTGACATTTTGGTGGAGAAGACACAAAGAAAACATGCAAACGAGATGACTTTAGGGACTAAGCTCTGATTAAAATAAAACGGGGACCTAACAGAGAGGAATGGTGGTAGGACTCTTTATATATAGGGTAGGCCGCTTTCAATAGGGAAGGTTTCCCCAAAAGATAACAGCTTAGCCAAGACCTGAATGACAGCAAGGAGCATGCACATGCAAAGATCTGGGGATAAGTGTCACCAGCAGAAGGAAGAGCAAACGTCAAGATCCTAAGGTGGCCGCGATCCTGACGTGTTCCAACAAGAGAAAAGAACTTGCTGTAGTCAAGGGAGATAAAGAGTAGAAGGACAAGAGCTAAGGCGGGTTATGTAGGATCTTGTAGGCATGGGAGGAGTTTGATTTTCTTTTTTTATTGTGGTGGAAATGAGCAATGGAAAGCCCCATCGGGTAGTTGCAAGCAGGTAATTTGATCCATGATATAATGAAATTAAGGTGAAGACCTAGATGTCACTAGACCCAAAATTGCCCAATGCTCAAACGTAAGGTGGGAAAGCAAAAGTACCAGACCTGGAGTTTGGAGAATGGGGTTCTAGTCCTGGAGACTGGGGTTCTAGTCACTTAGCTTAAACCAGTCACAACTAGATACGTGGCAGGGCTTCTTTGATTTATTTACCAAACATCTACTAATTGCCTACTGTATATTTAGGTATAAATGCTGGGACTTAATCTCAGACCTCAAAGAGCTCAGTCTAGTAAGATGAAATCAAAGCAGAATTAGCTCATTTATGCATATATTTGGGTACTCCTGGCTAATCGGCTATAGTCCCGGGTGGTTTTTTTTTTTTAAGATTTAAATGAGATATGTGCTTTGAAAGCTAATTCAGGAGAGGCAGCTTTGCTTACAGAAATCGGTGTTCTTTCCATTGCAAGTGACAGAAATCCAACTCAAGCTGATTAAGTTTGAAAGGAAATCATTCTCTTATGTCACTAAAAGTCTCACTTCAAGTGTGGCTGGATCCAGGAACTCAAAAAGTATCATCAGAACTAAACTTACTCTCTCCATTCTGCCTTTCTGCCTAACGGCTTTATTCTATGGGAGGTTTTCCACCTTGTGGGGACAAGATGGCTTCCACAAACTCCAGGAGTACATCCTCTTCCCTGCAACCCCATCAATAAGTTATTTTCTCTCCAGCACAGCAACAAAATGGTGGACCTAGTCTTTACTGGGTCACCTGCCTAGTCTTGAACCCATCAGTGTGGTCAAAACAACTGTGAAGAAAAATACCAAAGTTGGATTAAACACTATAGTATTCCGAAATTTAGAATACACTGCAGAGACAGAATACATTTGTTGGCTTATGACTGAGTCAAAAGCTGACGCTTGGAAGAAGATGAGGTTAACTGCACCCAAAACCTAGATGAGAAATGGCTCCCCCAAAAGAAACATCAAGGTGTTGTTGCCCAAAAATGAGGCAATTTCAGGCAAGTAAAATTTATAGACGATGATTCAGTACTATAGTTAAATTGAGGTGACCGGCTAACAAATCCCTGAATTTCCTTCTAGTGCCAAAATTCTATAAATTCATTCACTCGTTTAGCAACACACATTGAGCACATACTATATGGCAGACGCCATCCTAGGCACTGAAGATAGAACAATCAACAAAGTAGCTGAAATTTAAGGATGTAAATCATACACAGTACTTACATGTTGAAATAAAATGCAATGTTCTAGTTTACATAGAACTAATATGACTTCAAATCGTGTTTGTATCTATAAAGGAGTTATTAAAGGCAGAAACAAGATTTTCAGTACCGTATTATATGAACATTTTTATGACTATATGTATGTATGTCATGTTCCTGTCAGTAAAATAACAATAAATATATGTTTTAACAAACGTACCAGAATCTGAACCTCGAAGCTAATTAGGGAACAAAAATGTTCACAAAGAACAGTTTTTTGTTGTTGTTGTTTTTTCTTTATTTGAGACAGAGAGAGAGAGAGAGAGAGAGCATGAGAAGGGAGAGGTCAGAGGGAAAAGCTGGCTCCCCACGGAGCAGCAAGCCGGATGTAGGACTTGAACTTGGGACCCCAGGATCATGACCTGAGCAGAAGGCAGTTGCTTAACCAACTGAGCCACCCAGGCATCCCACAAGGAATAGTTTTTAAAAGCCAGTTTATGCAATGATTCTGTGGGCTGTTATCAAAGAATGACCATCTTTGACTTTTAATATATGCACTAACATTTCCAAGTAATGCTTCTGAAGAATGAGGTACTTACTCCATTTCTTGTTACTACTTAAGAAAGGAGGTCAAATATCACATGCTGCCTTTGCACAACCTCCAATTCACGGGCTCTAGGCAATTCAGTATTTTCTTTAAAATTTCAAGACTATCTAGGGTGCCTGTGTGGCTCAGTCGGTTGGACATCTAACTCTTAATTTTGTCTCATGTCATGATCTCAGGGCCAGGCAATCAAGTCCCATGGCAGGCTCTGCACTCAGCATGGAGCCTGCTTGGGATATTCTCTCTCCCTCTGCCCCTCCCAACATCCACTCATGCTAAATAAATAAATAAATAAATAAAATCTTTTTTTAAAAGATTATTTATTTATTTATTTGTTTGTTTGTTTATTAGAAAAGAGAGAGAGTGAGAGAGAGCATGAGAAGGGAGAAGGTCAGAGTGAGACGCGGACTCCCCATGGAGCTGGGAGCCCGATGTGGGACTCGATCCCGGGACTCCGGGACTCCAGGATCATGACCTGAGCTGAAGGCAGTTGCTTAACCAACTGCGCCACCCAGGCGCCCTCTTTTTTTTTTTTTTTCAATGTCAAGAGTATCTGAATATTTTTGAAGGATTTCGTTTGGATTACAGGTGAGGCATCAACTTAAAACAAGTGCTGTACTGATAGCTATAAAATCTATCTCTTCCCTTCATAACTTTAAGTCCATTTCAAAGACCTGCCAAGTAAACATGTATTTGTGATCAGTTATTATGTCCTAAATAGTCAATATAATTTTTAAAACAATGTTAATCTGGTAAGTTTCACTGTTGTATAACGTCAAAAAAAGCTCATACATTTTCCTGGTCCTCGGTTTCATTACTTGTAAAATGCAAAGAATGGACCTCATATAATCTCTATGAAGTCATATATGCATAAACCTACATACCTACACACACACACACACACACACACGTACACAGAGCCAATCTCCATATCCCTAGCACCAACCTCCATTATTTATTCAATAAATACGCATTCAATGAGCAAACCATTTAAGAAATAATCAATGATTCCCCAAACTGCAAATCCTTGTTCTCATTTTCATCTGACTGGAGGGAAAAAGAGAGAGAAAATAATAAGGATAGGGAAATGAATTTTTCACAAAACTAACACTTCATTTGATTTAGGAACTGTATTTTATTTTGAGTATGTCTTCCCTACATGTTTGGTGTTAAAATGCCCATACCATTTATGAAATGTTGGTAATCGTATTGTAGTTATTTTTACCATAATTTCCTTTCTTGGCAAAATTGAAAGTTAGTACGCTATGTTGATCGCCCCGTTCTTCAACTTCTTTACAATTTTTAATCATCTTTGACACCAAAAGTGGGGTGAACCAAAGGCAAGATGATTCCTGAAGTGCATTCAAGCTCCAAAATTCTAGGAGAGAAACTTTTCTTGCTGGGTGGTTTGAACCATTAAAGTGCATTCAGGGAGTGAACAGATCTCCAAATGTGAGCCCATCTTGTGGAACAAAGGGATTGATTTAAATGAGAATACAGTGCAGGCCCTGCTTTGAACATGGCAGTCTTCATGGGAGCACACAACTCCACGCCTAATACCTAAATTAATGAGTTTAAGTCTCCATTTAATGAAATATTCAGATTATGATTACACTTAGTTTCATTAACTGCATTCTCAGAACAATGGGTTGGGGTTTCCTTTTCAACGTGTAATTAACTTTATTGAGAATTCTTATTGGGGTTTTTCAAGCAGCTTCCTAAAACCTTATTATAAATTATTTTAATATATGTATTATGGTATTAAACTATGTTGCTTCATTTCATACCAGCTATTCTTATTTTAAAGAAGAAAAAATTCAACACTAATCCTGAATAACAGCAAGCTAACTGAACTAAAAAGAAGACACTGAAAAGAATCTACACGCAACTCCTGACTCTACTCTATTCATGACCTTAAGGTAATCCTTAAGTTTCAGTCTCCCCGTGTCAGTATCAGATACTAAAAGCAGTGTGGCCCTACCCGAACAAAAGCCCCTTCTCCCTTTATACAATTTGTATAAAACTAATCAGAACTGCAAGAAAGACCTATATTCTTTTCTTTAAGATTTATTTATTTATGTTGGAGAGAGAGAGAAAGAGCAGGGTAAGAGGGAGAGGGAGGGAGGGAGAATCTTCAAGCAGATTCCCCACTGAGCATCGAGCCTTGTCTTGGGACTCGATCCCAGGACCCTGAGATCACAACCTGAACCAAAATCCAGAGTCAGCCATTCAACTGACTGAGCTGCCCAGGCTCCCAGAAAGACCTATACTCTAACGCTGATAGACCTCCCCTCAACCACAGGTGAGGAAAATCTGCTTTCTTTCACTATGATTCTTAGAAAGTCGTTAGGGTGTATTTCTCTCTCAGAATGAAATATCAATTTCTCAAAAGAAATGTCCTACTAATCTCCTCCCTCTCCTTTGGCCCCAAGCGTTTCAACGAGGTCTCCTGCATGCTCCCATAGCATCCTGACCTATTTATTACCTATTTATTCCGCTGTCCCTTGAACTCCAAGAGGATAGTTCCTATTTTTGCGTCATTCATCCTCACACCTCCAATTCCTAGTACACGGCCTGGCTCATAGCAGGATTTTAGTAAGTTTCAGTTAAATATTGATTGACTCGATGGAAATTTTAATGACAAGGAATCAGACAAATTGGCTAAAATCTGAGTCCTCCAATACAGAAATAGTGACTTTATCTCAACTGGTCCATTTTCAAAGATTAGGATAGTCTAATACTGTGATTCTTAGCAGAAATCAATAAGTGAGGACAAGAAAGAGAAGAAGAGATTTCACTGGAGCATCACCCATGTAGGTCTTTAGGGAAGGCACGAGAAAGGTCATGAATAGAGTACCAAGCCTAAACCCAGACAGAAGTGGGTTCATATTTGAACCCATGTATGGGATCTGAACTCCTTACTGAATATGTCTGTGGCCTTGGACAGGTTACTTAAACTCTCTGAGCCACAGTCTTCTCATCTATAACATGTGGGTGCAATACCTATTTCAATACCTATTTCTGTTTTATTTTTTTACTCCGTTTATATCCACACTAAGTGTCAAAAACACAGTAGGGATGTTGTACCATTTAATCCCGACATATAAATAGAAATGCTCTCCCAAAGAAACTGTGTCCAAGAATAGAAGCCTATTCCTTGGTATGAAAGTAACAGTACTTGGCATCTTTTAAGCTAAACCAGACACTGTGATGGGCACCTCGGCTTTCTTTACAAATAGTCCTACAGCTGCTTTGAAGCACTCTGAAAAAGCAATGCAAATCTAATTAGGCAATGCCATGTGGCCAGCATTAGTAACAATTTTTGAAAACAGTCCAGGAGACGGCTTACAGAAAGTGGTAGGTTTGTTCTTTTTTTTTTTTTTTAAGGCCTCTGTTTCTCTGTTGCTTGCACACACACACACACACACACATACCCTCACACACACACACACACCCTCATGCATACACAATCTCATTTTCTGGGTGGAAACACAAGACATGTTTGAGACCATACAGAATCCTACGGGTCTCGTCTGCCACTGTAAATAAAATATTAAAATCAATATTCCCAACAGAACAAAAGCTTGCGTGGTTCAATAGGAATAGAAGAAAAACATAAGACAGGAACAAATGTCTAAGAATGGGACAGCTGCTCCATCAGAGCTAATTCCTTGGAAAGAAATTGACAGATTCTTCAGTTCTCGTTTGCATCACAACCATTAGTAGAAACACATACACACACACACACACACACACACGCATGCACACAGATTGTGTTATCAACTGACACACAGAGTGAAAACATTTTCACTTTAAAATATCAACCTCACGATGAATTCATGCTGGTGTGCATCACCGTCCCCTCTTAGTAGACCGCATTAGCACTAATGTTCACTCATTCCACAAATAATAATGGTTACGGCCAACACAACATTTACATGTTATCAGCCATTATGTTAAGTTCACTATAGGTGTTAATGCATTTAATCTTCCCAACAATCCTGTATTTTGCTCCTTTTATAGTATGGGACACTGACGTTCAAAAAATTAATTTAATTTTTCCAAGATTACATAGCTAATAGGGGATAGAGCAGAAACCCAGTCCAGTTACCTCTGAGAATGGCCAAGCCCATACCCCCACTCCCTCGTTGCACTATCACAAAGTCATACTGGACTTGTGTAGCAAGCATCACCCAAATGTCAGAGACTCATCTACAACACTGCATACTTCAAGAAAAAACCAGAACTCTTGGTCTAAAGCCACACGAAATTGACTCAAGCCATTGCACTTGTTTTTAGCTACAAATGTTTTTAGCTAATCCACTTATAGATCCAATCCCGAACTCTTATTAACTCTAGAATTCTCCGAGCCATGTGCCAAAACCATAATAGTCATAGAGCTTCAGATGGAGCCGTTTTAGCCTGCCTGACTGTGGAAAAGAATGTTCACATTTCAGAAACAAGAGTGTTGGTAGCCGTGGCTGGGTTGAAAAGAGTTTAAGCCTCACAGGAGTTGCAATGAGCCAAGTTCCTTCAAAATTCAAAATCCCAAGGGTCCTGCTAACAGGTTCCACTGGCTTTCTTACGGGGCTTGGATTTGAGGTTCGTCCATCCAAGCATGTGTTTGTTCATTCAACAAACATCTACTGAGCACTGTATCATCTCACTGGAAATACAGGGGTGAATAAAACAGACATGCTCGCCCCCCAACAATGCTTCAAACAGCAATCTCCACCCCACTTCTCAAGTCTGGCCTTCCTGGAGAACCCACCCCTGCCTAGTCATGAGAGGGGCCAAGATAATCTCCATCGCATCCAAGTGATTGAACCAGAGTCAGACCGATGATCCAGGGGAAGCCAAGTCACTTGCTGGTCAGGAACTATTCACGTTTTCTCTCTCTAAATGATAGGAATTAAAGACACAGCAATTACATGCATTAAAGACAAAAGATTGTGAAGCTCTATTAGTCGCTCCACAGACTGAAGTCCCAAACGTGGCCCTGATTCCTACCCTTCCTGAGCCTGGATATTCACCAGAAGATACCCTGATGTGTATCCAACAAGGTTCAGGCTATGTAGTCAGACGGACCTGGGTATGAATCCTACTTCCTCTGTCTATTAACTAGGACACCGCAGACAAGTTCTTTCATTTTAAATTTCACTGTGGATATTTTCAAATATACGCAAGGACAGAACAAACCCCTCTCAGGTCACCCAACTGCAATAATATTTTCCCTCTCTTGTTTCATCTGCTATTCCCCACAATTTTATATTTTCCTGGGGATTTTTAAAGTAAATCTTAGTTATCATGTTAGGCGAGTTCCTCGGTTTCCATAAATCTCAGTTTGCTCTGTCATAAAACAGGAATTGCAACACCCCTTCCACAGGCTTTTTTTCATTCATTGGACAAAAATGTGTGGGGCTGCCGCCGTGACCCAGCCCGGTCCCCACGGCATGTGGGGCCACTATGACAGTACAAAGTGTTTGTTCTCACGGAGTTTATGCTATGGGCATAAATAATGAGGAAGACAATTCCAGAGGGAACAAAAGTTATGAACAGTAACAGAACAGTAGGTGACTTGGGGGCCACAGGGAGACAAGGAAGTCCTCTCCAATGAGGCAGCTTTGGGGGTAAGATGTAAAAGGGTGGAGGCCTGGGAGCCGGGTTCTGTAGACAGAAAGTACAGCAAGCACAAAGATCCTACGGCAGGGATAAGCTGGGCTGTTTGAGGGTTGTTTTCATTACAGAATGAGCTAAGGCATCCAAAGCTTTAACACAATGCCTTTAACAGAGCAAGTGCGCGATAAATGTTAGTTACTATTCCTCCTAAGGAAGGACTCCACAAGATCCTCAATGCATTGGAATATATTTTGGAACTAGCTCTCTTTCCTCCAGTGCCAACCAATCTTTGGGTTCACCTAGCATATCCTTTATCAACTTCAACTTCTAAGGGGAAGACTTCCTCATTCTGCAAACACCTGTACCAGAAGGAGAGGTCACATCGTATAGTGGTTACGACACAGACCTTAGGGTCTGACTAGCCCTGTTTAAATCCCAGCTCCATCACGGAGTAGCTGTACGAACTTTACATAAGCCATTCAACCTCTATGAGCCTCAGTGTCCCCCATATTTATGAGGTCAAAATAACAGTACCAACCTAATAAGCTTTTGAAGATTCCATGTATTTGGCATTTAGAACGCTGTCTATATAAGTTACTGTTGATATTTTGCTATCTTAAACATGTTTGAATCATACCTGCCCTGAATAGGAAATTCCCCTGATTTTGAAAAGATATTTGGGAATATCCGGGCCAGAACCTCCAAGAATCAAGTATATGACATCCACGTGCTTTGGTAAATGTGGACAAATGAATGGAAATCCATTTGGCCCTAGACACGAGCCGTGCAGCATCTTCAGAAGCTAAACCATGGATCTTCTTTGCACCTAGTTCCTTGTAAAGCCACTTGGGAATGGTCCTGGGGCAGTAGGGGGTGGGGTGAGGCCAGAAGGGGGGCCGGGTCTTTCTGACAGATTCTATATCCTGAAACGTCAAGTGAGCATTTGTCCTCAGTTCAGGGTGAGATCTCGCCTGCTCAGATTATGAGGCTAAATAAGTAGGGGAACATCAATCCAATTCCAAAGAAGGGTTGCAAGTTTGGGTGGAATGGGAGGGCACTCTGTCCCACGAGTCTACGTGAGAGCCCAGTCAGTATTATATCAGCTGGTTCTATTCCAACAGTGACCAGGTGAATAATTTTATGTGGCTGTTTTTTATAGACACCGGGAGACAACTTTTATACTACGGCAATAAAGGCTTTGTAATTGCCACTGACTTATTTAAGGGCTGTTTTCAGTCTTTACCACATCATTAAACAATACTGCCAACCAAAATCCTACTATCGAGTTTGCTGTACTAAATACAATACAGTATCCTGGAGCGGATCCTGGAACAGAAAAGGGACCTAAGTGAAGAAACATCGCGAAATTCAAATATTATCTACAGCACGGCTAAAAATAACGTACTAATGTTGATTTCTTCGTTTTGACAGGTGTACACAGTAATGTAAGATGTTCACATTCGGGGAAAGTGGGTGAGGAGTATATAGGACTCCGGCGGTTATCTTTGAAACCCCTCTGTAAATATAAAATTATTCCAAAACTGAAACTGCATTTAAAAAAAATTAAAAAAGGGCGCCGTTAATACAACCAAGTTTAGAGACCTTGATCCGGGCTCTCACTTGTATTGATGGCCCTCACTCCCATCGCCCATCCTTAAGACGAAAGGGAGCCTATATTTACCCAGAAAGGATGGGGAGTATCCCTGGCAGGCTGCGAGGCTGGGGTGGGGGAGACAGCAGCACGTTCATAGCACTCGAGGACAAAATGTGCCTTCAAAAGCAAACTATAATTACACAGAAGCTGAGGAGCGTTTGTGAAAAATCACTATCTCATCTGAATCTACATCCTGTTCATCAAAGAGGTCGAGGCCCTTTTGATTATCAGACTAAATATTTTTAGGCAATATCACTGAATGCCTGGAAAGAACACGAACGGCATCAGCTGAAGAAAAAGCCTTCAGATAAAAAGGAAGTCTGCATATCACAGGAAAAATCAACCCTAGGAAATTGATAGAGGAAAATTGGCAAAATTTCCCCACATTGAGGCTTTCTGCCCCCTTCCACGTGCCTCTACCCTAGTCCTACCCCACTCCCTTCCTTCTAAATATCCACTGACTTTTCTTTCTCTTAGCATTTGACCAAAGCATCATGGGAAGATCAGAAAAGGGTCTAGCATTAGTATTAAGATAAAGAAAGAGAAATAGACAGGAGGAGGATTCTCTTAAAGCTAAGTCAAATGGGTCACTGAATAGAGACAAGAGTGATGTTCAAGATTGGGCTATCGAATTCCCAGTCAACTATGGTCACTTGAATGTTTAGTGAAGAATACCCTGGCAACGGCATAATGGGCCCCTTTTTGGTATATCACAAATGGATGCTTTTTTGCTCCATTTTTTGTAATTGTAAATCTTCATCGTTCCCACAATGTCCATAAAAGGTTTTTATATTCAATAGATTCATTCTAATTCTGGCACCAAGAACTGGTCTAACTTCTCAGTTGGACTGGATTCCTTCTTGTCTAGGTTTATGTGGGTCAAATGGGCTGTGGCGACTACATGGCTTCTGGAACCCCTGATAAGTGATAAATACCAGTCATCGAGGCCTATCCTCTCAGTGAACCCCCAAAATCATTCCTTCTCCTGAACATTTAAATTTTCTGTGTCTGTAATATATAAATAGCTCCCGTGAATCAATAAAAAGACAAAGTCATTCCAAGGAAGCCTATCATTACTACCAAGTACTGAATTATTTACAAAAATTGAACTGATTAATGTAAATCTGTGGAAGGGCTATATGCTTCTTATTTTCCAGATGTGCCCAAGAATTCTTGGGAATTCTAGAAAATAAGGACTGGATCAACCCAGCAGCACTATATGAAATTAACATCTTGTTAATGCAAGCATGCAATGTTGGCAAACACCTGGAACTCTCTTCTGTAGTCTACCAGGAATGCTCTGGTATACTTCTACCCAGTAGAATATTACAAGACACATTTCTTCTAATTAGTAAAAATATCACCGATGACTGAGAGACTCAGACACAGACTAAAAGCAAGAATCATAAATAAACCCAGTTAGTCCGTTACAAGAGACATCTGAATTACTCAGTACCTGGACACCCATCTCTGAGCATTAATTTGTTTTCAGGAAAACTCCAAACAAAAGTCCCTTATTGAGACAAGATTCGTTAATGTTCGTTGCCCTTTTGCCTGATGCCATGATAAAACATGGGTGACTTCAATGAGTTTGTTATTCCATTGGAGTGCAGGTTCAAAAATCATCCTAAAGATGGAAACTTCACATGAGAAACTTGTTAAAAGTCACCTGGTGCAGCCAGGGACGCAACACCATTTCAACTTTGTCTCCTTCATGATGGCATTCACTCACGTGCCATGGCCGGAACCCAATACATCTAGCTTCAACTGATTTCCCAGTGACACCTGAAAGAGAATGTTCTCATTTCCATTAAAGCCGGACTTAGGCTCAGCAACTGCCGTGTCAGAGTTGGTGCAATTAACTGTATCTTTCAGGGCTGCGAGAACCCATCATAAAACTTGCAATCGCTGATGTACCTTGCTCCAAAATGTGGCTATTTCTCATGCCATTCTACAACCCGGTTTATAAATACATAATGTCGAATTATTTAATACAATGGCACCTTAGACATTCTACTTGGTAGCCCATTTGCAAACCGCGTCAATGTTGGCTTTTCAAATATACTGCCACATTTCTCTGAGGCTATGAAAAATTATCACCAGGCAGAATCAGAGACTTCACATCACCTACAGCGAACACCACAGATTTATTCCTCTACCCATCGAGCATAAAAATTTGTAGCCCAACAGTCCAAAACGATGATTCAGCAAATAAAACCCCAAGGCAACTCTGCTAGCAGAGTTTCAGCCAAAGCAACGGAGACTCTAATATGCACCATGTGTTTAAGAACCTCCAGCCGCAACTAAATGTATCTTTTACATTGTCTGGCTTTTGTTACTTTAAACCAAGCCCTCCACATTACTTTAATGTGGGGGTTACTTGAAAACATAATTGCTAGGAATAAACACGGGAGTACACTATTGTCAAAAACTAAACGATCTTGCGTCCCCCCTCCCATTAGTCAGTACATCAGCTCCAACGTTGTATGTTGTATATAAAGACGTTTGAAAGGAAAGAAAAATTGAGGGAGCATAACGGAGATCCCCAAGTACACTCTGTAATATATAAATGTCAGCTGAAGAGTATTTACTGAAACACAAGAGCAAATGTAGCATTTTTTCCCCTAGCAGAAAAATGGAAGGGAATTCTCTACTGTTGAATCACATGTACACACCCCAAAACAACATAAGCACAACTGAACACCCCCCACGCAAACACGCATGTGCACACGCATACACACAAAGGGTGGTCTGTGATTTATTTTTGCCAAACTCTGTTTTGATGAAAAAGAGATCCAACTCTCCTGAACATTGAAAACAGTACGAAATGTAAAGATCACAACTGGTCAACCTCCAGAAGTAGACAAATAAGCACATGGGCCATATGTCACCGATTTCCCCCATCAAGATGAACCACTAAAATGGGTTACTGGCTAACAGATTAATGGTCTCGGATGAACCAACCAAGTCACCCATTGATGAACGAGGTACCCAACCATGATGAACCAACCAAGAGGGCCATCCATTAACAGAAGAAGCAACCGTAAGAAACTAACCAAGGGGATCGCTCTTTACCAGAGAAACCAACCAAGTGAAATCTGATGGTGCCAAACACAACGTCATCCAGGAGAGATGAATTCAAACTTCTAGCTAGTCAGCAAACAGAAAAGCTCTTAGTGAACCCCAACACAGGCCACAAAATCTAGACGCATGACCACTGCATGGGTCACCAAGTGGCGCTGGGAAGGGACCGCACGACTATACTTACGAAGATTATTTATGGGGGTTCTGGTATCCATGTTTTCATAATGCTGGACATGAACCACAATGTTGAGGTCCCTCTCCATGTGGTCAGTGTTGCAGTGGCCCTGGGGTCTCATGACATCTGCAAGGGCCCTGAAAGAAGAAAGAATTTAAATCTGTTCATTCCAAACATAATGATTGGTACCTGCTGTGCTCAGGGCCCTGGGCTTACAAAGACAAGGTCCCTGACTCCACAGAGCTGCCGTTCCAGTTAGGGGAGGGAGGGAGAGAAAAAGACGTAAGGAAGTAAAAAAAAAAAATCGCTGCAATTAGAGGTTATATAAGGACTTCGTGCAAAACAGTCCATACGCTTCTCACAATAGCTATGAAAGAGCAGCATCAACCACCTCGCAGATTTGTTGAGAGGATTCGATCTATGTAAATATGTCTGCACCCCATAAAATTAGTCCCCCCCATAGCTAATGCTGCATCGCACACTTCACGTACAACAGTGGCCCACTATTAGCAACAAGTAACATTTATGGAGTACTTACCATAAGCCGCCCCCCGCGTTAATCACGTTACGTGCCTTAATTCAACTAAGTAGCATACGAACACCTTCTGGGATTTATTACTCCTTCTTTGCAGAAGAGCAAAGAAAGGCTCAGAGAGGTGAATTAACCTTCTAAAGGTCACACAGCCAGTTGTACAGGGCTGAAGCAGAGCCTGTGCACAGCTCTGTACCCTACGTGCAGTGGCGTACCTGCAGCTAGGGAGGATTTGGTCTATCCAGCCACACCCCGCGCTGGGGCCCCTCTCAATCAGGAGGTGGGATGGAGGGAAAGCATACAACCTGAGGCACCAGCTGTGTTTTGGGCCCTTCCCATTGATCATCCTGTTTAACCTCCCTGATGCTCACCCAAGGGTTGATACACTTTTACGATTTTCCAACAAATACAACAAGGTGAGAGGTGTCAAGGGGTCGTATCGGTTTCCCGAGGCTGCTGTAACAACACACCACACACAAGTTGGCGTGGAACCACAGAAATTATGATCTCATGGTTCTGGGGGCCAGAAATCCAAAATCAAGATGGCGGCAGGGCCACGCCCCTTTGGAAACCTGTAGGGGACTCCTCCCTTTGACCCCTCCTGGCTTCTGCAGGTTGCTGGAACTTTCCACCTTCCCCTGGTGTGTCTCCCAGGTTCTCTGTCTTTCAAGGACACCAGTTCTAACGGGTTAGTGGCCCGCCCCGCTCCAGGGTACCCTCATCTTAAGTCACGACATCAGCAACAAACCAATGTCTAAATCATGTCACGTTCCCAGGACCGCAAGATCAGGACTTGTAAAAAAAGACTTTTTTTAAGGGGTGGTGGAGGAGGGAGGGGCCCGGCACCCAATTCAACCAGCACAGTGACCATCACAATTAGACATGAACTTAGCCAAGCCGCTCAGCGTTTGCACAGTGCGAAGACCAGAGACAGCTGTCCACGAGGATCACTCCTAAGGTCAGACCTCACCAACACATTGACTTCTCCTTACCTGCTCTCCATCATGTCTTTATTTAGACATGATTATCCTTGAATGGTATAGACTGTTGCAGGTATAATTGTACAGGTGTGTATCTCTGACACAAGCAGTGGTTTTGCCATAAACCACACCGTTGCTTTCTCTTTGCACAACATATGGGCTAGCCATACTGAGAAATATGAAACTCCTTCATGCCGTGGTTTCAAGGTGGAGTGGCACAGACCCTGCTGATCCATGTCCCCATTTAGGGGCATTTCCATGGTCACCACCCCTCCCCTGCCTCCATACACAATACTCATCCACGCCTCCTCTCCAGGGTCTACCCCCACAAGCAATACTGCCATGTTTTCGGATCGATCCCGATGCTCCTCACCTACCAGAACCCTCTGAGAACACATCAAGGGAGACAGAGAAGCAAGGTGATCTCTTTGAGTGAGGCCTGCACATTACCACCTCTGAATGCAAACAGGCCCAGGCTGCCTACTGCAATTTACACCCGCCCCCCAAGAACCCCGATTCTCAGATAGTGGTGTGCCAACCAGACACAACATCCTCGCCCGGGGAACATGTTAAAATGCAAATTTCCAGATCCACCCAGACCCACCGACCCTGAAACTCCAGAGGCAGGCAGGGCCCAGCCACCTGTATTTTCTGCTGCACATTCTGACTATGGCAGGGTAGCAGAGGCCCCGAGCTTGGCGGAGCGTTGCTCACGGGGCAATGAGAAGAGGGAGAACCACAGCTGGCGGGAAGTGTCAGATGTGAGATACAGGGAACACAGCAAGAGTCCCACGTGAATTAGAGGAAAAGACAGAGTCCTCCAAGAGACAAGAGAAGAGCAACTGCTATTCATTCATTCATTCATTCAGTGAACCAACATGTATTGCCTACTCTGTGCCAGGTACTAATCAAGTGAGAATACAGCAATATGCAAGATGAATAAGACCACTGCCGGCCTGCAGCTTATATTCTAGGGGACGGGATAAGGAATATGCATGTTACATAAATCAACGAGAGCTGCGAAAATTAAAGAAACCAAAGTGTAACAGGATCAAGAGACACCAGGGCATAGCAGCATTATTCCCAACAGCCCAAGAGTGGAAAACAACCCAAATAAATGAACGAATGGAGGATAAACAACATAGGTGATATGGGATGGAGTATGATTCAGCCATGAAAAACAATGAAGTATTGATGCCTGGTACAACATGAATGGAACCTGGAAACCCGATCCTCTGCAAAGAAGCCAGACCCAGAGAGCCATAGAGCGGATGATTCTATTTATATGAAATGTTTAGAAAAGATAAATCCATAGAGATAGAAAGTAGATGAGTGCTGGTGGCCAGGGGCTGGAGAGAGGGGAGACAGGGGACTGGCTGTTGCATTAATATATACAGACTTTTGATAATGAATAGGTTTTGGGATCCCAGAGTGGTGTTGGTTGTTCAACTTTGTGACTATGCCAAAAAAAAAAAATCACTGAATTGTACACTTTTTAAAAATTCTAAATAAAGAGAGAAGGAGAGAGAAGGTGATCAGGAAAAACTTTCCTGAGAAGGAGACATTTGATTTGAGTCTTGAATGGTGAGGAATTGGTCACATAAAAATGATGGAAAGAACCTTCATGGCAGAGGGAACAACAAGTGCAAAGGCCCTGAGGCAGCAAAGAGATCAGATATTTGAGGTACAAGAAAGAAGGCCAAAGGAGCTGGAAGATGGCCAATAAAGAAGGGGCTTTCATGGTACAGGCTTCTCCTACCCATTCTATGGAGCCAAAAGGTGCTCAGGTCAACCTAGCTCATCAGTGCAGGGTCCGAGATACAAACCTGAGTGTCCCTGACATTGGAGTTCAGCCTCCTTCCCTGCTCTGTGCTGTAAGCAGGGTCTGAATCTCAAAAGGCCTACAGGAAAGGAACATCTGAGGCAAAGGGTGCATGCCCTCTAACCCTAAATTGCCTTTTTCCCTTCTAAACAGGTTCTTCATAATGAGCTTCAAAGGATCTCTGAACCCCTCTGGAATTGAATGGAAATTTTGTGCATTTTTCTTGAACAAGAAGCCATAGCCCTCCCCAGATTCTCTAAGGAGTCCCCCCACCCAAGAATTCCAAAATATTCAGGCTTTCAAGAAGTTAGCAAAGTAAGTTATCAGGACAAACTACCACAAACTTAGTGGGCACTACTTTCTACAGATCCCTTGGGTTTCTCCTGAGCCCAGAAATTCTTGAAAATCCAGCCCAGAAACCAAGGCTGGGTTTCCCCCAAGGCAGCCCCTCCCAGAATGTGCAGTGGAAATGAGGGTTCCTAAAAGACCTCCATATCTTGGAAAAGCAGTCTGCAAGGTACGGTCCGCTCACTTCAGGGACCACATAAAAGGATTCTGTATCGGGGAAAGGAAATCCAAAAACTTCTGTGTGTGGTCTTCAGTGGTTCAAGTAAGAAATCAAGGTCATGTGCGTATGAATGCTGGAGCACTCCCTTGAATTGCCCACATCAGGCAGTGAGAATTAGGAACCTCAGGCCCAGGACGGCGACTGGCAGCAGCAGCATCATTGAAGTTCATCTGCTACATCCAGCTAAATTACCTATCTGCGAGTAGCCTACCCGTCATCAAGCAGGCACATGGCTTAAACATGTCCCCCAAAACAAAACCACAACATTAACAGAACAAACCCAAGAATAAGATAAAGTTGACTCTCCCCCTCTCTGCCACAGCTAGCTCGTCGCAAGGTTAAACACGATGACTGTCTGTTCAGATCAAACCAAAGTTAGCCAAAGACAATCCAAACTCTCATGAGAAGTAGTCAAAATATGGATTATTAATGATCAACCTCTGAGACACCAACTGATGACTGTATGACATCATCACGCTTAGCAACCAATTTTAAGATCGTATTCATTGCACCTTCAACTCCGTTTGAAATTTCTGTTTTCATATATGCTTTATAATGCATTTAATAACTGTTGGCAGGTAGGAGCACATACTTATTAGTCAAACAAATGAGCATGTATTAGGGGACATACTTAAAAACACGTTATAACACATGTCCAAAAAATTTCATAAATAACAAGGGAAAGAACCAACTGTGTGCTGTAAGTCAGACAAATTTCTGAGGATTTGTTATTTATTTGTGGCAAATAGTCTGGGTGCATTTATGTTACCTAGGGGTCTTATTAAAATGTGGACTGGCAGGGCAGTGGGGTGGGGTGGGGGGGCTCCTGGGTGACTCAGTCGGTTAAATATCTGCCTTTGGCTTGGGTCATGATCCCAGGGTCTTGGGATCGAGCCCTGCATAGGGCTCCCTGCTCAGGGGAGTCTGCTTCTTTCTCCCTCTGCCACTCCCCCAGCTTGTATGCGCACGCACGCTCTCTCTCTCTCTCTCAAATAGTAAAATATATTTTTAAAAATGCAGAGATGGGGTTTTAATAAGTCTGAGACAGGGCTTGAGATCCTTCTGCTCAAGCACCCAGGTAATGAAAACGCCGCTGCTCCACAAGTCGCAATCTGAGTAGCAAAATCCTAAAAGTAAGTACTATGATGGTCAATTTTAAATGTCACCTTGACTGGGTCACAAGATGCCCAAATATTTGGTCGAAAATCATTCTGGATGTGTCTAAGAATGTGCTTTTGGATGAGATGAACATTTACATCAAGAGATTGATTTAAATCAAGAGATTGTCCGCCAGCATGTGGGTGGGCCTCGTCTAATCAGTTGAAGGCCTGAAGAGCACAAAAGGCTGACCCTCCCCTGAGTAAAAGGGAATTTTCCTGCCAGATAGCCTTCAAACTGGGATGTCAGTTCTGCAGATTTTCCACTTCTAAGGGCAGGTCCACATAATGTATCTCTTTCTTGATATCCCTTCACCCAGTTCAGAATAAATATGTTGAAACACTGCCATTTTTGAAGCCAGATGATTGAATATCGACAATTTCATAAGGTTCAATTTAGTGTCCATTTCCTTCCAGATGTACTTGCGTGTTACTTGTCGCAGGCCATTTGACTGCTGGCTCTGTGAGTGAGGGAACTGCGTCTGTACGATTCCCCATTGTCTCACAGCTCTCAAAGCAGTGCTGGATATGCCACAGGCACTCAATAAATACCTATTACATGAATATGTGAAAGCGTGAACACATAAAAGAAGAGATACTTTCTTATGTCAACCAAGATAGCAGAAAGCAGAATCCCCCCGTGCCAGCTGCTGTCCCGGACACGGAGGATACAGCAGCGGAAGAGACTCTGACGTCCCCGCACTCCTTCCTGCAGACAGTAATGCAAGGAGACAGATAATAAACTAGCAAACCAGTAAATAAGTATGTTAGTTTTAGGCTATCATGTGAAACGAAGCCAGTGACACCAAGCGATGGGCTGGAGGGGCGGGGGTGGTGGAAACTGAGCCTGGGTGGTCAGGGACAGCTTCTCAGAGGAGGTGACATTTAAGCTAAAACCTGAAGAGTAAGAGCCAGCAAGTGAGGTCTGACGGAGAATTTGAGGCAAGCCAACGCAACAGCTCCAAGGTAGCCATGAGCGTGGTATATTTGAGGAACAAGAGAGAAGGCTGCGTCCCTTTACTTTCCAATTACAGTGAGTAAATGAAAGACCCCAGCATTTCCAAACAGAGCTCAGAGTGTCAGCATCTTGTTTCAAAGCTTCCAGGAGTCCCAAGGTCTGAACTATGTTCTGACATTTAAACACTTGAATAGGATTCCGGAGCATTTCCTCTCATGGCAGAAGCAGCTTTTATTTTTCAAGAATGCAAGGGCAATGGGCGGGAGGTAACTTTCTGGTATGGTGGTTACACAAGTGTAGATGAAGTTCATCCAGCTGCACTTAAACTCCAAATGTGTGCATTTTACGGTGTACATTATACCCCAATGAAGGTGACTTAAAATGCAAGGACTCGGGCACCTGGGTAGCTGACTCTTGATGTTGGCTCAGGTCATGATCTCAGGGTCATGAGATTGCGCCCCCCATGTCAGGATCCACAACAGGCATGGAGTCTGCTTAAGAATCTCTCCCTTCCTCTCCATCTGCCCCTCTCCCTGCACACGCTCTTTCTCTAAAAAAATAAAAAATAAAATAAAATGCAAGACTCAATGCCCAAAGAGAAGCAAACATACCCTGCAAGGAAAAAGAATTCAGAGACTTTTCCATGGGCAAAAGGATATGCGTGCAAGGGCTTCTCTAACCTGGGGAGCTGGTCGAAGCCATAGGATAACCACAGATGGGGAGCAAGAGGGGGGAGCTGGAAGAAGAGAAAAAAGGCAAAAGGAAGGAAAGACATTTATCACTTGATGCTATTTCTTCGCAAGGGACTCCAGCTCTTCTGAAGCTTATTTGAAAAACACATAAGACACTGGGCTGCGTAATTTGCCACTTGGATTTCTGATTCTGTTTGAAGGGGGCAAAATAATGACGTGTTCCCTACTGGCTTCAAGGGTACAGAGCTTCAAACATGCACCCCAGCCCCGAGGTCAGTTCTCATCAATGCCTTCTCCAAGAGGGTTGGCCCTGCCAGGGGCAGATGCAGAAAACATTCCTGTGCTTGATCTCATGGTGGCTCCTTGAACTGGCCCCATTGCATGTGTTGCCATCAAGCACTTCTTTGTGATCTGAGATGGCGGGCATCCTGCACGTGTCTGCTCAAAGGCAAGGCAACCTAGTGGTCAGAGACCTGTGCTCTGGCCTCGGACTATCTGGGTTTGAAGTCTGCCTCCTGCACTCCCGGGGGCTTGTTCATCCTCACGGAAAGCCCTCTGTGCCCCTTAAAAGGCAGACTTAGTCATAAGGCTTGCCTCAACTGGGGAAGGAAATTAGGGGAGAAGGGACACACAAGCTCACCGCCGAGGGTTCTGCAACATCACCTGGGCCAACACTTTGCAAGGAATTTAATGTGGTCACCCATGGGTCTTTTCTCCCATTCGGGACCTGCCACCTCCTCCTGCTAAGTCTAGAGGACTTAGGAGACCTGACCAATGTCGCACAGCTAAAAAGATGTAACAGAGCAAGTTCCAGACTACAGCATTTACCCCTTCGGCAGAAACAGGATAGAAAATTCTAGTGGTAAGAGTTAGAGTCACTGAGCAGTGACCATAAGAAGGTCCTGTGTTAAGAGCTTCCCAAGCCCAGTCTCAGCGAAACCTCGCAGAAGCCTCTGACATAGGGATCATCATGATCTTGTCTTACAGACAAGAATCTAAAACTCAGAGAGGTGAAGTCACTTTCCCAAGGTCACACAGCTATTAAGTGGCCAAGCTGGATTGAATCTCAGGCCATCTGACTTGAGCCCCCGCTGCTAAGGTTGGCCTGACAGTGTCTCCGTGGACTGCAGGTAGCAGCGCTAAGTGAATGGGACGGAGGAGTGGAGACCCAGGGGAACCTGCGAGCTTCCTAAAGAAGAAAGTGGCCACTCCAGTGGCCACCAACGGTTTCTAAGGGAAAATTCAGGTCCAGTGTGGTCGGACCTGCCAATCTCTCCAGAGAAATCTGGATACCTGTGTGATAACGTCCAGCTTTTAAAGGTTGGCAACTCGTTTTAAGTTGGGCTTTTTAAAAGATTTTATTTATTTGATGAACGGAGAGAGATCACAAGTAGGCAGAGTGACGGGGAGGGGGGGGGAGTGGGCTCCCCGCTGAGCAGAGAGAGCCCGATGCAGGCTCGATCCCAGGACCCTGAGATCATGACCCAAGCCGGAGGCAGAGGCTTTAACCCACTGAGCCACCCAGGCGCCCCTTAAGTTGGTTTTTAAACACGATATATAATAGAGACTAAAGAAATTTCACAGCCAGAAGCAGTGAGACTTGACTGGATCCTCATTTGAAAGCCCAAGCTTTGGAAGACATTTTTTGGCCTCACTGGGGACATTTGAATAGGACTGGATATCTGATGATACGACAGAATCTGTCCTTTTTCTTGGGTGTGATACCGGAATTGTGGCATTGGGGCGGGGGGGGGGGGCGGGGGGGATGTCCCTGCTCTTAGGAGATCCATGCTCAAATATTTGGGGCTGAAGGGTCATGTCTGCAACTGATTTTCGAATGCTTCAGCCAAAAAAACAAAGGAAAATGAGAATGAGGGAGGAAAAGAGGATGAAAGGGAGAGAGAAAATAAAAATATGGAGAGCACTATAAAGCGAATATGACAAAATACTAACGGTTATTCCATTTAGGTTAGTAGTTCTCAAATGGGGGGGGTGATTCTACCCCTTGATGACATGTGGCTATGGTGAAGGACATTTTTTATACTGTCACAGCTGGGTTGTGGGATAGGTACTACTGGCACCTAGTGGGTAGAGCCCAAAGATGTTGGCAAACACACTTCACTGCCCAGGAACCCCCCCCCCCCGCCGCCGCCCCAAGAATTGGAGCCAGCCCCAAATGTTGGTGGTACCGGGGATAAGAAACCTCACAGGCTATTCTGGAGTTCTTTCTTATTATTCTTTCAAGTTTGGGGGTGTTTTGGGTTTGGTGTGGGGTTTTTTTTGGTTTGGGGTTTTGGGAGTTTTTTCGGTATGTCTAAAATGTTTCACCGTTTAAAAAAAATGAAACTTAAAAATAAGAATGCATCAGTAGAAATACCTTGCAGATCAAACAAACTTCGTCTATGCAGTTTGGTAACCACAGCCGGCCACCATTTGCAGTCCCTTCTTCCCATAGTGGCCGGACATCGTGCAGCTGTAGCTGGCAAATGAGTGTCCGTGGAGTTCTTATACTGGTGTAAGCAAGCCCCCCAAGGCTCCTGGATTTACTGACCTTCTCCTGCTCTTAGTCCCAATCAGCCCAAAAGGAGGCGGGTCCCATGCGTAGGGCTCTGGAGCCTGAACACTGACATCATCGAGGCCTCTTCGGGGATCACATGAGTGCACGGGGCCACAGGAGCAGTTGGTGACATGGGGACAGCAAGGGGCTATAAGTCTTTGAAGGGAGGGGGCGGTCAGGCGAAATGAGAGCAAAGCCCAACACAAAATAAATCAAGAGGCTGCAGCCAAGACATTAGATTCACCTGGAAGCCACTGAGAACCTCTCTGAGGCCAAGTTCGGGCGTGCCGGCCCCACCCAATTCACCCCTCAGCCCCTCCGGGCAACAGCTAATGAGCTCCGGCTGTGGCCGGGACTCCAAAAGATTCACAGCATCCACAGGGCAAGACACATCTGGAGGGTCCTTGGGGCAGCCCCCAGCACCACAACTACACAGAAAGCCCTCTAGATGCAGACAACACACAACAAAATGCAAATAAGAGAGTTGCACTGGCTTAATTCCTCCATCCCCAACCCTGTACAATAGTCCCAAATTCAAGAAAAGTCTTTGTGAACGTGGAGGGCACTTTTTATGAGTCATTCAGGGCGGCTGTTCAATGCGGATTTCTAGGGCTCGTCCCAGACCTGCATTGATCTGGAATCCCTCCGGCCAGAACACAAGAATGTGCATTTTTAGGAAGCAACCCCCCCTCCAAATGCTCACTGAAACTGAAAACACAGCTGAAACCAGGGAGCTGGGGATTGCAGTTTCCCCGTGTGACCTTGGGTCAGCCACCCAAATTGGATTTTCTCTTATAAATGGGAATTAACAGCATCTGTCTCCTCGTTGCGAGCACCAAATGAGAGGTTTACACACCCATACACTCACGAATGCACGTACATTCGCACGTGCACATGTGCGGGCGTGTGCACACGCACACACCCTAGTACGGTGCCTAGCTAACATTAGCTCCTATCCCTTACTAGTGATTGGCCCCACGCTGGAAAGCTTAGAGAGCTTTACAAAAGTACACAGGCTTCATGCAGCCCTGAAGATTCTGATCTAAATTGTCGAGGGTGGGGCCCCTAGCAACAGGATTTTTTAAAAAGCATTCCAGGCGATCTCAAACAGCCAGGGTTGAAAACCATACCATGGAAACTGCCAATAAGAATCAACTGTTCCTGGGGGCACCTGGGAGGCTCCAACTCTGGATCTCAGAGTGGTGAGTTCGAGCCCCAGGATGGGCTCCGTGATGAGGGGCGGGGGTGGAGGGAATCAACTGTTCTAAGACAATGCACTTCCAGTGCATTCTGGAATTCCCAAAATGTGTACAGAGAAGCCATGTGGAGGCTGTTACCACCCTCTGGATGCCCATGAATTCCACCCTGAAGCAGCCCTTTCCGGGTACCTGCAGAAGAAAGTGGCGGCAACCAGCTAGGCTGGGTGCTTCTTTTTCTCCTGACCGAGCTGCAAGGAGGCAGGACAGGAAGCTGAGTCCCTGCTGGGCCCTCAGGTCAGCCGTGGAGTGCTGTCTCCACAGGAATACCCAGATCAAAGAGAACCTGAAGCTGGCATTACCTTCTCCCCCAGACATCCAAGGGGAGCCGCCCACCCTTAGCTGGGCTCCCACCTTCTCACCTCTCTTCTCCTGCCCTTCCTACCCTCCCCTACCCCTACCCAAACACCCAGGAGGGCTCCTTTAAGCGCTGGTTTGCAAGGAAAGGGCTCAGTGTATATTTCGGCAGGCAGACGAATTAACCCGAATCTGCAAGGCAGCCTACCCATCCCTGGGTGACTCTCCCTATCAAGGAGACACCCGCTGCCTGCCGCAGTCCTGCCTCGGCGCTCCTCCCTCACCTTAACACAGACCCCGGGAAGCTACAGGGATTGGCGGGGACTGCGGGGACGTGAAGCACCCCGCTGGGGCTGGTGACGGGGCATCCTGGGGGGGGGGGGCGGTTGCTGGAGGTGGGCGGGGCCAGCGTGTTACTCTTTTAGTCGGCCGGTGTTTCTTGAATACCCTCAGAGCTGACTTTGTGCCTCAAGACCCCAACGTCCATCCACGCCTCTCTGCTGACCCAAACCAAGAACAACTTCTTCACTTCTTCCCCCAAATCCCTCCCCACTGGGGGGGGGGGGGAGTCATCGGATATTCTGCGTATAAATAGAAAATAATTACTAGTGAGGTGGTAATGTTCCTTAGCCTATTTTTGGTGGGTCTCTTTGTTCAGATTTTTTAGGCAGGCGCACGGATTGCCTGCATCCACACGCGCACACATGGGCCCCCCGCCGGAGGTGTGGGGAGGGTGTGTGTCTGCGTGTAGTGGGGAGACCCACGGCGACCCCGTGCCCACAGTCGGAAATAAGACCGAGCTTGCGCCCAACCATCCAGCTGTTCGAAGACTGCCTGTCGCTCTTCAACCCCGCCCGCCCAGACCTCACGCCAACCCTGGCCTCTGTAGGGTCTGGGGGCTGCGCCCTCATGGCTGTGTCCTCCGCCTCCAAAGTTACTGGGTTGTGCGAATCAATTTAGACACTTTTAAAAAAAGCAAAAGGCAAATAGCTCCATTAATCCCCAAATGCCTTCTCCCATCTGCTGCGACTTGCTCGCGCTGGGACTTGCATAATGAATAAGGCAACCGGGAAAGTTGACGAATCAGGGTGTTGGGGGGCGGCGGCGGGGGGGGGAGGTGAGCGGGGCTCCGGCCCTAGGAGTCCACGCCAACCCGGGCAAGGGACTCGGCGCGCAGCTGAGGCCACGGCCCCCAGTAGGAAGATGTGGTGACCCGGGAAAGGGGCGAGGGTTTTGGACAGGGGGAGGCAACCGAGGTCCCAATTCCAGGGACCTGGCAGCTCAGGGAGAGCGAGGCGGCCGCTCCAGGCAAGGCTTTTGTTCTCGCCCTCCCTTCTCTTTCCACCTCCCTCGCCTCTTTTTCGCAAGCCGTACGAGTTGCAGGCGGCACACACTCCTTCCCTCCCTCCCTTCTTCCCTCCCTCACACACGCGCGCGCGGGCTCACACACGCCCCCCTTCCCTTTCGGGCTCGCCTGCCCTGTTTACCTAGAGGCTAGGATGTGGAATCCAAGCCGGGGACCCCTCCCCAAAACCCAAGACTTCGGGGCCACGGGCTCCCGGGCTGTGTGCCTCAGGTCCGCTTCAATCCTAGGCGGGAGGGGGAGGCGAGAGGTTGAAGGGGGCAGAGACCCCCGACACATACGCGTACACACGCTCAAATCCACACCTGTGCGGAGCCCAGCGCCCCCTCTCCGCGCTCCCAGCCGAAGTTGGCTTTCCCGGGCGACCTCCCCCAGCGGAGACGCGGGGGGTAGGGGGGCGCCATTGCCCGGGGAAAGGTGGAGGGAAGAGCGGGGAGAGCGGCGCCCGGAGGGGAGGCGGAGGGGGGGAGGTAGCCCACCTGGACATGTGCTCCCTTTGGGGCCGGTGCGCTTTTTCCAGACCCAGCTTGGTGAAGATGCCTACAAGCACCATGACGGCCACCACCCCGCAGATGATGTAAACGATCAGGTTGGTCTTGTCCTTGGTGGGGTCGTGCAGGGGGTCGTCCTTGCGCGCAGGGGGCTTGCCGGTGTTGAGCCAGAGCGGAGTGTCGTAGTTGGTGCAGGTGCTCTGGTTCAATCTCCGCTTCTTAAACGTGCAGCAGAACCGGAAGCCACAAGTCCCGCAGCAGAAGATGAAGTCGCCCGAGCTGCAGTTGAACGGCGGGTCCCACTGGCCCATGACATCGAAGTAGCCCCTGCAGAAGTCCGGCGTGGGCGCCCGGGTCGGGGGCGCGTCCGAGACCCCCGCGCCCTCGCCGGCCTCTCCGGAGGCGGCCCCGGAGCGGTTGCCCCCAGCCAGCACTACCACGCCGCCCAGCTGCGCCAGCTGCCCGTGCCCCGCTCGCTCCTGCGCCCGGCACACGCGGGCGCACAGCTCGGTGAGGAAGCAGCCGAGGAGCAGCCGGAGGACGCGGCGCATCGTGTCTCGCAGCCCGGGCTCGGCCGCTCGGCCGCCGCTGGAGCCGCTGCAGCCGCCTCTCGAGGCGCGGCCGAAGCTGCCGAGGCTGCTGCCGGGGGCTGCGAGCCGCCGCGGGCCGCACATGCAGGGAGCGGCGCGGGGCGCTCGGTGGTCGGCGGCCACTGCGCTCGGCTCAGCCCGCGTTCGCCTCCAGCGCGCCGCGCGCCGAGGGGCCGGCCGGGGAGGAGCGCGCCTGGCCGGGCGGGGGGAGGACGAGCGGGGGCAAGCGCGGGGTGCAGGTCCGGCCGGCTACGGGGAGAGGCGGGGGCCGCAGCAGGGGAGAGTCGGTCTGTTCGCGCTTCCCCTCCGCGGGCGGCTTCGGACTAGCCGCCCCGCGCCCGCTCGCAGGATCCCTCTCACCTCTCCAGCTCGCCAAGTGCGCTGGAGAGAGCGAAGCAACACTTGTGGAATGAAGGGAGGGCAGGAGGGAAGGGGGAGGGGGAGGAGGGCGGGCAGAGGAGGGAAGGGGGGGTGGAACCGGCGCGAGCTCGAGAGGGGCGGGGGCGCGGAAGAGGTGACTCGGGCGGGCGGGCGGGCGGGCGCGAGTTGGGGGGCGTGCAGAGCTGAGCTAGGCTGACGGGCGGGGAGGAGGGAGCTTCTTCGGCAGCAGCCGGGGCTGGAGGCACCGCTCGGGTTTCCCGGCAGGTGGAGGACCGCTGCGGGACCTCCCGCGCCCTCTCTGGGCGGGAGGCGCGGCTCAGACCCGTTCCCGGCGCAGAGGCGGCTCCGCCCGTGGCTTTTTCAGGCGTGCGTGCGCCGGAGCTGCGGCTCGAATCTGCCCTCCAGGAAAGGGGTGACTCGGAGGGGATAAGAACAGACTAAGTGGCTTCCACTCCAAGGCAGACGAGGGCACGGTCTGATCAGGCTCGCCCTTTCCAGGTGCACCGGGCCACCTCACCCTTCCCCCGACTGCGCCCTCCAAGCCAGGCGTGCTTCCCGGATGGTTCAACTCCCTGGGACGAGCCGAGGACCAAGGCTGAGGTGGGAAGGCGGGGTGGCAAGCCACTGGGCCCGGGGTGAGCACCCCCGGGAGAGGGCCGTGGGACGAACTACAGTCAAAGAAACGCAAGGGGGAGGGGGAGGCAGCAGACAAGGCCTAGGCAGTGGCACGTCCCACGTCCCGGAATGTCTTTCCTTGGGACTCTCGCAGGCCCCTGGACCTGCCACTTTCTGTCCCTCTACGACCTCGCAGCGTTCCCTGCGTTCCACAGGAGGGCACACCGCGGCGCCGCCTCTGCGCTCCCAGATCTGGTGCAGCGCAAGGCCTGGGCACCCGGCCTCAGCCGCTCTCCCGCACCTGGAGGCCGCGCGTGGGTCTCCGGAGCCGGGTGGCCCCGGTGCTCACCGAGCCCCCCAGACATTCTCACCCGTGCTGCGGAGTCCGGCCTTGCGTCTTCAGCTTCCAGCCTCCGGTCGTCTGTCAGGAATTTCCAAATCTGTCTTCTCCACTCAGCCTTCCAGTCATCGTCGTCCCTCTCCCCTTTCTCCCACTTCTCCTTTCCTCTGCTTGAATTTGACTCCAGTAGCCCCCAAAACGGGATTTGCACCAAAGCTGCTACACCGAATTTAGATCTCCACACGCCCCTGCGTTTTGTTTTTAATTGCATTAACTAAGTATACACTTTGCAGTTGGCTAGGCGATTTGCAGGGAAGGGATGTCTCCACCACCCTCCCCTACATTAGGCTGCAGTCAGAGGCTTCTGGGGGGCATTTTCAAAGCCCCAAAGAGTTGGACCACAAATGTAACGCGGTACTGGGTCCCCTTCATTGAAAAAGCATGGGGGGGGGGTTGGACTTTACCGCAAGTTTTCTCAGAATGAGAGCAAGTTTGGCTCATTGTGTCTTCTCTTTGAAGAATTTCACCTAGTGTCTTCCCAAAGACTAGCAAAGAATGACCCTGTTCCAGCAAAAACACCGTGCCAACCCTGATGGAGCATATCCGGAGTATACCGGCCCTAGAAGATTCATTGAGTTACGGGCTGTATTCTGTCCCAAACCCACCTGGACAAGGTATGAGATTGTTTAGTCTAAATTCATCAGCTCCACCATAATGGGATCCCCAAAATAGGATAGTGTGGCACGTCTGTCGACCCACACCCACCACCACCGTGTGAGTCTCTACAAACACAAGCATTGGTGTGTGAGAGCTAATGATAGCTGACATTTATTCAGTGCCTGCAACAAGCCCACTAAGCTTGTCTTTTCTAAAATCACCTCCTCACAGATGCTTAGAGCTGTGCCTGGCTTCTAGCAGACAATCTGGGAATATTCGTTGAAACATTGGAGGGAATGATCTCGTTTAACTCTATCTGCTAGGTAATATAACCACGCCCACACAACAGAGGGAGAGACTGAGGCCCAAAGCAATTAAACCGGATGCCCACGGAAGTGCCCGAGTTGGCTTTTGACCCAAGAAATTTCACTCCTGGGCCTGTGTTCTAACCACTGCAGGTAGTGCCTTCCTAAAATAGGCCTCCAGACTCCCTATCCACCTGACGTTATCGTATATGTTTGGTTTCTCTCTCTCTCCCCACACTGAAATGGTAAAGTCTAGGGCAGAAAGGGGCCTTGGCTCCTACCATAGTGCTGGACGGCGTGAGAAGCACTCAGAAAATATTTACGATCTGCTTTGATTAACGTGTTAAGATCTTTGATGCAAGACCCTTGGGGTTAAGCCAAGAAAGGGACAGATAGAAGAGTAGGTCACAGACACTTTCCCCTCCAAGAGCTGGGGGTTTTCAGACACTTCTAAATTTGATTTGAAAAAAGAAAGCCTTAGCGAAAAGAGACAAAATCTAGACAGAAAAGAAAAGCCCATTTCAGAATCTGCCTCCAATCTCTTTAAAATATTGCCTGTCACCGGGACATTTCAGTCCGGTCCTCAGAGGAGACTCACTGTGGCTGCTGTTCCGGGCTTTAATTAACAGAGACTGCCCCCTGTTTGTGACAAGGAGAGTGCAGGGATCCTGCTTTCTCAGGATCAGGAAAGAAGCAGGCCGGATCTACCCCTCGTGGCTTATTTGCCAGATCCCAAACCTTAGGCCAGCTATGCCCCCAGCCCCTACCCTGCCATGAGCTTCGCCCAAACCAAATTCCCTTGCTGCTTCCACCTGCCAAGGCTGCTGCAATATGGAATATTGTCCACACCTGTGTCCCAACCCTTTGAAAAACATTTACAAGAGGGGGGAACCATCTAGGTTCATTTTACTCTTTAAAGGAAGACAGTCCCCCTTTTTTTTTTTTAAGATTGTATTTACTTGAGAGAGAAAGAGTATGAGCAGGAAGAGAGGGAGAGAGAGAAGCAGACTCCCCACTGAGCGGAGAGCCCAAGATCATGACCTGAGCAGAAGGCAAGATGTTTAACCAGGACCCCAAGATCATGACCTGAGCTGAAGGCAGACACTTAACCGACCGAGCCACCAGGCACCCTGGAAGAAAGTCCCTTTCCTCTGGGGATGTCCGCTCAATCAATAGAGTCACTACCTCCAAATAGATGGGTGATTATTGAGAACGTGCCCTCGTTCAGAACACGTGATTGAGAAAGTATTTCTTTCAGGGCTCCTGGGGGGAGGGGGGGGGTTCGTAAAGTTCCTAATTGAAACACCTGGCAAGTTCATGGAAGATGAAAAATCATCAAATACCACACCCCCACCACGAGCCAGATGAATTCATGCAAATGTGTTGAAATTAAAAGGCAGCTCTTAATGAAAGTACTTTCTATGAAAGATATGATGACATTATTATTTACAACACAGGCACTTTTAATATCGAAAGAATCTCGTTCGCTCTGGGCTGAATTATATTGGCCTTCAGTACATCTTGCAACAAGCCTAAAACAGTACTCCCGACAATTAGGGGAGGGAACAACGGTACACAGAATGTTGACTTACCTGGACTTGCAACCCAGGTCCATAAACCAACTCAGCAAATGAGATGATGTGCGCTGTGGTCCTGGCTGGAAGGAGTTGTTTGTTAATAAGTCCTCGTCAGATAGCTTTTAGGGTTTCAAAAAGGTTTCTTAGCAACTGTTAGCCTTGAGCGGGGGGGAAAAAAAGAGAAAGAGAGAGAATTGATGACACAAAAGCTGTTGGTTTGAAACTTTAGGAGCTACCTGGATGAAAATCGAAACTGGACCCCCCTCCCCCAGATGGAGGCCAAGGAGAGATCAAAGAAAGGAGGCAGACCTCTCCAGAAAGGTAGGTGGCAGAGGTAATAGGCAAGGAAGCTTACGAGGCTTGTCCTGGGCCCTGTAAGACAAGTGGATCTCTGCATCTGCCTGCCGGAATCTTACAAGTTTATATTACAGAGGCTTCAGTCGGGGGTCAGGAGAATGTGGTCCAGATGGTTTTAACAGTACTTTATGGAGTCTGCGTCCTTGAAATCCACTCCTAGTGGCAGAACAGTGGGTGAAATATACATGCAAAGGACAGAGGAAGGGGGAGGAGCCTCTGATTGCCCACGTCCAACCCCGAGGGGGTCAGCCGGAGGTCATGTCCCCTCAATGACTTGCTCCAACAGAAGCCAAAATGGGGCTAGCTCCTGGCCAGGCTCAAGCAACACGCTGATTTGATATATTTTATTCTCTTATTCTGAAAAGATAAAGAATCTTTTACAGAAGACATGAAGTGGATCTGAAGTATGGCTTCCCCAGACGACAAGAGGTATGTGAGATGACTTTTGGTTTTACCCCAAAGAGGTTTTTTTTCTTAACAGTTTTATATTTATTTCAGTGTGTAGCAGAAAAAAAAAATAACAATGGCACATCCAACATATGGCTTCATGGGCATAAATATTTAAGGTGTATATCAATTTAAAACCAATGTAAGAAAAATAATAAATGCGTTGTAGTATTTATTAATGAAGTCTAAAGAAAGAAAATGCTAATGCCTGGTTTTTCAGGAGACGCGGGTTTGATATCAGGACGGGTTTTCTCAACTTTAGCGCTACTAATATTTTAGGGTGGTTCCTTCTGTTGGTGGGGGCTGTCCTGTGCTTTGCAGGAGGCTTAGTGGCATCCCTGGGCTCCACCCACCAGATGCCAGTAGCAACTCCCCATTGCGACAACCGAAAACTCAACAAGCAGACGTTGCAAAATCAACTGAGAACCAGTGATTCTTGCCTATGTTTAAATCCTGCTTCTTTCTCATCTGAGGTCTCAAATGAGTCCCATCATTTCTCTAAGCCTCAGTTTTCCCATCTATAAGATGGGGATAGGAGGGGAGCCTGGGTGGCTCAGTGGGTTAAAGCCTCTGCCTTCAGCTCAGGTCATGATCTCAGGGTCCTGGGATCGAGCCCCGCATCAGGCTCTCTGCTCAGCGGGGAACCTGCTTCTCCTCTCTCTCTGCCTGCCTCTCTGCCTACTTGTCCTCGCTCTCATGTCCTGTCTCTCTATATATCAAATAAATACATAAAATCTTAAAAAAAAAAAAAAAAAGATGGAGTAAGAATGGTGCCTTCCCCCAGGAATATTACAGATACTCCATATCTGGTGCAGAGTGCTTAGAACAGTGAACAAAACCTTGGCAGGATTTGGTAAAGGGTCACTCTTATTACAGGAAGCCGGAGGGGGCCTTCTAGGTGTCATACACTGTCCTGAATACTGGACAGACAGATGGTTAAGACAAAATCCTTGCCTTCGAGGATCTCAGAATCTCCAGGGCAAGACAGAATGTGCCTACTGTGCAGCCTTCCAGGATCCCATGCTCAGGAAGGAGGAAGGCCCCAGGCTTCGTCAAGTGCTCTGCAGTTGCCCTGAATTCTAAATGATTTCTGAACGTGGGAACCAACCTGTTATACAGCCGGTCCTCTCTATAGGGGATGCAACTCGAGCAGAAAGAACAGTCAAGCTTATGGGGACTTAGAGGAGGTTGTTTAGCTCCACCTTCCCCGACAAAGGCTTCCTGGAGGTGGTGACATTCCAGCAGTCCTAAGTTAAATGTGTGCAAACATTCCTCAGCAACGGAGCAGGAAAAATTTTGGTAGATTCTCTTTAAAAGTTGTCCTCAAATGTCAGTCCAGAGAACAATACTGAAGGTGTCAGTAGCAAAGTTTCCACTGGTCTATAGAAAATCAAGAAAAATTATGGTTGATGAAAAAGGTATTCAATAAGCACCTCTTTTAATGGTTATAGGCTTTATTTGTATAGCAATTCACTTTCCGAAGTTATGTTAGTTTTATATTTATATTTTTATTTTTATTTAGTGTGTGTGTGGAGGGGTGTATTTTTAAAATATTTCTTACCAGGGAAAAACTGATAAACTTGTCCTCCCCAATTTTTGGTCATTTTACTATAGATGAACTCCCAGAGTCTGGGATGACTAATTTAAGAACCTTGCTTTTGTTCACAAGTAAAGTGGCAGTTTGAAGCAATTATCTGAATAATTTAGGTCCCTCCAACTGTACTGGGAACCCAGAATAGGTTTTAGGGTTATGCATTTTCCAGCTAGCTCCTTTGGTTAAAATTACAAAGTATATCCCCAGGAATCAGCTAAGGCTGGATGGAAACCACACAACTCTCCAGACTCTCCAGTCTCTGGGCTCCCACCAGTGCCTACAAATACACATTGTATCTGTTAGTTTTTTGCCACGTAACTAATCATCCTAAAACTTAGTGGCCTGAAATAACAACTCAGGGAGGTGGGATTGACTAGCCATATCAACTGTCTCCGCCCATTTGGGCTACTCTAACAAAATACCATCCGCTTGGTGTTTTGTGAATAGTAGAAATTTATTTTTCACAGTTCTGGAAGCTGGCAGGTTTAAGATTAAGACATAAGTGTGGTGGGGACACATGGGTAGCTCAGTCAGTTAAGCGTCCAACTCTTGATTTCAGCTCAAGTCATGCTCTCAGGGTCGTGAGATCGGCCCCACTTAGGACTCCACACTGGGCATGGAGTCTACTTAAGATTCTCTCTTTCCCTCTTCCTCTGCCCCTCCCCCCCATGCTCACATGCTCTCTCTCGCTCTCTCTCTAAAAAAATAAAGAAAAGACACAAGCCTGGTCACTTTCTGGTGACAGCCCTCTTCCTGGTTCAGAGTCAGTACCTTTTCACTGTGTCCTCACACGGTGGCGGGGGTGATGGATCTCTGCGGGGTCTCTTTTATAAGAAGCCTGATTCCAAACTGGAGAACTCCACCCTTGTGACCTAACCCCATCTCACAGGTCCTACCTCCTAACACCATACACTAGGCTTTAGGATTTCAGGATACAGATTTCGAGAGGACACAAACATTCATAGGCACAAATGTGCATCGACCGACCATGCAGTTCAAATCCATCCCTACCAACCACAGTAAAATGAAAATCTCCCTATCACCAAGACGGCCCCACCAACAGTACTCCAGGAGAAATTCTACACAGCCGAAGAAGCAACAGTCACGCAGAACTCCATAAGCTGTGTTTTCATCTACCCCCGCATTTGAAAGTTGAATGCTCCAACAGCCAGACATGTGTCCAAACCAATAAACCGGGAAGTCCTTGGTGCCATCCTTTGTCTCAACTTCCATATCCCATTGGTCACCAAGTTCTGTCCATTCTCCCTCCTGAATGAGCATCAGATCCTTCCTTTTGGTCATCCCCATTGCACCTGCTTCAGTTCTCAGCATCTCTGACAGTGACAATGATATGGCTCCCTAGTTTTGTCTACTCCCCATCCCAAGTCCTCATCCTGAGTCCAATCGCCCTTCTTTCACTTGGCAAGTCTTTATGGAATGTTCGCTTCATGCCAAGCACTGTGCTAATGGTGGAGAATACAACAGGAAATCCGAAGAGCCCGTAGTTTGGTAAAGGAAGGAAACAAAAAAAAAAGAAAAAGTCAGGGTAGGTCATCTGCTATACTATTTAACCACAAAATCTCTGTGGCTGAACACAGTACATGGTGACTTAGGAATCCAAGTCCTCCCATTGTGAAACTCTGCCGTCATGAAATCATTTACTTTTAGCCGTAAAAGGACATGGAGGCCATATGGAGCCATGAAGGAAAGGGCAGAAGGACGGAGTGAGGCAATTTATGGCCATGTCTGGAAGTGGCATACAGCATCCCCACTATATTCCATTGGCTGAATTCGGTCACATGGTCCCAACTTAAGCACAAAGGGGTCTGGGAAATGTAGTGTTCCTATGTGCTCAGAGGAAGAAAGAACTGGTGAGTATAGAACCAGCACTTTCCTCACTAGATGATTGCAATGCATATGATAGACACTATGGTTAGAAAAGTAGAGCATCCTGTGGGAACCAGGGGAGGGCCTAATATATTTAATATATCCTGGGATTGGGCCAAATAATGGCCCCCAAAGATATCCAAGTCCTATTTCCTGGAACCACACACCAAGTTCCTGATGAAAAGGACTTTATAGGTATGATTAAGTTAAGGATCTGGAGATAAATTAACCTGGATTATCCAAGGGGGCCCTAACTGTAATCACAAGTGTTCTTATAAGAGAGAACTGGTGGGAGATCTGACTACGGAAGAGGAAGAGGAGACGGGATGGCAGAAGAGATGGACTGATGCTCTTTGAAGATGGAGGAAGGGTCCCAAAAGCCTCAGAAGCTGAAAAAAGGCAAGGAAGAGATTCTCTCCTAGAGCTTCCAGAAGGAATCAGCTGATTCCTTGCTGATGCCTTGATTTTAGCCTGTTAAGACTCAATTTGGACTTCTGGTCTCCACCAGTATAAGAGAATACATTTCTTCTTGCTTAAATACACTGAATTTGTGCTAATTTGTGACGACAGCAAGAGCAAACTCACATAAGCAGTCATGCCCATGTTGGGTTCCAGATTAAGGATCACTCATCAGTGAGTTCGACAAAAAGACAGGAGGGCAGGACTGGAGCTAGAGGTTGAGGTCGAGGGGTGGCAAGGTCCAGATCAAACAGGTTTTAGGGGGTGGCGAGGGGCTGAATTTAAACCTGAGGGCACCCGGGAAGGCACTGAAGCAGGAGTTACTTGACCAAGATTTGCAATTTTGCAGGACAACTCTGCCTGCTCTATGGAGAACAGACCAGGGAAACCAATGATGGAGGTCAAAAGCTGTCATTGGCTTTATTGCAGGAGAAAAGTAGAAAGGCAATAGTTCAGGGTCATGGCAATATGGAGTGCATTCAACAGGACTCAGTGATGGCCTGCGTCTGACAAGAGCCATCCACTCCATCACCAGCATCGGCTGCACCAACTCTGATGGGCAGTGATACCTTCAGAGGACAGACCCTGCTTAGCCACCTATCCTGATTAGAGACAAAATAGGGAGGTCTAAAGGAATGGGAAAGGTAGCTGTGAAACCCAGGTGCTCTCCGTTGGATGTCTCCTTCCAAACTCTGCAGTTGCCAAGACCATCATGTCCTTTGTAATTTGAGTAAAATGGTTCAAGCGCCATCCCCGTAGAAAGGGAAATCCAGGATTAACCTTCATCACCACCCACGCCATGATCAAGGGGCTTATAGCTCTCCTAATCTGTCCTGACTCTTATTTCCTGCTTCCGCTTATGCAGCTATGCGGATATGTGCCCCAACAGAAGTGCCCAGCCAGGGGGTGAGCCGGCCAAGTCATGCCTTCTTGGTGTATACAGAAAACGCTGTGATGTCTGGCATGGCCAGAACTTGGAGGTTTTGAGCAGAAAATATGGGAAATAAAGGTCAAAGAGGGGGTCAGCTTCAAGCATTTCAGTGGCTTGCTAAGACGTTCTAGACTGCTAAAGCGATGGTACCTCGTCTAACGACATAAAGCGAAGAGAGACACGTTCATTCGGATTTGCATCTTATGTGGATCACTTTGCCAGCTAATCTCGTCGTCATCACCCATCTGGGACCGAGAAAAAGCCAACCATTCTGGGCTGAGAACCTCGATACTGAGTCCTGTGGGGAATCCCCATTGGCCTCCATGCACAGATAGGAGCAAAAAGGGCAGGGAAACAGAAGGGAAAATGGGTCTGAACCCAGGAAGCAGCAGAAACAAGACAAAAAGAAACTTAACTACCTTGTTGATGGCTTTCTGGATCCTGAGATTTGGGGGTTCTGTGTGATACTCCTGAATCTTCCAATAAAGTCCTCCTACCTTCCTCCTGTTTTTGCCTAAATTAACTCAAGTTGATTCCTGTTATAATTCTGACCGAGATACTCTGTCTCCAGTTTCTCTATTCAGGCCTTCATCACATCACCACCAAGTGTTACATTTTGTGTCTCTCCTCCCTGATGCCATGAGTTGGCCAGATGGAGAGGAGGAGGAGAGATCAGGGGAGGGCAGGGGCGGGGAGAAGAGGCAAGAAGAGGACAGGAGGTGAGGGGAGGAGAGAGAAAGGTGTCATTGCATGCATACATACACAAAGATAGAGAAGAGTGTTCTTCATGGCATTGTTTGTAAGAGCAAAGCATGGAAAACTTCCATCAGCGAGAGGATTGATGATCTTCTGGAGAGATCTCCGTACCATTGAGATATCGGCTAAAAAATTCTCAGCACTTCCATGTCAGAATACTATATAGCAGTTAAAAAGAATGAGCAATTAAGGGACGCCTCAGTGGCTCAGTCGGTCAGGTGTCTCACTCTTGATTTTGGCTCAGGGCATGATCTCAGGGTCACAATCTCAGAGTCATGAGATCAAGCCCCATATCAAGCTCCAGGCTGAGTGTGGAGCCTGCTTAAGATTTTTTTCTCTCCTCTGCCCCATTCTTTCTTTCGCTCTAAAAAAAAAAAAAAGAATAAAAAAAAAAAAGGATGAGCAGTTAAAAAAGAATCTGGAACTCAGTTTAGGCATTACTGCTTTATATATATATGAGATACATAAATAAATATATTTATATTCTAAACAAATTATAATAAATCATAACTTGCATTATTATAGATAGCTTTATAAAAATAGATAAATACATTGTCATTTATTTATAAGAATATGTGATAAATATACATGCATTTATTATATGAATATATTTATATAAATACAAATATTAAACTTATAAATTTATATTTATAATAGATACACTGTATCTATAAAATATATCGTCTGTGTGTGTGTATGTGTGTGTATATATATATATATATATATATATATATATATCTCAAATGATCTTCAATCAGAATAGAACTTTTTAAAAAAGCAGGGCAGAAATAAAAGCACACTTATGCTCAGAATGTACAGATGCTTTCTGAGAAGATGTATTCAAAGCTGTTTTTGACCCTCAGGAACAGGAATGGAGGGAGGGCATTGCTTTTCCCTGTATGCCTTTGAGTATTTTTTTTAACCCTCTGTATGCTTCAATATTCAAGGATGGTAATTGATTAAAGTATCTTTAAAAGCAAAGAAAAAGAGAAAGGGGAATGGATGAAGGGCAGATGAAAGAGAAAAGAGAGAGCTTTAAACAGGTCAGCAACCACTGAGTTGCATCCAGTGCCGCCATGATGGATCCTTGATCTTGCCTAAATGATTCCCCTTCTTTGGGCCTTGGTGTTTTCATCTGGAAAACAGGTCAGCAGAATTTGATGCTCTCTAAGGTCCCCAGCTCCAAAAGCCGTCTGCAATATTCGCTGACAGAGCTAATTGCTCGGGCAGAACTTTCTTTCAAATTAAAGCAGTAATTGTCCTGGCTTCCCAGAGCAGCCTGTGATGTTACCATCATAATATGAAATGGCTTTCTCTTTATTAGAGTTATCTTTGGAATCTGGCACCTTCCACGATATAAAATGAATCATAAATAACATATTTGAAAATCATGTTGAATAAGGTGATTTTTTTTTTTTTACCAGAGGCTCATTTGGGTGCCCGATCAGCCCTGTACCCTATTTAGAGAGAAGTCCTCAGATGGACCCAGAGGCCGGACCCAGGAGGATCCAGTCAATCATCTCATTCCCCAAAGTCAGATTTCTCCTCAGGAACTTGAGCTAAGAAGCACAGATGAGGGGGGAAGATGGAGCAGAGTCCCATTACATTAATGCTTCGGAGAGCAGACTGAACGTTGCATGAGGGCAGGAATTGTGGCAATCTTCTTTAAGCTCTATGCTCAGTGCTCACCACCGTTCTGCCACATACTAGGTGCTCAATAAAGATCAGTTGAAAGAAAAGCTAACCACCAGAGGAATGGTCCGCAAACTCTGACAGCTGTAGACCCCTGTACCACCCAGCTCCTTTCCTTTGAGAGAAGTAGATTTTTAGCTTGTCTTGGCATTTTGTGGAATTTTAAACTTTCTTTTAAAACCCACTTACAAAATAAAAAATGAAAATAAAATGAAATAAATAAAAACCCCCTTACACCTAAGCTAATTTGAACATATTTGGTTTCTTCATCTAAAAGAACCTAAGATGGGTATTCTTTTTTTCCTAGAAATACGAATCGTTTTCTTTCCTGAGATTTCTTTCTTTTAATTACATAGTATCAAAATTCATAGTAACGTGTTCCGTGGCTCAGTTCACTTCAGCAGACATGTACTGAGCTAGAAACTATGCGACAGCTCAAAGATGAATGGGGCAATGTCCCTGCCATCCAAATATCACATTCAGATGGAGAAAGATAAGCATACAGTCAAGCCATTCAAATAGTAGGTTATATGAAAGAGAAGGTGTTTTGTTTTCTTTTTTAAGATTTTATTTATTTATCCGAGAGAGAGCAAGAGATAGCACAAGCAGAGGGAGGGGCAGAGGGAGAGGGAGAAGCAGACTCCCCGCTGAGCAGGGAGCCCCACAGCAGGCTCGATCCCAGGGCCCCCAGGATCATGGCCTGAGCTGAAGGCAGATGCTTAACTGACTGAGCCACCCAGGTGCCTTCAATCATGTTTATTTTCCTATTGTTGAGTTGCCTCTAATTTTTTATTATTAACATATAATGTATTATGTTTCAGGGGTACAGGTCTGGGAATCATTAGTCTTACACAACACACAGCACTCACCCCAGCACATACCCTCCCCAGTGTCCGTCACCCCATCCCTCCCACCCCCTCCCCTCCAGCAACCCTCAGTTTGTTTTCTGAGATTAAGAGTCTCTTATGATTTGTCTCCCTCTCTGGTTTCATCTTGTTTTATTTTTTTTCCTCTCTTCTCCTATGATCCTCTGCCTGGTTTCTCAAATCCCTCAAATCAGTGAGATCATATGATAATTATCTTTCTCTGATTGACTTATTTCACTTAGCATAATACCCTCTGGTTCCATCCATGTCATTGCAAATGGCAAGATCTTTCTTTCTTTCTTTCTTTCTTTTCTTTTCTTTTCTTTTCTTTTCTTTCTTTCTTTCGCTAAGTAATACTCCGTTGTCTATATAGACCACATCTTCTTTATCCATTCATCTGTTGATGGGCATTTAGGCTCTTCCCATGGTTTGGCTATTGTGGACATTGCTGCTATAAACATTGGGGTGCATGTGCCCCTTCATATCACTACATTTGTATCTTTAGGGTAAATACCCAGTAGTGCAATTGCTGGGCCATAGGGTAGCTCTGTTTTCAACTTTCTGAGGCACCTCTGTCCTGTTTTCCAGAGTGGCTGCACCAGCTTGCATTCCCACCAACAGTGTAAGAGGGTTCCCCTTTCTCCACATCCTCACCAACATCTGTCATTTCCTGACTTACTAAATTTTGCCATTCTGCCTGGTGGAAGGTGGTTTCTCATTGTGGTTTTGATTTGTATTTCCCTGCTGCTGGGTGATATGGAGCACTTTTTAATGTGTCTGTTGGCCACTTGGATGTCTTCTTTGCAGAAATGCCTGTTCATATCATCTGCCCATTTCTTGATTGGATTATTTGTTCCTTGGGTGTTAAGTTCAATAACTTATATATATATATATATATATCTCAAATATCAATACAATGATATATATCAAATATATATATCAAAAAGTGATATATATATATATATATATATATCATGCTTTTTTTTCACTTAAGATTAAAATAACCAAGGATATGGGCCTTAATCACTGTTGGTAAGAGTATATATTAGTAAGGCCATTTGTGGGACACGAGTGTGGGGTGAACATTTGACTCCATCTTTCAAAACTCTTAATGCACAAACCTTCATATCAGCAATTCTCCTTCAAGGGGTCTATCCCTGCACACAAAATACTCAGATCCTACACAAGGCTGTAGAGAAGAGAAATTATGTTGCAACATTGTATTGTCAAAAATTGGAAACCACTTCACTGTCCATAGAACACTAGCTAAATAAAAGGAAGAGGAAGTAAACAGGAAAAACGGCTAGAACATGGTCACTTCTAGGGAGTGTTATTGATTGATTGATTGATTAAAGATTTTATTTATTTATTTGAGAGACAAAGACAGTGAGAGATAGCATGAGAGGAGAGAAGGTTAGAGGAAGAAGCAGACTCCCCGTGGAGCTGGGAGCCCGATGTGGGACTCGATCCCGGAACTCAAGGATCGTGACCTGAGCAGAAGGCAGTTGCTCAACCAACTGAGCCACCCAGGCGCCCTAGGGAGTGTTATTTTAAAAGGCAGATTTTTCCATTTTGTTTTTTTGGTTTCTTATTTGATTTCTTGTCGTCTGCCTGCCTTTTGTAATTTTAATTAATCCACAAGTTTTCTTTAATCAAACATGGCTTTATTGAGTCCCATGGAAAGTATGTGTATTCTTCAACTAGAAGATTACTCAGTTTATTGAATGGAACACTGTTAATGAAGAAGACAAAGTCTATGCTGATTTTATGCACATTTGGGGCACAAAAAATGTTACAAGTTGAGCAGGATTGAGAGATGGCAAACTGAAGGGATACTTCCTAATCTTGCATTCTGAAATCAGATCAGAACTGTGTTATAAAACTAATGTCTGCCATCCACTAGCTATCCATTGGTGAATTCATAAAATGCACACAAATTACGAGATTTGTCGAGTTGGCAGTAAAATCCATGTTATTGGACTAGACACTGTTGGTCCTTCACCCAGATTCCCTTGGATTCTTTGGACCATGTCTTGTGCCCCTTGCTTGATTTGATGTGCTTTTGCTTCTATGAGCAGGCACAAGTAAGTCTTTATTTTTTTTTTAATTTTTTAAAAGATTTTTTAAATTATTTATTTGACAGAGAGATCACAAGTCGGCAGAGAGGCAAGCAGAGAGAGGGGGGGGGGAAGCAGGCTCCCTGCTGAGCAGAGAGCCCGACATGGGGCTCAATCCCAGGACCCTGAGAACATGACCTGAGCCGAAGGCAGAGGCTTAACCCACTGAGCCACCCAGGTGCCCCTCAAGTAAATCTTTAAAAGGAAGGAATGGTCTCAGGCCAGTGGAGCAGATTGGCTTGGATGTTCTGAGCCAGAAATGCTTGGGGGGTTTACATTTCTTCAAGGAGCCTTTGGTCAAAGACATATGGGTACAAGAGTAGGAAGTTCCAGCTCCCTTGCTGGAACAAGCAACCTTGTCAGAACAAAGTCAGAGGCATACTTTACCCTCCAGAGTCCCCTGTGAGATGAGGCTGAAGTTACCAGCTCTAGATCTTTGCCTAAATCACACTTGCTTGGCTTTCGTCCTTCCCCTCCGGGTCTCTCCTGCAAGAGCTTCCTTCATCAATTAATTACACTGGAATCCTCATCTCAGGGTCTCCAGAAGAACTCGGTCTCAGACAATCTTTTTTGCAAGTTCAAACTCAAAACCAGAAACAGAAAGCACAAACATCGTTAGTCCAAGACCAGCCTCAGAAAACTCCAGTGTTGAGTTTTCAGAAAACAGGACAATTCAGATTATGGCTGATGTAATGACAGCCTCTCAAAGCTTCTAGTATTTACTACTCAGATGCTGTAACAGACTAACGATTCTGTCTGTTGAAAGAGGCACTTTCTTCCAGTGCCCCTGTGTACAAGACCAGCAGGTTTTATTTAGGAAATTACTTAACTTCTCCTATTTACATATATCCTTGGAATTATTAACATCCGGAAAATCGATGAATACCTTTGTGCCTTCTCTTATTGTTTTGCATCTCTCTGTCTGGGCTGAGAGAGGGGAATTGCTGTTGTGCTTCTGTGCAAAGTCATTTTGCAAATCCAGAGGGAGAGATTTTATTTCTCTTTTTTGGGACCTCACTAGGTGGTTCTGGCGATGCAAGGAGGGAGGTGGTGAAGCTAGCCCAGGGGTATGGTTGGCTCATGGTAGGCACCCAGTCAGTCCCCTTCCTTCATTCTGAAGCTGTGACCCACGACGATATTCTAATTGTGTAGTTCTCAAAGTGTGGTCCCATGTCAGAAACATCTGGAGTGCTTGGCAAATGCAGATTCCTGGGCTGCATCCTTCTGAGTCAAACTCTCTGGGGAAGACGGAGAAATCAGCATTTTTTTTAAAGCCCTCTTTTTGAATTTTATGCATTCTAAAGTTAATATATCAGTGTCTCTGACTCAGTCGTTTCCAGTTAGAGAGATCATGAGAATACAAGTGTGTTCACGGTATAGTTTTATCTGAAAATGACAGCAACTCAAGTGAAACTAATGTAGGCTTAGGAAAAACAAAGCAGATTTATAAGTTCACAAAACTAAAAAGTCCAGAATTAGATTTAGGCTCTGCTAGTTCTAGGGTCTCAAAGGCTGCTTTCAGGCTTCTCTTTTCTCCATCTCCTGGCTCTCATCATCTCACTGTGTTTCATTCATGAGCTTCTCAGGTGATAAAAATAAGAGCCACCAACACCTCTGTGCTGACCACTTTTCTGCTAGTGACCTTCAAAGATAGGAGGGCGGGGCGCCTGGGTGGCTCAGTTGGTTAAGCGACTGCCTTCGGCTCAGGTCATGATCCCGGAGTCCCGGGATCGAGTCCCATATCGGACTCCCGGCTCTGCGGGAAGTCTGCTTCTCCCTCTGACCTTCTCTCCTCTCATTCTCAGTCTCTCTCTCTAATAAATAAATAAATAATCTTTAAAAAAAAAAAAAAAAAAACAAAGATAGGAGGGCATCTCCATCCTGGTGGTTGGGGGTGGGGGAATCCCTGGGAGACATCTGATTGGTCTAGCTTAGGTCACATGCCCATCTTTGAACCAATCACTAGCCAGAAGGATGAAGTGCTCTGATAGGTGAGGCCTGAGTCCCGTGTCCATCCCTGGGGCAGAGCCACCGAGGGGGCAATGTCGAGTAAATCCTATAAATGGGTTTCCTCTGAAAAATTCGTATTCTATTGCTAGGAGTCTTGCAAGAGAATAGATCTTGCGTTCATAGAACTAGAATCTGTGTTCTTATTTATTTATTTGAGGACACACTTGGGACAAGTTGGGGGTGGAGCATGGAGCTCAATGTGGGACTGGAGCCCAGGACTCTGAGATGATGATCCGAGTCAAAAGCAGATGCTTAAGGAAGGGAGCCACCCAGGTGCCCCTGAATCTGTGTTCTGTTTTTGTTTTGTTTTGTTTTTTAATTAACATATAATGTATTACTTGTTTCAGGGGTACAAGTCTGTGAATCACAATTCACAGCACTCACCATAGCACATGCCCTCCCCAGTGTCCTTCACCAGTCACCCAATTCCCCCCACCTCCAGCAGCCCTTGGTTTGTTTCCTGAGATTAGGAATCTCTTATAGTTTGTCTCCCTCTCTGGTTTCATCTTGTTTTGTTTTTTTTCCTCTCTTCCCCTATGATACTCTGCCTTGTTTCTCAAATTCCACATATCAGTGAGATCATATGATAATTGTCTTTCTCTGATTGACTTATTTTGCTTAGCCTAATACCCTCTAGTTCCATCCACGGCGTTGCAAATGGCAAGATTTTGTTTCTTTTGATGGCTACATAGTATTCCAATGTATGTATAGACCACATCTTCTTATATCCACTCATCTGTTGATGGACATCTAGTCTCTTTCCATAGTTTGGCTATTGTGGACATTGCTGCTGTAAATATTTGAGTGCAGGTGCCCCTTCGGATCACTATATTTGTATCTTTGGGGTGAATACCTACTAATGCAGTTGCTGGGTCATAAGGTAGCTCTATTTTCAACTTTCTGAGGAACCTCTATATACTGTTTTCCAGAGCAGCTGCACTAGAATCTGTGTTCTTTAAAACTCTTCCAAATGAGTCCACTGATCACCCACATTTGTTGGTAGTGAACCTCAGGGACACATTTACCCTAAAATGACTTGGAAAATCTCAACACCACTGATCTGTCCTCACTGGGGAGTTCAAGTCTTGCCTCTCCCTGCCTAGGGAAATCCAAAAGTGAGGGACTAGGGTGGAAAGCTGGTCCCACTGCTTTAGCTGGGGGGTTAATCTTCTATAAACTGTGTTAGCCAGAGAATGCAAACCCAAACTGTCAACCACTTAGCAGCGAGGAAAAGGTTGGCATTAGAAGGAGCTTTCGAGAAGATTTCTCCTGCTTATCCTCCAGGGAGACAGCAGGTTCCTATAACATCTACCAAGCAGATGTGCTGACGGGAACAGGGACCAAATGGCAAACTTGTTGAAAAGGGAAAATCCAATTGTAATATAGATGATTTCTTGATGAGAAAGTAGCGTACTTCAGTTAGTACAGTCAGATTTCTCCCCTGATAAATGTCAACAGTGGAGAATCTTTTTCTTGAACTGAAAAAATAAAGAGAGAATCTAGTCCGTCTGCATGAGCTTGTTTATATCAAGGCCAGGGAGGGGGAGGAGCAAGAGAAGTCCACGAAATATACCCAGTGTCACTTTACACAACTTGACTGCCCAGAATCGTGATGCTCCTATTGCTGGAGGGGAAAAAGAAAAATTGAGGCACGACCCTAAAGGACTTGGAGTCTAATTTGAAAAGTACATCAGGATGTTGGGAGAAGATGGGGGGAAAGTTGCTGAGAGAAGGTCCTGGTTGTGGCTTTTGTGGCCAGTTTGCTCGCATCAGCATGTCATATGTAAAGAGGGAAACACCATACTGTTTTAATAACACACGTAACGGCCTACACGTACACAGGAGACCATGGTGTTGGCCAATGAAAAAAATTCAATCTCAAGCGCAGGTAGAGCAAGCCCATATTTTAGAGACCAGACGGCTAGAAGAAATCTGGAGTTCTTAATACAGTATGTGTGCTTAAAATAGCCTTGCCACTGAGATGGCCATGATTTGGATTTTGAAACCATGGTTCTGGGAGGGGCGTGACGGGGGAAGCTACTTGAAAGGGGACAATTCAGCCTCCTGTTGGGAAGTGCACGAGACAGCAGGAAATCAGTGTCTCCGTGTGTGTGTGTGTGTGTGTGTGTGTGTGTGTGTGTGTGAGCTCCGCCCACACACTTCCTCCAGCTAACAACAAACTGGCCTCTTTACTGGTGGTTTTATGAGTTTCATCTTGTGCAAGATTTAAACGCTCACCAGATGGGAGTTTATTATTCTGACTTGCTTTGCTTTTGCCCTTACTACTCTTAAAGTATCCTTCTCCATATAAGAACACCTTTCCATGATGAATGTTAACCCAACTTATTGTGGTAATCGTTTTACATAATATCTATATCTATGTCTCTATCTTTATCTATATCTATATGTCATCGTTCATTATGCTATCCATCTCAATCTTAAAGAGTGTTGTATGTCAATTACACCTCAACAGAACCGGAATACAAAAAAAGGATGTGCTTCCTCTCTCTTACAAATAGAACTGGTTATTCATTTAATCATGTATTGAAAAATATTTGCTAAGGGTCTACAATGAGCTATGCGTGGTATTACGCACTGAAGATAGAACAATGTATAAAAACAGACAAGAATTCCTATCTCTTTGGAGCTTATGTTCTAGAAATATACTGTCCAATATGTCAGCCATTGGCCACGTGAGCTTTTAAGAACTTGAAAATTGGCTAGTCTTTTTTTTTTTTTTTAAGTCATCTCTGTGCCCAGTGTGGGGCTCAAACTTACAACCAGAGATCAAGAGTTACATTCTCTACCGACTGAGTCAGCCAGGTGCCCTGAGAAGTGGCTAGTCTAAATTGAGTTGTGCCATAAATACAAAATGTGGGATTTCAAAGACTTAGTGTTGAAAAAAGAGTGGAAAGTACATCAATATTTTTATACTGATTACATTGATATTATACTGATTACAATGATAATATTTTGGATATTGAGTCAAGTACAATATTTTTACGTGTTTTTCTTCATTTTTTTTTAGTGTGGCTACAAGAAAATTTAAGATTATATATGTGGCTTGAAGTATATTTCCATTGAATAGCGTTGTTCTAGAGAAGTGCTTCTGAGGCAGGGACAATTTTTTTTTTTAAGATTTATTTATTTATTTATTTGACAGAGAGAGAGAGAGAGATCACAAGTAGGCAGAGAGGCAGGCAGAGAGAGGGGGTAGCAGGCTCCCTGCTGAGCAGAGAGCCCAGGACCCTGAGATCATGACCTGAGTCAAAGGCAGAGGCTTTAATCCACTGAGCCACCCAGATGCCCCTGAGGTGGGGGTGATTTTGCACCCCTCCCAAGACATGGGGCCAACAAAAAATGAGTTTTCCTTTTCTAGCTCTGAATCTATCATCGTTTCAGAAGTTCAAACTTTCTGATCCAACCTTTGAGAGGTTCTTATGCATCATACCTTGGAATTAATGGAGCCGTCCCCAGGTGGTTTCTACATTTCTCTGCATAGTTGTTGACAAAGCTGAGATCCTGGTGGAGGAGGTACTAGAGAGGATATGACCTCCAGTTGACCTGTGAGCTAGACCCAGGCAGTTAGAGGTTACCCCCCCCCCCAACTAACACACATACTCTCCCCTTTCCTTGCGCTAAAGCTCCAGCCACCATTCCTGAGCTAAAGCTGGACCAAGGACAGAGCCTTGAGAGAGTAAGGAGTTGTGGAGACCATCTAGGTAATATACATGAATGAATTGCGTTAAAGCTTCTATATCAACTGTTAAGATTCTGGCAGGCTGCAGCCGAGATCACCTCATCTCCCAGCCACCCCTAAGTTCCCTGGCTTATTAACCCCACCACCCATCCATCTGGAAGAGTATGCCTCTTCCCCTCTCCTTGTCCTAGCTCTGTGGGGCCAGTTTGCCAACCAACACTCCCCCAGGATTTTGAGGTAGGCATTTCTTCTTTTCCTTGGTAGTTTTACAGCAGATAGCTATGTCCCTTAACAATATCATTTCATTCTGCCTAATTTTAGCCTTATATAAATGGAATCGCGTGTATGTATTCTTTTTACCTTGTTTTTTTTTTTTTTTTTTTGCTCAGTATTATATTCTTTGGATTCATCCTTATAGTTTCACTAGCTCTCTTATGTTTATTTGCACTGCTGTAGTCATGTAGAATACTATATTCCTGTAATAATGTCATGTAACATAGTATATACTATATTATTACATGACTATACAATGTATTTATCCAGTCTGTCTACAAGGCACACTTAGGCTATTTCCCCTTTGAGGCTGTCTTGAACAATGTGCTTATGAACATCTGAGAACATGAATGTTGAGCTCACGTGCATCAGTTTCTCTAGGGTTGGTTCTCACCAAATTTTAATTCAAAAATCTCTGCGGAATCTAATTCTGCGTCTGTGCCTGAGGTTGAGTAAAAGCAACTCTTCTGGATCTCTTGCTAGAGTGTTAAAGAACAAAATTCAGCTGGATAAATTTGAAAATCTAATTGGCTTTATTAAGCAACTCATGAACTGGGCGGCATCCCATCTAGCAAGCAGAGAGGAGCTCCGAGCGGTTGTAGAAAATGGAAGGGTATTTTTTTTTTAAATAGGAAAGAGTGGGGGGCAAGGAAATTATAAGAAAGAAAGAAAGAAACAAAGAAACAAAGAAACAAAGAGAGGGATAGAGAGGAAAGAAGGCAGGCAGGCAGGCCGATGGGGGAGGGAGGGAGGGAGGATTTTTCCCGTCAAGGTCACCTTTCCTTAGGGGGAATGCTGGGGGTCTTTTTAGGTGGATTGTTCCTTTGTATTAACAGATAGAGAGGGTCCCTGTGACAGATTACCTCCTTGGTGTTGACCAGAAAATTCTCGACACTTCTTGGGGGATGTTGGAACTGCAATTAGGCTAGGTATTAAACCCAGGTTTGGTGACATAGCCTAAGTGACCCCATTTTCATCTTGTGGTTTTCATAAAGACTCTCAAAAGTACCTAAACCTCATTCTAGCTCCAACTTTTAACCTTCAGTGCTCGTCAAGATCAAAGCCCTAAGGACTCTCTCCTGAGCTTTTTCCATTCTTCCCCATGTGTTTGCACAAAGGAGCAAAGAGCTCTTTTGTTTCGTGTCTATGAACTAGCTAACAGGAAAATCTGACCCTGTTTGAAACTTTTCACTGACTCCCAGGTACCCTCGGTGAAAAGTCCCAAATGCTTACTACAGGGTCAGAGTCCCCTCTGAGCTGCCTGTGTGGTTGCGGGCCACACACAATCCTACATATCCCTTTGGGTGCCATACCGGATGGTTTAATGTTCCCATTACACCATGTGATTGTTCACATGACCATGCCTTTGGCCATACTCTTTTTTTTTTCTGCCTGGAGCAACTTCCCCAAATCCTGTTTCCACGTAAGCTCCTATGCAAACTTTAAGACTCAACTCAAATATCATCTCCAGGCAGCCCTACTCCTTGTTACTCCCTTATCCTTGGCCAGACTGGGTGCCCTTTGCCTGTACCCCCACATCACCAGTCACTTCTCTCTGTCCTAATGTTCATTACACTGTCTTGTAATTGTCAGTCCTTCCCACTGTGCTGAGAGCTCCTCCAGAGGAGGGACCCTTCCTTACTAACCTCTGTATTTCCAGGGTTAAACACAGTGGGATGATGGTTAATATTATGTATCGACTTGACCAGATCATAGGGGTACTCAGATATTTAGATATTTCTCGACGTGTCTGTGGATGAGATTAGCGTCTGCGTAGAACAGATTGCTCTCCCTAAAGTGCGTGGGCATCACCCAATCCACTGAAGGCCTGAAGAGATCGAAAAGACAAGGGAATTTGCTTTCTCTGCCTGACTCCTAGGCCCAAGACATTGTTCTTCTCTTGAGCTTGGACCAGGACTTAACGCGATAGGTACTCCTGGTTCTCAGGCCTTCAAGACTGGAACTATATCAATGGCTTTCTTGGGTTTCTCCCTGGGTCAGTCTCCAAAATCAAGTGAATCAGTTTTTCTGAATCAATCAATCTATCCATCATATATATATCCTATATGTACTATTGATTCTGTTTCTCTGGAGAATCCTAAAATACCTGGTAAATGCTAAGTAAATATTTGTTGAGCTGAGCTGAAATTGGCATTTGAGCTTGAACTTGGCTTCGATGGAAGTCCCATTGGTTATGCTGCAAATAACTGTGTTAGAAATGGCCTCTCCCAGAGTTGTGCAGTCCAGAGCCCTACTAAACTCCACCCCATTCCTCTTGCTATTGTGGTTGTCCAATCAAGAAGAAATCGTCTCCTTGTGACCCACTTCTCTTCCTGATTTCTATCCTCAAAACACAGAGTTGCTATCTAACATTAATTAGAACCACTTTCAGAATCACCTAATACCACTGTGGGAAGTAACTACATCCTTAAATGAGTGTTTCTTAATGCAAATACACTTTCATCTCAGAACACATGTTTTCAATAGAACATAGCTTGGTGTTTATAGAAGTATACAGTTTATCCTTAATAATCCAGGATTTTTTTTGTACCTCACGGTTATCTTTCAGAATATAAAGAAATCAGCTTACCATACTCTAAATAAAGTATAGGATATCAGTTTAAAATTTAACTGGCTGAACAGAAATGTTCGGGAAGATTCTCTTCCAATATCTGATATGTTTAATTTTTCTTCTGTGGCTCTGTCCTAAAAGTCAAAAGCAAGTCACAAAGTCCAGTAAATTAAAGAGTTCATCTAGTTGGATCCATGAAAACAGTTAGGTTATTAATTCCTTGCAAGTGGAGGCAGCATCTTCACTGGTGGCGAATATGACAGAATTCTGATCAGGGTAGTAGATGTTCACTTAGGCATTCCCTCTTTTGATTGTGGCTATGTAAAGACAGGACCGCAGAAAGAGAGAGGTCTTATTCTTTCAGTAAGCTTCAGAGTAAAAAACATCTATATAAAAATGTGCATGAGAGATCAGACTAAAACAAGAACAAAATATTTTTCCTACCCTTTCAAGTCCAACACCTTCAAACCATGGAGAGTCCAACGGTGGAGGGAAACCAATTCAGAGACCACATTACCCAGAATTCGCAAGACATTCAGTTAGTGCTGAGTTTAATAATTTAATATTTCAAATAACCGTTCCACACCTCGTGTCCAACAAGATTATTAATGCTGGATCTTTGTAACTCTCAATTTAAAATTCTGCCGCAGTCCTTCCCTAGAACACTCTCTTCTGTCAATGAAATGACTGCCTCTTCCTAAGGCTCGCTTGTTCCCTCACCTTTGCCCAAGCTGGTCCCCTGTCTGAAATTCTTCTCTTCTATTTTCACATGTCAGGCCTTTGAAGCCAACCCAGGGACTCCTTCTGCCATAAATCCTCTCTTGATTGTGCCCTGCAGCCCCCCCCCACCCCTGCCCAGGTAATGGCAAGGCTCTCCCTCTGCGCGTTCCCAGCATGCCTTCTGTTTTCTGCTGTATGACACCCAGGGGCATGGCCTTAAGTGTCTGGCTCACCCCTAGATTTGAATCCTTTTCTGCCATGAGCTGGTTAAGTGACCTCAGGCAAAATGCTTATCTTCTTTAGGCCTCAGTCTCTTTACCAATAAAATGGACAGAAACATAACACCAACCTCAAGAAGTTCCTATGAGGACTTAATAACATAATGAATGCAAAACAATTCACAGCCAGGTACATAGTAAGCATTCATTTAAATATTAGTCCTCAGGGGCACCTGGCTGGCTCAGTCAGGGGAACTTGCAGCTCCCAATCTCGGGGTTTTGAGTTCAAGCCCCATGTTGGGTGTAGAGATTGCTTAAAAATAAAAATATAAATCTTAAAAATAAATAAATAGATAAATATTAGTTCTCGTTAGGATCATGCAATGATATTGGCTTAAAGTTTTAATATCTGACCTCATACATTGTAGACTTTTTATGTTGAAGAATATGATATCTCCCCTAATGAAATCTAAGCCTCACAGGGGCATGGGTGAGTTCATCTTCTGTGCCAGTATCCGTTAGTGTCTCTAAACTTAGTGGCTGAAACCACATACTTAGTGTGTCTTCAATTTTTAGCTTGTTCCACAATCACCTGGAGGGTTTTTTGGGGTGTTTGTTTGTTTTACAAAAAGGTCACTCGTTTCTACTCCCAGAGTGCATGATCCCCTAGTTCTAAGATGAGTCGGAAAATCTGTGCCTCTGACAGGTGCCTGGGAGATGCTGAGGCGGCTGGGCTGGAGAATACACTCTGAGAGATGCTGAGTGTGCTCAGGATCGGGATCGATCGCGATCGCGTGGTTGGCGGTTGGGGAGGGGCTCAGCTGGGCAATTCCGCTGCTCTCAGTTGTGCTCCCCTCAGGCATCCACGGTCAGCTGCTGGTCCTCCCCACTGCCGTTTCTGGGGAGTAGCCGGCTGCCAAATGAGGAGGCCTGTATGAGGAGGTCACCTCTCTCTCTCCCACGTGCAAGAGGCAGGGCCTTAGACTCCGCCCCCTGATGGGGGGCGGGCAATCACATTGCAAGGGGGCGTGGCTAAAGAGAAATCTGCAGTAGGCCGGCTTTGCTATCTAAGGCAGCACCGCTGAGTGTAATACCCACCTACTGTGCAGGAAACCCTCGCTGCAAGAGTAAATGTTTCTCCTAGCAAACGAATTTTAAAATTTTGCAACTGGATTACTTTATTGGTGCACTGCAGCCTAGCCTAGCATGCCCAGGGGACTGCTGCTGAGCCCTGCCCAGGGTTTCCGGCTTACCTGCTGTGGAATCTTTACCCTGAGCCTCAGGGGTTTTCATGAATAGAATGGAGATTGGAATTCTCATCTCAGGGAGTTGTAATTTGAGAAGCAGTATAACTTAACCCCACTACACCTCAGTTTTCTCATCTGAAAAATGGGCACAAATCATTGCACGGGGGCTTAGTACAGTGGCGGTAGCGGTCAGTCAATGTGGGATCCAACGTCGCACTCTGGCTATAGAAATCCCAGCTTCTGCCCAACTTGCTGCCAAAAGAGGTGCCCTGAAATGGCCCAGGTGAAGAACTCCAGGTGCCTGAATGCTGCCCAAGGGGCCAGGCTTTGAAAATTTGTACCCGCAAGCAGCCTCCACCACCCTGCCAGCTAACCTGTAGGGCCCAGGGTTCCCGCCTGCTGGACACCTCTGCCCCACTTCTTCAACTACCCCCAGCTGCATGGCCTCCACCTACAAAGCAAAAGTAGGTCACCTTGATATTTCAGGTTTTAGAGGCAGGCCAGATGCAGGAGAAAGGAATGGAGTGGGTAGAGCCAATTACCGGGCATCAGAGGTCGAAGGAGGGGAATTCAGAGAATCTTTGTAAAGTCCTTACACAGGGCAGGGGGAAGAGAGGGAGGGAAAGGAAGTATGGCTGGGAGGAGAGGGAGAGAGAGGAAAGGAGGGAAGAGAGATGGAGGGAGCCTGGGAGGAGGAGGATTGATTTCCTGACAGCGGGCAGACAGTTGCAGGGCATCCTCGGAGATAGGAGGCTGGAGATATTAAGTGAGCGATCCAGTCTGCAGCCCATTTGATTGCCCTCTGCTAAGGCTTTCAGAGTGGTCCCTGGGGCTTCAGTCCCTCTAGGTGACTCCCATTTAGGTCAGTCTTAATGGGTCCCCTGCTGAGAAGCCCTTGGACTGTGCAGTTAAAAATGCCTCATTCAAATAATCACCATCAGAACCAAAAAGGCCTCTGGGCTGGGAAGGTGAGCTCAGGCTGCTGTTCTGGGGTAGCCTGGAGCTAGGCAGCTTCTCAGCCTTCCTTCTCCAGGAAGAGGGCAGGGCTGGGCCTTCTGGGGCTTAGCACTCTGAATGACACACAGGGGCCTGGCGCTGCCTACGTACCCAGGATCAGATTTCAGGTCAGGTCCGGATGGCAGAAGGGGGGGGGAATTGCAAGGCCTCTGGAATTTCCCCCCAGGAGGGCTTGAGGCCAGTAGGTAGGGCTCACTTCCTGGGTAGAAGCCACAGTTGCAGGCTCTGGGGAGACTTTGGGGAGCCTAGGGGGCCAGAGATCCTGCTCCCAGGCAGCACAGATTGCCAGGAGGGGACAGAGAGGCAACAGAAACCAATGAGTGATGAAAATGACTTTAGGAAGTGGAGGGAATACGTCGTAGGAGGGGGTGCTAATGCTTGACGCGGAGTAGGGGACCGCGGAGAAGGGCATCATTAGGCAAAGTGGCCAGGGAAAGCCTCTCTAGGGATAAGACCCTCCAACCGAACCCTGAATGTTGTTGTAACCAAATGCAAGAGCAGTTATCAAATTGAACACAATTTGCAAGAGTTGAAAGCAAAGAACTCTTTTGTACCTGTAATAAGGCAGGAGACAAGGAGAGAGCTCTCAAGGCATTGCCTCCCCCTGGGGTTAGTACAGGAAGCTTTCATTCAGTGCCTGGGGGTGGGGGCAGGGGTAGGGAGCTTGGAGGGGCGTTTTTGGTTCAAAAAATGGCAGAAAACTCTACCCAGAGGAGGAGATCTTAGTGCTGTAATGACCTAATGGTAACCTGAGGTCCTCTGTGGGTGGGTGGGGGGGGAGTTCTGAGCTGTCCCTCAGTTCCAGGCTAGCCCAAGATAAGGAGCTATCAGGGGAGACGCCTAGTTGGGCATCTCCTTGGCTGGAATATTTGGTTTGTTGGTTCTGCAAAACAAAACACATTCCTTCCCTGCTTCTGTCCCTTCCCCTCCTCCCTCATGCCCTAGCATTCGGCCCCCTTATCTGAGTGGCTTCCTCTGGCATCCACGCTAACATGATGTTGAAGCTAAGATCTGAGGACAGGGTATCCTGGAGGGAGGGAAGGGCAGGCAAAGGGCCTGAGTTCAGAACCAGCTTGGCATGTGAAAGCAGACAGGCCAGTGTGACGAGACCAGGGTTCTCAGACTTGAAAGTAGTCATACCTTGTATATCACCGCACTGTGCCTGAATCTTGAGAGCCTCATTGAGTCCATTAAATAAAAAATCCAACCAAGTAAATTGTAAAGATCTAATTGGCTTTATTAATCGATTCATGAATCGGGCAGCATCCCAGCTAGCTGGTAGAGGGATGCTCTAAGGGGCTATGGAAAAAAAAAAAAAGAAAAAGAAAAGGGTCTTTTGAAAGGAGAGAGGCAGCAGAAAAAAGGGAATTAGCTCAGAATCCATCGTTTTAGGCAAGGTGGCCCTCCGAAAGGGAATGGAAGGGGTCTACCAGTAAACTTCTTAGGGTTGACCAGGAAATGCCACGTGGACTGGTTAAAGCTTACATTAAGGGGGGTGAAACTGTAGTTTGGTTAGGTATTATGTTCTTAGTTGTGACACCGTGTTAGGCCAGTGGTTTCCTTTCTAATGATTCTGAAAAGGAGATTCTGTGTTTCATTAATGTTCATGGACCATGCTGACTTCCTGGATGTCCAAGAATTTTCTTGGCATATTTATGATTATTTAACTACATAGTCTAACTGATGCCCCTCCCTTCCTCCACTCTATTTATGTGCTAAGGAGAATGGTTCACATGAGTCATACTCGAATCTAGGTCCCACCTTCACTGCATTTTCTGAGCTCCCAGGACGCTCCTGGGGAACTGTTCTTTCTGGTAGGGCTCAGTTTGGGGATGAATGGAGGACCTGTGCCTTGTACTCCCTTAAGAAGGGGTCAGGCTATCCCCAAACAGGGACAACGTCATCCCTAGGGGTCGTTGACCCACCTGACATACCAGCACCAACCACAAGAGTTGTGAGGACGGACGAGCAAGGCATGACAGCTCAAGGGACCCAGCTTGGAAGCAGACAGCCCAGGGTTCGAATCCAGCTGAGCCTCTAAAGGCTGTGTGATTCGAGGCAAGTTAGTTGACCTCTCAGCACCTCTGACTCTCCAGCCACAACATTTGTTTAGGGCATTTCACTTTCTAAGTAAGGCGAAGGGGATAAAATGATGCCTTGGAGTAATTAATGCATCTCAGAATATCAGCGACAGTCCGCCGCAGTCACCAGTGATGGCTCTGGAACCTGACCACCTGGTCGACATCGTGAGTCTTCCCTTTGCTACCAGTATGATCCTTCATGGAGAACATGAGTACTCTGTACCTCAGTTTTCCATATTAGGGAGGTATTAACAGCGGCTGCCTCGTTAGGTTGTTTTCAGAACTCAGTGAGGTGGCAGAAGAAATCCCTTAGAACAGTGTTTGGAATATATTCAATAAATGCGCTAGCTCTTGTTATTTAAATGTGCTTCAGTACCTGAAACATAGTAACTCACACTAGATAAATTGTAGCCATCACCGTAGACACAGCCCATAGAAAGGAAAACTTCAAACCTAACAGTTTCTGGTGAGTTCTCTAGTGTTGCCGCCACACTGTGCTTAAACTTGCACAGATGCATTGCCCTCACCTGGACGCTTGTGACAGTGCAGATTGTTTAGCCTCAACTGTCCCCCACTCCCCCAGGGTTTGGGATTCAGCTGGTCTGGGTAGGGGCCTGATAACTCCCACCTATAATGAGTCCCAGGCAAAGCTGGTTCTGGGAAGATGGAGGTCATGGTCCAATTCCCAAGGAGCCATCTTGTTGTCAAGCTCTGGCTCCATGAGCTGTCCATCAACCACGGCCCCACCTCCACACAGCCTTCTCAAAATGGCAGCCTACCCAGAAAGGGGGTTGGCAGAATTCCTTCTCCCACCCTCTCTTTTGATGCTTACTACTACCTTGTGACCTTGCAAGCCATCACCTGAGAACCAGGGGATTCATCTAAAAAGACCAAGCCCTTCCCCCTACCCATGAGCCTAGAAATAGGCTTTCCCGGTAATACTGTTCAGCCTCTGGCCAGTCCTGATTCAGAAAGGGTTAATGGGTTTTTTGGGTTTTTTTTTTTTTTTTTTTTTGCTTTGATGGACCCCCGATGTAAAGGGGTAACATTTCCTCTGGTTCCAACCCTATAATTAAATCAGTCGTTCTAGGGAATGGTAGGACTCGAAAAGATTAAGAGCTATGTTTTGTTACTCGTTAAGAAAAATTCCCTTCATTCTGAATTTCATTAGCTTTGTGTTAATATTGTGACCAAAATTAATTTTAGACCGAAGTCAAAACCATTATTCTACATTTCCCTTAAAATGTATTTTACCTTCAGAAACTTGGCAAGTGGGAAAATGCAGTTCACTATTAAAATGGGCCTTGCTAATTTGCAGTATTATCTTCAGAGAATTGTGGAGGAAAACAAGAACTAGCACACAGAATGATAGGAAGAATTTGGAGAAGAAAACATGGGACTAGCACAAAAGAAAAAATAGCACCTCAGACCTAAAGGAACAGTGGGATTCCCTATCTTGACCCTTGTAACTAATTCTGCAATAAACATGGAAGTGCATGTATCTTTCAACTTAGTGCTTTCATTTTCTTTGGGTGAATTTTACGAGTAGTAAAATCGCTGAGTTGTAGGGTAGCTCTATTTTTAATTTTTTGAGGAACCTCCCTACTGTTTTCCAGAGTGACTGTACCAGTTTGCATTCCCACCAACCTTGTGAGAGGGTTCCCCTTTCTCCACATCCTCACCAATACCTGTCGTTCTTGTGTTTTTGATTTTAACCTTTTTAGGAGATGTGAGGTGGTATCTCACTGCAGTTTTGATTGGCCGTTCCCTGATGATGAGCAATTTTGAGCAGCTTTTCATGTGTCTGTTGGCCATCTGTATGTCTTCTTTGGAAAAATGTTTATTCAGGTCCTCTGATTGATTATTTATTTATTTGTTTGTTTGTTTGTTTATTTTAGAAAGATAGTGTGCGAGCAAGGTGAGGGGCAGAGAGAGAAGAAGAGAGAGAACCCTAAGCAGACTCTGCTCAGGGTTCAATCCGAGAACCCTGAAATCGTGACCTGAGCTGAAATCAAGACTAATTTCAACCCAACTGAGCCCACTCAGGTACCCCCTGACCATTTTTAATTGGATTATATGTTTTGGGAGGCTTGAGCGTCCATCCATAGATGAATGGATAAAGAAGATGTGAGATAAACACACACACACACACACACATACTGGAATATTATTCATTCATAAAAAAAGAAATCGTGTCATTTCCAACCACATGGATGGATCTAGATGGTGTAGTGTTAAGTGAAAATCAGAGAAAGACAAATAGCATATGATTTCACTCACACAAGGAATTTAAGAAACAAACGAACAAAGAAAAAAGTGACAAACCAAGAAACAGACTCAACTATAGAGAGCACAGTGGTGGTGACCAGAAGGGGGAGGGGAGGGAGGTTGGGTGAACAGGTGAAGGAAGTGAAGAACACACTTAGTGGGATGAGCACTGAGAAATGTATAGGATCGTTGAGTCTTATGGAACATCTAGAACTCATATAGCACAGTAAGTTCGTGATACTTTAATGCGAAATAAACAAAGGAACAGTGAGAAAATATTTTCTGCAAAAGGCCAGATAGTAAATACACTCAATGTTTTGGGCTGTATAGTTTCTGTGGCAGCTGCCCCACTCCACTCTTGTTTGGTGAAAAATAACCACCAACAACCTATGAACCAGTGATTGGGGCTGGGTTCTGCTAAAACCTTACTTACGGACATGAAATTTAATGTCATACCATTTTTGCACATCACCGATATTCCCTTCTCTCCCCCGCCCCCGCCAGCAGCTATTTAAAATAATTAAAACCATTCTTAGCTCTCGGACTGTACAGAAAGGGATGGAAGCGAGGTCTGGCCCGTAGCTCATAGCTTGCTCATTGCTGACCTACAGCAAACAACCTGCCTGAAGCATCATCTCTGCTTTCGAAAACGCTATCAGTATGTTAGGGAAATATTAGTCAGGCTTGTTTTTTCCTTGCCTACCTGAGAGGGGTCATTGAGGGATAAAACATCCTGCTGAGCTGCTGGGGGAAAGAGGTATCAGGGGGATGCAGGCGTTGAAAATGCGAAGGAGGGGTGCCTGGGTGGCTCAGTGGGTTGAAGCCTCTGACTTTGGCTCAGGTCATGATCTCAGGGTCCTGGGATCGAGCCCCGCATTGGGCTCTCTACTCAGTGGGGTGCCTGCTTCCCCCTTTCTCTGCCTGCCTCTCTGCCTACTTGTGATCTTTCTCTGTCAAATAAATAAATAAAATCTAAAAAAAAGAATGAGAAAGAAAGAAAGAAAGAAAGAAAGAAAGAAAGAAAGAAAGAAAGAAAGAAAGAAAAAGAAAATGTGAAGGAATCTGAGCCCAGTCAGAGAGTTCCTCTTCAGTCCAGACACCAGTCAGGGACTGGCAAATGAAAGATGTCTAAATGGCTTCTTTTGGCATTATGTCAGTCTGTGTCCCACTGGCAAATGACCAGATTCTGAGTCCAGATGATCTAATTTCCAGGACTTTCCCCCCACGGGCATAAGCAAAAATACTTGCACAAGGGCATTCCTGGCAACATTGTTAGTCATAGAGAAAAACCAGACAGACACAGCTGGAACATCCCCATTCAGTGCTGCTTAAGAAATGCATGGGACATTCGCACCATGGAATACTATGCAGCAGTTAAAAAGGATGGGGTCAGCTTTTATACACTGGTGTGGATCAGTGTCCAAGACACACTCTTAAGGACAAAAAGAAGTTCCAGAATTGTGTGTTTAGTATTCTCCCTATGTCTGTTTGAATACCGATAGTAAAAAAGGTCGGGAAGGAAAAATCCTATACTACACGCAGCAGTTATCTTGGGGGATGAAGACAATGATGGGCTTTAAAATTTTATTTTAACCTTTCTGTACTCTGGACTGTTTGTGACCTATTTTTTTTTTTTTTTTTTTTTGGTTATTGTTGTTGCTTTATACGATGGTTAACTTTAGGTGTCAGCTTGACTGGGATATGGGAACTATTCCACTGGTTTTCCTGGGTCTGTAGCTTGCAGATGGCAAATTGTGTGATTTCTCAGTCTTCATAATCTCCTGAGCCAATTCCTTATCATAAATCTATTTTAGATATTTAGATATAGATGTAGATATAAATATAAAGATGTATGTATCTATGTAGACAGACGTGTTTGTACCTCTTATCTATTTATTCATCTATCATCTATCTCATATTGGTTCTCTTCTCGAGAGCCCTAACAAATACACTTTCATAATATAAAATTAATTTTTAAAAGCGCTCTCTTCACAATAGGGGTGCTCAAACACAATAGGGTGTTGTCAAACAAGGAAAGGCTACCCCCAAGCTGCATAATTTTACTTACAATTATTGTTGAAAAAGAAAGAAAGAAGCTGAGTAGTTCATTTTTTCTTTCACTTTTCATTCTGTCAATATTTATTATGCAATTGGGTAATGGGGTTCATGGGAGTATTCTTCAAATGTATTTACTCTTTCAGTCTACATTTGCTGTACAAACACTCTGTTAAGCAGTGGATTCTAATTTAACAAGATTTATGTGACTTTGAAGGAAGTTTTTCAAAGAGTTGTTTCCAAAGATGATTGAATATGTTGGAAGGTACAATATAACTGTTCACATACCAGCGATCAGACTGTTATTATTTTAGAGACATACTTCATGGAAATTAGGAAAGCAGGCCATAGTAACCATAAGATCAGGTGATATCATCCTTTTTTTTTTTTTTTAATTTTTTTTACAGGTGATATCATCTTTGTCTTTGGTTTTAAAATGGAGGCTTGGGGTGCCTGGGTGGCTCAGTGGGTTAAAGCCTCTGCCTTCAGCTCAGGTCATGATCTCAGGGTCCTGGGATTGATCCCCGCATCAGGCTCTCTGCTCTGCGGGGAGCCTGCTTCCCCCTCTCTCTCTGCCAGCCTCTCTGCCTACTTGTGATTTCTCTCTCGGTCAAATAAATAAAATCTTAAAAAAAAAAAAAATAAGGGGCGCCTGGGTGGCTCAGTGGGCTAAAGCCTCTGCCTTCAGCTCAGGTCATGATCGCGGGGTCCTGGGATCGAGCCCCTCATCGAGCTCTCTGCTCAGCAGGAAGCCTGCTTCCTCCCTCTCTCAATGCCTGCCTCTCTGCCTACTTGTGATCTCTCTCTCTGTCAAATAAATAAATAAATAAATCTTTAAAAAAAATAAAAATAAAAATAAAAAAATAAAATAAATAAAATAAAATGGAGGCTTACTTGTTTCACTTTCATAAAGTCACACAATTAATACGTGCTAGATTGACAATGTAGATGTGTCTGACTTCAAAGACCACGCTCTTTCTTCCAGTGTCAGAGACCAAGATCCCTTCCCCTCTTTTGTCATTATTATAAAATTTCAAATTTTTTTTTCTTTTTTTTTTTTAAATTTTTTTATTAACATATAATGTATTATTTACCCCAGGGTACAAGTCTGTGAATCATCAGCCTTACACATTTCACAGCATTTACCCTAGCACATACCCTCCCCAGTGTCCATATCCCTATCCACCCCCCAACCTCCCAGCAACCCTTAGTTTGTTTTGTGAGTTTAGGAGTCTCTTATGGTTTGTCTCCTTCCCCATCCCATCTTGTTTCATTTCTCTTCCCCACCCCCCCATAACCCCCTGCCCTGCCTCTCAAATTCTTCATATCAGAGCAATCATGTGATAATTGTCTTTCTCTGACTGACTTATTTCGCTTAGCATAATACCCTC
>CM052805.1:9045718-9131237 GCA_028533885.1 Nasua narica | reverse complement strand
CCGTTGCTTTGGAATCACTTTTCCAAACGTCCTACCTTTCCGAAGGTGGTCGATTTTCTGCTCCTAGAATTGCTCTTCTTCCTCTCTTCTCCCTCCTGTTGAGTATGCTGGCTTTTAAAATGATTTATTAACTATCTAGATGAACTTCTGGGTTCCGACTCTATCTCAACCTCCTACTTCTCCGCCATCTTGCTCCTCCAAAATTTCAAATTTTTAACTAGGACATGTAGCCACCCAGACTCCCCAATAATTAGGTTTGGACATATAACTAAATTCCAAGTGGGAGAGGAAGTAATCTGTTTTGTCTTCTAGGAAACCTTCCTAAGAGGTAGCTACCATTTCCCTTTGGCCTCTTCTTCCTTCCTTTGTTTTTCCTACTGGCTGAACCACCAGTAGCCATCTTGGTATATGTGCTGCCGAAGCGAGCACACCAGTAGCCATCTTGGATGATGAGGTCAAAATCATGTATATAGATGAATATAGATACATATTTCTTTTTTTTTAAGATTTTATTTATTTATTTATTTATTTATTTATTTATTTATTTATTAGAGAGAGAAAGTGAGAGAGAGCATGAGAGGAGAGAAGGCTAGAGGAAGAAGCGGACTCCCTGTGGAGCTGGGAGCCCGATGTGGGACTCGATCCCGGAACTCAAGGATCATGACCTGAACTGAAGGCAGTCTGAAGGCAGTTGCTCAACCAACTGAGCCACCCAGGCGCCCTAGATACATCTTTCTATATATGAATATAGAAAGAGTGTGAATCCCCAAGAACTATGGGGCTTCTTTATAGTCTCAGACTGCCTGCCTCTAGATGTCATTTATATGAAAAAGAAATGCATTTCTATTAAGTCAACATCATTAGGATTTTATTGCAGTTGAACCTAATCCTATTCAACTGTTAGAGCATAGTGCCCTCCAATTTGTCATCACTTTGGGGGAAGAAGCCCTAAAACTACTACCCATAGCCATTTCATCTCAAAAAGTCTTGAGGCAATCAGGCTGCATAAGGCAAGACCCATAAATATATAGCTGATTCAGAGGGAATGCGGGACGGCACCTGGGTGGCTCAGTCAGTTAGTGTCTGACTCTTGATTTTGACTTAGGTCATGATCTCAGGGTTGCGAGATGGAGCCCTGTATTGGCTCTGTGCTGAGCGTGGAGCCTGCTTGAGATTCTCTCTCTCCCTCCCCACTCCCACACACACTCTCTCTCTAAAAAAAAAGGGGGGGTGCATGATAGAGTTCTTCCGAAAGCCATTGGTGATGGAGATTCAATGCTCCCCAAATAATATTTTGACTTCTCCTTCACTTTTCTCGACTTTCATGCTCAAAGCAATAAACTAAGATGGAATGTGAGGAAGAGAGGTCAGGAGAAAGCGCTCTACCTACTTCTCCTAAACACCATGTGCAGGTTCATTCTTAATAAACCTATTTAAAAATATTAGAATTGTAGCAGAGTAAATAGTTTCAGATTATAAATGTATTGAGGACACACACGAAATATCTTCTGTAAACATTATTTCAAGTGTATTAGATTTATATAATATTTGCTTAAAACTGTATTTTCTCCTCTTGAACTGTCAAGGGACTTGACTAAAAATATGCTTTTGTCCATTTTCGATAAAGCTAAACTTATTCCCAGGAATTTTTCAAGTAAGACTAACTCAGAGAAATAACAAGAGAAAAGCTGAGGCTTACAGCCTTTCTACCTTATTCAGAATCCCAAAAAAGTACCCTACATGACATTTAGGAAATAGAAACATAATATTGTAGCATAAACGGACAGTTCCTACTAAAATGTTTTAAAGAAAGATACAGAATTTCATTATTTTTGCCTTTGTGCTGATTTTTAAAAATTATATTTTCATTATCATGTTTTTGTGCTATAGGAAATAGTACCCTGAAATATGGAATTAACCTTTAAAGTTTGAAATTTCCTTTTTAAAAATTTAAATACAAAGATTTACAAAAGCCAATAACTATCTACTTTCATTTTGTTCACAGTGCTACGTTCATTTTTTAAGCACGGCTCACCCAGCAATTCCTAATTAGTGGTAACCTCCAAATGGGTGTCATTTTTGTTTAAATTCAATCTCCATTTTTTTTCGCTTCATGATTCTTGTTCATTTTCAATGTAACTATGGGGGAAAAAAAGAGTGATTTTTCCAAAGGCAGGTATTAAATATAAACCAGCTATGGGCTTATGTATCTCAGAGGGTCCCAAAACTATGTACCCATGCGTGAGACCTAAATACAAGATCACAGGGTAACTGTTTAATACATTTATGCCTTAATGGCTCTTGAAAAATATGCTACTTTTTGGACAACCACATTTTTTAAAAATAGATACCCAATGTTTTTTTCCCCAAAACACACTGAATACATATGCTCTAAGAAGGTGATAGTTTGACATTCTGGTTGCAGGCAAAGACAAACTTTCCAATTTACCCAACACAACAGTTTCAAGTCAGAAAATATCAAGGGGAACAAATTCGAATTGCAAGCCCTATTTGGACAGGCCCAAAGGACTCTCTCTTCCTGTGCCCACCAAGATAGGGGATAAGAAGGCAGTGTCTTCTATAGCATTCAGTATGTTCTCAACATGTACTGTTTCCATGAGTGCTCTCCTATTTAGGCTTGTTTTGTCCTAACGGTGCTTATGTGAGCTCCACTGTTATTTTCTCGAGCAGTTTGAGTGCGAGACAACCTACCCACCAGCCCACCAAATGGTTCAGAAATTACTGGAGAAAATGGCATAGAAAGAAAAATGCAGCTTTTAAAGAAATGATTACCTTGCATCCCTCCATAATTTTTATCTTCTTCCTTTGCCAAGTATAAGACGCCTTCTCTGCGTTAGAGTTTATGAATATGCTGCATTGATTTACTTTCTCTTTTTTCCTTAGTTCTTAAATAAACTTCTTTTCATTGTTCAGTTGATGTATTTTTCTACCTCTGGAGTTTGTGAGGATGGTTCAGTTGAGATGGAAGGCATCCTAATTTTCCCATTAAAAGAAATGGAATTCCCCCCCCCCCCATTCAGTGGCTTTTTATTTAGTAGCAAAGTTTTTAGAAATGAGTTAAAGTCATTAAACAAGAAATGGGTGTATAGATCCTTCCCCATACAAAAATAGACCAACAAAGAGTCTTACTCACTGGCCATGTGTTAGAATCTCAATACAGACCCCAAGAGGGGCGCCTGGGTGGTGCAGTTGGGTAAGCATTGGATTCTTGGTTTCGGTTCAGGTCATGATCTCGATACTGGGAGCCCATGCTGGGCTCCAGCCCCATGTTGGCTCTGTGCTTAGCATGGAGTCTGCTTGAGATTCTCCCTTCTCCTCCTTCTGTCCCTCCTGCTTGTGCTCTCTCTCAAACTCTCTCATGGACAAATAAATCTTTAAAATATACATATATATATATTTATAATATAAATTTATAATATAATATGAATTTATATAAATATAAATTTTAATTTATTGTAATGTATAATATATTTTAATGTGTTATAAATTTATAATATAAATATATATTTATAATCTTGGGGGATATATATATATATCCCCCAAGATTTTCTGCCCCTTTGGTGTAAATTGTCCTGCATAATCCCCAGGACTATAAAAATGATGGATTTTGGGACGCCTGGGTGGCGCAGTTGGTTGGGCAACTGCCTTTGGCTCAGGTCATGATCCGGGCATCTTGGGATCGAGTCCCGCATCGGGCTCCTTGCTCCGCAGGGAGCCTGCTCCTCTCTCTCTGCTTCTGCCTGCCTCTCTGCCTGCTTGTGTTCTCTCTCTGTTAAATGAATAAATAAAATCTTAAAAATAAAAAAAAAAAAAAAATGATGGATTTTATTCTCATGATTAAGTTATGTTATGTGCCACAGTTGACCTTAAGATAAGGGATTACCTCAGTGAGGATGATCTAATCACACGAGTCTTTAAAAAGCAGAGAGTTGGGCGCTTGGGTGGCTCAGTTGTTAAGCAACTGCCTTTGGCTCAGGTCATGATCCTGGAGTCACTGGATCGAGTCCCGCATCGGGCTCCCCCCTCAGGGGGAGTCTGCTTCTCCATCTGACCTCTTCCTCTCTCTCATTCTCTCTCTCTCAAATAAATAAATAAAATCTTTAAAAAAAAAAAAAGCAGAGAGTTTTCTGGTTCTAGAAAGGGTCGTCGGAGAGACTCAGACCCTGAGAAGGATTCAGTTTCAGGGAAATTTTTTTTTTAATTTTTATTTTTATTTATTTATTTGAGAGAGAAAGTGAATGAGAAAGAGAGAACACAAGCAGGGGGAGCAGCAGAGGTCGAGGGAGAAGCAGACTCCCCACTGAGCAGCGAGCCCGACATGGGACTCGATCCCAGGACCCTGGAATCATGACCTGAGCCAAAGGCCGACATTTAACCAACTGAGCCACCGAGGCACCCCAGTTTCAGGGAAATTCTTTGTGGCTGAAGAAGGGGCCACATGGTAAGAACCTGAGATCAGCCTCTAGAAGCTAAGAATGGTCCCAGGCCAACAAATAGCAAGATAATGAGAACCTCGGTCTACAACACCAAGGATATGAATTCTGCCAACAACCCAAGATTGCTCAGAAATAGAACTTTCCACAGTCGAACCTCTAATTTAGGATGCAGATCAATGGATACCCTGGTTTCATCCTTGAGGCACCTTCAGCCGAGACTCTAGCCACACTGTGCCGCCAGACTCGGACCTATAGACCTTTGGACAAATAGAAGAGCATTATTTGAAGCTGCTAAATTTACAATAATATGTTGTACAACAACAGAAATCGAATATACCCCATATTAGTCAGGATAAACCAAGTTGTACTACAGCTAAAAATTATTTTGAAAACCACAGACTTGGGATGTGGCTAGGTTGTTTGTACTTCCATGATTGCTGGAGGAAGAGAAGAGCAAGAGTGTGTCATGGCAGCCTGGCAGTGATTCACGTCCCTTATGCACTCAAACCCATTGACCATAACTAGTTGCATGGCTTCTCCCAATGTCAAGGAGGCTGAGAAGTATGATCCCCTTATACTGGCAAACAATATGCCTCTCAACCATGACCCTCTGAGTCTGATGTCCTCCTCTATCCCTGTACTTCCAGACCTTGGCAGGTTCTACCAACGCCGTGCCCATGGGGCTGGATTGAAGACCACATCCATTTAGTTGTCTCAGACTACCCATTTATAGGATGAATCAAGCCCACAGGTGTACTCAGTGAAGACTTCACACTCTTCTTTACGTTTTTAAATTAGCTGCCAACATTTTAAAAAAATTGGAACTTTTCTCATAAAAATCTCAATCTGTGGGTTCTCTCAAAACATTCAGAGCTCATAGTGATCTACCTCAAAGAACAAGTTGAAATTCTATGATCTATAGTGTTTTCTTTTTTATTTTCAAGATTTATTTATTTATTTATTTGAGAGAGTATGAGTAGGGGGCAGGGGAGGGGGAGAGGGAGAGGGGGAGAGAGAGAGAGAGAGAGAATCCTCAAGCCAACTCCCACTGTCGCAGGGCTGGATCCCAAGACCTGAGATCAGGACCTGAACTGAAATTAAGAGTAGGATGCTTAACTGACTGAGCCACCCAGGAGCCCCTGGCCTGACGTACAATGTTTTCTAAAGAGCATTGTTACTTGAGAAAAAATATCAAGTAAAACTTTTGTATTGTATGTTTCTCCGTAGAACATATATAAAAAGAACGCCAAACTATAAATTGGAGTCTTCCATTGGAAATAGAGTGATGTGGGGGGTATTCCCCGGCAATCAAGAATTTAAATCCAGAATTTAAAGTGTTTTATCTGAAAACTCACCAAGTTTGGGTTCCATCGTAATAGGGATGAGAATAACCATTTTTAAAAGATGCTTTATTTTCTTTAACTCAGGAGAAGATTTCAATGCCCTAGTGTCCTCACATAATCGTTTTCACGAATTCTACATTTCACTTTTACAAGAAAAGGACAAACGACAACAAAACAACAGAGGCAGGAATTTTATAAAAAGAAAGCAAAACTTCAAATACTTCACAAGCCAGTACAAATGCACTTTCACTTCTGTTTACTGTTTAGCTCAGTGTCCCATTGGTGGTAGTCATAGACTGATCTTGAGACCTCGAGAACGCATGAATCATCAGAGAGGGATTTAGTTGCAATGTTGCTTTGCAGTAGACAAGTATGGTTGTGTCCATTCAGCAGCCCTTCCCTTCCCCGAAATGACTGAGCTCTCCATCAGTTGAGGACTTTTGTCACTTTTGACCACTCGCAAATTATCCCCTCTCCCTTCAAAAGTTGATCTCTCACCCATGGTGTTCAGAATTGCTGATTGGTAAGTCCAGGTGTATGCCCTTTTATGGTCGGCAGAATAATGATTGTCCCCCAAAGATGTCCATGTTCTAATCCTCAGAACCCACCAATATATTATGGAATATGACAGAGGAGAAAGGGAGAAAGGCAGAGGGAGAGGGAGAAGCAGACTCCCCACTGAGTGGGGAGCCTGAAGTAGGGCTCGATCCCAGGACCCTGTGACCATGACCTCAGCTGAAGACAGATGCTTAACTGACTGAGCCGCCCAGGTGCTCCAAGAATCAAGGTTTTAGATGGAATTAAGGTTGCTCATTATAGGACCTTAAAATACACAGATTATCCCGGATTGTGGGGAGGGAGCAGTGTAATCATAAAGATGCTTATGAATGGAGGAGGGGCGGCAGGGGTGGGGAGGCAGAAGGAGATGTGAGAAACAGAACATTCAGGGAGAGGTGCAGCACTGCAGGCATTGAAGACAGTTGGAAGGTCCGTGAGCCCGAGAATGCAGGCAGTTTCTAGACACTGGGAAATGCAAGGAAATGGATTCTCCCTCAGACCTTCCAGAAAGGAGTGCAGCCCTGTGAACATCCTGATTTCAGCCCAGTGAGACCTCGGTCAGACTTCTGACCTCCAGAACTGGAAGACGATAGATTTGTGAGGTTTTAAGCCACTGAGTTTGTGGTCACATGCTACGGCAGCAACTGGACTCTAATATAGTCCCTGGCTGCTGGAAAATCCACTCCTTCTGGTAGATTCTGCTTCTTGTCATCCTCACAGGGGAGCTCTGCTTTCTCCCAGTTTGATCCAATCTTTGTGTTCTTTGTGTGACTTCCAGGTGTCCTTTGAATAAATGCATCCTTTTGTCTAAGCTGGTTGGAATTGTGTTCCTGGTATTCACAATGAAGGATCCTGATCATATCAGGCAGAGGACCCTTTTTCAATAGGTTTTTTTCGTTCCAGGGATGATAATGCAAAGAATTGAAATACTCATGAACCCATAGTTAACCTGTTAGTGACAGTTTAATTAGAATCCCCTACAGCCAACCAAAATGTGAATGGATGAAACTTATTTTTGTAAGATGTCCTTGTTACCCCATTATTTCTCTAAAAGAGAGAAAGACTAACGATAGGACAGTATGGTGGATAAGATTCTCTGGAGCCGCACAGAACAGAATTCAAGTCCTACCTCTTCTGCTTACAAGCTATGTGAGCTTCGACTTGTGACATTTTAGGGAGGGGATCTTCATTCACTTGACCTCTGGTCTTCCACATGGTGTTTTGATCTTTGTGTTTCTGACTCTTGTCTCTTGTTTCTCAGTTTGTTCCAAGGAACTTTGTCAATGGGCCCCCTAAGACTGTAAAGGTTTGAACAGTTTCTAGTCTCAATTTCTTTGAGAAAGATGGTTGATGCCACACCTTGAAGATTAAAAGAAATAATACACATAAGCAAATTCTACAGATCCTGGCATATGATGGGTACTCAGTACATGCTAGTTGACAATGGAAAACCAAGGGCAAACGAGCCTCTTGGAAATTCAGGTTCCTCATTATTTAAACTGGGATTGGCATCTTTCTCTCATGTCCAGTGAGGATTTAAGAGGAAGGATTTCAAGTGCTTGTTTAGCACAAAAATTTTGGTTTCCTTCAGCTTTCCTCAGTGAGAGATAGATAGGGTAGTGTCTAACGTGAATTGGTTCTTTTCTTCTCTGTGGCCTGGTGTCATCATGGTCTATTTCTGGGAATATGGCGAGACGTGAGGGAATATGGCGAGGCTGTGCTCGTTTCTGAAGCTATTTGCCAAATACCCAATCGTGGTTAAATTAGAGAAAGTGGAGACAATGAGTGCTTTCTTAACAGGAAAGCACCTCCTCAGACCTGTTCTCTTAATGAAGGCTTCAAAAAATAGATCATATGCCTGTATGTCTAGAATGGCTCTTCATCTGAGCGGGGGGTGATGGGATAAGTAATGTGTTTACCGGTCACCTTTGTAAAAATTTTAAAAAAGATTTTATTTACTTATTTGAGACAGAGAGTGAGTGAGGGCGTGCGCGTGCGAGAGAGAGCAGAAGCAGGAGGCATGGCAGAGGGAGAAGCAGACTCCCCGCTGAGCAGGGAGCCTGATGGGGGACTTGATCTCAAGACCCAAAGGCAGCCGCTTAACCTACTAAGCCACCTAGGTACCCCAACCAGTCAACTTTTTCCTGAAATTCATGTAAACACTGACTTGGAAGTGAACGGTAAGATGATTTAAAAGAAAAAATAAAAGATTCCCCATTGGGACATAAATATAAAAAAACCCGGTTTTTTTCTGTGTTACCACCATTTTTTTTTTCTGGCACATAACCTGTGTGGATATATAAACTATACCTCAATTCTGCTTTACATTTTTGGGGGGACAAAATACATATTTTTTCATCATACTTGTATTGAAAGTGATTTTAAAGTACTTTTTGTTGGAGGGAACACATTACTTTTTGGTTGCTTTAAGCATATTTTACTGTGTATTGAAATTCAGTAGAATTCAGTAGAAAATTATTAGCCCCAGATGTGCTCCATGTATTGTACTAACCTAGAAAAAAGGAAAAAAGATATAAAATCATGTAAGAAAAATATTTTGGTATTGGTGATTAATGTTCCATTGCAAAGTCAGCATAATCATAAACTTAAATATAATATGGTAAGGAATTAACCTTACTTTTCCTCTGATAGCTGTGTGGTCTGTGGTTGTTTACCTTTGTTAAGGAATCTATTTTCAAAAATATCCGTGTGGCCATAGCTTTCATTGCAGAGCTCTGCCACTGGGGGCAGCATAATCTATTATTTTAGGTTGCTCACTGCGTAATTTGGGGTGTACATTTTCCGTGTGTACGGAAAAAAAACTGTAGCTTGCTTTGTGACTTTGGGAAACCATTTCCTGTTGGGCCTCAGGTTCCTCAACAAAGCTTTGGACTAGATGAGCTCCGAGACCCTGACAGTTAGAAGCGTGAGGCTCAATGATGATTATTTTGGGTTGTGATTAGGGTGGAAAGGAGGGGTGAGGACTGAGTTATAATTCCATTGTTTTCACTCTGTGACCTAGAGCAAGTCAACTTCTTTCACTGGTTCTTAGTTTTCTTCATTGTGAGATGAGGTGACATTCGTATTTCCCAAATGCTTGATCCTCTGTCTACGTGGCAATGCTAGTTTCTGGTCAAACAGTTTGAAAATACAGAGCAAAGAAAGTTGAATGGGCTTCTTTCTGTGGAACTTCCCAAAGAGCCTTTTAAATGAGAATATGATAGAGGCTGAGATACTGGGCATAAAGCAGTTGACCAGGGATGATGATGGTTAGTTTCCTAGGAAACCATGACAAATGACCACAAACGAGGTGGCTTAAAAACACAGATGTTTGTCATCTTAGAATCCTAGACACCAGAAGCCTGAAATCAAGATGTCGGGAGGGCTATGCTCCCTCTGAATGCCCTAGGGAAGAATCCTTCCTTGACTCTGCTAGCTTCTCGTGGTCACTGGTGATCCTTGCTGTCCTTTGTTGGTGTCTCCATAATTCCCAATCTGTCTCCATCTTCAGTGGCCTTCTTCCCCACATGACTCCAGTGTCTCTATTTCCACATCTCCGTCTTTCTCTCATAAAGGACCAAATCACTGGGTCAGAGCCCATCCTCTCCAGCATGACCTCATCTTAACTCAATTACATCTGCAAAGACCCCATTTCCAAATCATTTATTTGACAGAGAGAGATCACAAGTAGGCAGAGAGGCAGGCAGAGAGAGAGAGGGGGAAGCAGGCTCTCTGCTGAGCAGAGAGCTCGGTGGGGGCTGGATCTCAGGACCCTGAGATCATGACCTGAGCTGAAGGGAGAGGCTTTTTTTTTTTTAAAGATTTTATTTTTTTAAATTTATTTGACAGAGAGAGAGAAATCACAAGTAGGCAGAGAAGCAGGCAGAGAGAGGGGGAATCAGGCTCCCCACCGAGCAGAGAGTCGGATGCGGGGCTCGATCACAGGACCCCGAGATCATGACCTGAGCCGAAGGCCGAGGCCTTAACCCACTGAGCCACCCAGGCGCCCCCCCCCCATTTCCAAATCAGGTCACATTCATAGGTACCAGAGGTTAGGACTTGAACACATCATTTTAGGGGAATCCACTACGATGACGATGATGCTGATAGGAAGAAGAGCAAGAATAAGAGAAAGAAGATGATAAGAAAAATATATAATTATCGAGCACTTATTAGGTGCTTTACTCTATGCCTAAACCTCTCGAGGGCTTTGAAGTCCGATAAATGCAGCTTCTTAGATCTCACCTCCACAGAATGATAAGCCAGTTTTGGCCCAAAGCAGGGCATGGGACAGCTGGTGGCATACCTGTGGATTTAGCGACACACACACACACACACACACACACACACACACACACACACGCCGCAGAAGGGAGGCAGTACTCCTTTTTTAAAAAAAAAAAGTGAATTTTTTTTTTAGCCCAGACATTGACACTGATACAGTATTGTCAACCAGACTACAGCCCCGACTCAGATTTCATCAGTTTCTGCGTGTGTGTGTGTGTGTGTGTGTGTGTGTGTGTGTGTGAGGTTTGAATCGGCGGTGGAAAAGAGGAGTCAGGCGAGTAGAACTGAGGCAAGCTTTAATGGAAGCGATCTCGGGCCAGGTTCTGCAGCTCACAAGGGAGTGAGGCCAGGAAGTCGCGCCCAGGGAGGGTACAAGCGGGTTTTTATGGGCATGAAGGAAGGTGCCTATACATGGCCTTATATGGTATAGGATTAGCTGTTTTCCCTGAGGTGACCTGGCAAAAAGTCCCACAGGTTTCCCTGAAGTAAGATGGCAGAGGGGCTCGGGAACATCCGGTGGTGGAGAAGACAAGATGGAGGACCAGCCGCCATTTTGTTGTCTCCTCTGAGGTCCCCTGACCCCCCCGACCCAAGAGTGTGTATCTATGCAATTGGATCCCGTGTAAAGTTTCACTGCAAGCGCCACCCCAACGCTGGTACAGAAAAGATTCCCCACAAAGGAGCCCCCCATCTGTGTTCTCTTTCACACCACTTCACGACTCCCCGGACAGCGGTCCCCATCTGTAGTCTCTGTGTCTTTCACACCAGACCCTTTCTCCTCTCCCTCTCCGTCCACCCGTCCCAGCCTCGGAGTCGTCAACCAACAGCTGAAGCTGTCTTCCTTGTACTCCTCCTATTGTATTTCCCCCTCTGATTTTACCCGTGTCTGTTTGTGGCCAGGGATGCGGGCTTACCAGAATCGTGAGGCGTGAGATTAAAAAAAAAAAAGAAGTTTTGAGCAAAGCTATTTAAGTAGCAGAGGTGAGTTTCAGTCAAGAAAACCAGGAGGTGGTCTGCAGACAGGGCAAAGAAAGTGAGAGGAAACGAGGGAGAAAAGCTTGGCATTTAGAGAAGACTGCATGAAGGAAGAACTCTGAACCTCGCTTAGATTCAGAAGCGTTTTGTTAGCCCTTCCCCGCCCCACCCTGGGAGGAAGACAACGCAGGTGTAGCAGGTGTCGTCCCTGGGCCGGTGTAATAGGCCCCTTAAAAGTGGAAATTAAAGGAATGCGTTTTATTCCCGTATTTCAAGGCCTTTTTGTTAAAGGAGATTTCGTTTTGCCTGGTCACTTACAACAGTGACTCATCCAGCTGGGCTTTGTATTCCTCCTGTTATTAAATATTTAAATTTTACTCCCACAGGGCTGGGTGGCCTACCAGGGCTTGGAGGGAGGCCTGGGCTTTATTGGGTGGGTCTGATCCACCCCCTGACAATGGCTCCCGATCTGAAAGGAGGTGAGATCACCCAAGGGCAGGTCTGCAGCTTCTCCAAAGAGCTGGAAGGGAAGGCTCACTGAATCTGTCCCCCAAAGGACCAAAAGGGTTTAGAAGCCAGCAGGACAGAGGTGATCTGGAGACCAGTGAAGGCAAGGAGCTAATAAAGACAGCTCAGCTAAGTGTTTAACTCATTAGTTCAGATTTTGTGTCTCTTACTGTTAGACTAATTCAAAGAATACATTACGGCACCTTCAGATAAGTGGTTTAAACCCACACTAAGTGAGTCAGAAAAATCAATTAATTTGTAAAACCTCCCTGCTGGATATAATGTCAGGTCCGTCCTTTTCCGGGCTGCAGGTTTTTCAAGGTGATTTGGGCTTATGGTCCTTGAAGTTTCACCTTGAATATGAAATAGTAGAGTTGGTTTGTTGGTCGACGTAATTTGTTCATCTCCTAATTTATTCCTCAAGTATTTACTGGGCCCTTTGTGCACCGGACGTAGTTCTAGACGCTAGAGCTGTAGGGAGTAAAGGAATGCAAGTTCTTACCTTCTTGGAACTTATGTTTCCTGGGAGAGGCAGAGAGTCAAGAGATAAACACATCGTCGTGTGCCACAGAGTGAAATGCGATATGGACAGAAACAAACAAATGTATTTTGGGAGAACAGGGAGAGAAGTGAGGATAGCCTGAGTGGTGAATCAGTTAGTGTTTATGGTACACCTACTATGTGCTAGGGCTTTCGTGGGTGTTTGTGGGAGCAATAGAAGGAATAAAAAGATTTACTGGGCACCCGCCTAATGGGCAAGGTATAAATCACAAAAATCATGAAATTATCAGGGATCAGGCACAGCATTTCCCCTGAGAGTCCCCCAACACGGGCATTACCCGCATTGTGCAGTGAAGATGCGGAGCTTCTGAAAATTTTAATTACTTTTCACAGTTGAAAATTCTAGCTCTAAGATGTAACTCAGATATTTGGTTCTAAAGGTGTTTCGCCCATGCCCCATTCCCTTCTGCGCAGACTGAATTGGAGAAGGGACTCACGGATGATTAGTCTTGGTGCTATGCAACCATGCATAAACTATTTCATTGATGAGTCGGAAGGTGTCTGAGGGTCTTATGGGTCTGGGGTTCAGCATTCGGAAGATCAAGTACTACAGAGGATAGATTCATGGAAGTGCTGAGAAACCAAAACAAGAAAGTGGTTAATGACAATTTTGCATAACAGACATTTTGACTCCTAAAAAATAGACCCAAAAAAGGTGAGTGCTTGGGGCGCTGGGGGGCTCAGTCGGTTGAGCATCCGACTCTTGATCTCAGCTCAGGTCTTGATCTCACAGTTGTGAGTTCAAGCCCTGTGTAGGGCGTGGAGCCTACTTAAGAAAAAAAGGGGGGGGGGAGTTGATCACTTGCCAGCATCAAACCCAGACTTCTCTTCTGTATTCTGATACATCTATCCAACAGCCTCCTAACATCTACACTTGGATATCTAGCAGGCATCTCAAACCTGACATGCCCCAAAATGAACTCGTGATTCCTCCACCCCCCGAAATCTGTTTCTCCCACCAATGCTCCCAGACCGTGTCCTAACAATTCCATCCTTTGGGACAAAATCCAAACCTTCTCTTCTCATCCAAGCCCTCAGAAAATCAGGCTGACTTTATTCTCAAAATGCATTCAGAGTCCAACCACTGCTCTCTTTCCCCTCCTCCAGCATCTGGTCCTGATGTTGACCCTGGCCTGGAGAGGACCCCTGGCTTCTATCTTTCCCTCTGCTCAATTCTCAACATCGCAGACAGAGGTGATCCTTTAAATACGTAAGTCCGATCATGTCACGCCTCTGCCCAAAATCTTGCACTGGCTCCCATTTTGCTCAAAGTTGTTACAATGGTATAAAAGGACTTCAGCTGATATGCTCCCATCACCTCCTGGGCTCCTTCTCCTACTCTAGTCCTCTTGTTCATCTACTCCAGGTACAATGGTGTCTTTGCTGTTCCTTGATGTTCCAGGCACCCCCTCCCACCTCCTCAAGAATTTGCTCTAACTTTTGTTCAACTGGGGATACTCTTCCCCCAGATACCTACTTGGTTAACTCCCTCACCTCCTTCAGATCTTTGCTGAAAGTTCATCTTCTCCAAGAGGGCCACCGTAACCACTCTACACGATGGTGCAAACTACCTTCTCTCCGCCCCTGGCATGCTCAGACTTCTTTGCTCTTTGTCTTAAAAAAAAATGTGTGTGTGTACATATATATACATACACACACACACATCATGAATATCATCTTCTATCATATTCTATCATCTGTCTATTATATGTATCATCTGAACTCCTCTCCTAGAATGTGAGCTTCACAAGGACTGTTAGCTTTGTTTTATTTACTCCTGGATCCCAAGCCCCCAGAGCAGTGCCCGGCACAAAGGAGACATGCAATACGTATTTGTAGAACACATGAATGCAAGTCCCAAAGACGGGCCAGTCCCCCTACCCATCCACCTAACTCCTAGTTCTGCATATTTATTTGTTTACCTGGGAGAGTCTGTCACTCTCCTAGCAAGACAATAGGATTTCATTTGTTTCTCCAGTTAGTCCTCTGTGCTGATTGCATGCATGCTAGGGAACCTGAACGTCATGCCACCAACAGCTCTGGGGGCTGGAACTAGAGTAGCCCTGAGCAGTTAAAAATTCACAGCATGTCCAGGGCAGTCTGCAACGTGGGCAGCAGCTGGTTTGTCCCATAGGCAAGTCCTTCAGGATAGCACAGTTGCAGCCCACATCATTTTCACAGGACTTCTGATGTGGTTAGAAAACCTGGTAAGATGTCGCCCTTTGCATCTTGTTTTTATTCCCTTTCCAGAGAGGAAGAACAGGCATTTTTGTGGTTACACTTGTCCTATAGCAAAAATCTATGCACCATTCTGTACTAAAGTGCATGATAAAGTAGCAAAAGGGATCATGACTATCTCCTGGGCAGGTAAGAGGGAATAGAACGCTATGCACAAGATAAGGGGTGTCCTTTGTGGATATCACAGTCTGTCCTACGGAATCATTGGAAAGGTGGAAGGTGGGAAAGTGGTACAGCCACAGGCAGGGGCTAGATGTGATAGTGGGAAGATAAGGTGAAAAGACAGTCGTTGTCTTAGAGAGTAGAAAACTGAGCTCCCAGGGAAGCCCAGGAGGTGTGCCCTACTGGGCTCAAGGTCCATGCAGGTGTGAAGTCATCTGTGTAAAGCGTCCCTTAGAGCAACTTTGTTTGAAAAACAAAGAAATACATTAATGCCTAGAAAAGAAAATCAAGTAAAACGCTAATAGCTTAAAAAATAGTCAATAAAAATAATCTGTCCACCCCTATCAAACTGAGTTTTTCATTCCCTGGCTTGATTTTTCTTGGTGTCTCAGATGGCCTGGAGAAGGAATGGTTAGTGATGGGCGGTTCACGTCCTCTTACTTCCTATGTGTGGAAGAACCCCAGATTAGCCAGGACTCCTGCCGAAGTAGGAAGTCTGTGAAAGACAAGCATGGCAAACCGTTTTCACAGCCTGGAGAGGGCCCAGACTCTTCGATCCACTCCGACAGTCCCCAGATCTTCAAACAAACAGGTGTTAATTCTGAAACCACTGCATGGACACTAACCAAAAATTGCAAATGTTTTCCGGGTCCAATGGTGAAAGGACAGTGAACTAAGGTGGATTCACAAGGGCAGCGGTCACACACAGGTGTGTGTGTGTGACACTTGTGTATGTCAATATTTAGAGTACCCTTGCTTTCCAAGAATAGACAAATTAGGAAGAGCCTCAATGGTCAGAAGTAGGAGTATGGCTAATGAATCTGGTACATCCCTCCAATAGAATAATAGGCAACTGTTAAGAGTAATAAGGTCAGTGTACGTGTACAAACGTGGAAAGATATCCATGTACATAAATGTCATGGAGGGTAGGCTTTTTGTTGTTGTTGTTTTGTTCACTGATATAGCATCAACGTCTAGTATAGTATCAAGACACAGTAGATGTGCAGTGAACAATTTCTGAATAATAAATCTATTTCTTAGCCAAAAAAAAAAAGCAGACTACAAAAGAATGCATATATTACAGTCAATTTGTGTGCATGTGTGTGCGTATGTGTATAAACACTCCACTCTCTTAGGATAGGGTGGCTATACTCCTCTCTGCTCTTATATTGGCTAACAACCCCTCAATGAAACAATCTGTGTTGTTTCTCACTTACCACACCTGCTGGCTATGAGTCGTCTGGGAACTCTGCTCCATGTCACCTTCTCTCTGGTACTTGGTTGATAAGCCAGCTACTAACTGGAACATCTGTAGTTGAGATGGCAGAGGGAACAAAGGCCCTGGAGGGTCTTACCAGCAGTAATTAAATACTCACAACTCATTGGACAGAACTAGTCACGTGGTCTATGCAAACCGCGCGCGAGCCAGCAGGTGCGATCAAACTATGTGCGTGGGAAAATGGTTGGAACTCTTCGGCAGACACCACAAACGGAGTACTGGAAATACCCATGGAATTGTTAAAAAGTAGTTATAACTGAAGAAAGAGTATTTGAGGAGGATCAAGGGGTTAATTTTTAACTTTCATTTGGTATACTGTATTTTTTGACATTTTGCGACTAATTCGTTTTATAATGAAATATTTTTACAAGTGGGTAATAAATTTTTAAAGTATACATTAATATGATGAAATATGTGACAGCCCTAGAAATGTTGGGGATGTATTTTTATAATGTGCAGAAATTTTTATGGCGTGATGTTAAGTGGGGAAGGTAATATAAAACTTCTTTATGTGGTTTCATTTCAATTGTCTAAAGAAACACTTAGAGGAAGAAAATGCTAGGAAAAAGTATGCCAAAATATTAGTAGTACTTCATTTGGGTATATTTGGGTGATGAGCTTATGCCTGTTTTCTTCTCCTTTTCTATAATACTTCGTTAGACTCTGTAAATTCGCCACAATGATTAAATGTTGTTATTATAAAAAGGAAAGAGCATACACTAAAAAAAGGCTGATCTCTAGGGAAAGGTTGACCTGATACAGCAACTTTATTTTATTTTATTTTTAAAGATTTTATTTATTTATTTATTTGACAGAGAGAGATCACAAGTAGGCAGAGAGAGAGAGAGAGAGAGAGGAGGAAGCAGGCTCCCTGCTGAGCAGAGAGCCTGATGCGGCGCTCGATCCCAGGACCCTGAGATCATGACCTGAGCTGAAGGCATACGCCTTAACCCACTGAGCCACCCAGATGCCCCCTGACACATCAACTTTAACTTTTAAAACATAAATGGACAAATATGCCCATAACTATAACTTGTCAGAAAAAAATAGTAATAAGTGGACACTGCCCATCCCAGAAAACCTTAAGTTTTATAAAAACCTTGCAAATAGGGATGGGATTATAGCACAAATAGTTTCTCTCCGGAGCTGTTCTTTTAATATAAAATGGGGAGAAAAATGAGTTTTTTTAAGGACCGCTTTCCATTTCTGTTCTAAAGTAAGATTTCTACAAAACTTCAAATAACAAACAAGTGAATGTTCCATCTTGCCCACATAGATCATTGTTTTCGACTGGTCTTCCTGAGAACACTCAGAAACAGTGTCTGTGTCCTACTTGTCTCATACGTGTGGGTGTAGCTACTTCACATATGTTGAATCAGAGAATTTGAAAACTGACAAGGCTCCCAGAAACAACACTCTGATTGAAATGGGAGCTCAAAGAGATGGGAAATTGTATTAGCCAGCATGGATTGGGGCACTTGCTCTTGGTGATACGCCCACACAATGGTAGGTATCACCCTTGGAACTATTGATGTTGGAGTCCAGATGGTTCTTTGTTGTGGGGGAGGGCTGTCCTTGTTCAGTCATGCGTTTTGTAGCATCCCTGGCTTTTACCCACTGGATGCCAGTTGTATCCCCCCTCAGTCATGGCAACCAAAGTTGTCTCCAGATGTGGCCACCCGTCTGCCTGATGATATTTGCAAACCAGTGCTGTCCAACCCTTTTAAAAATCTCCAATGACAAAGGAGACGTTATGATGCCCATTTTAGAGAGGTTAAGTACGTGCTTTTAGGTGCCAAGCAAGTAAGTGCCAGAACCGGGGTTTAAATCCAGATTCCCCACAACTCCACGTGGTAGTAACTGCCCACAAGTAAACATTAATCCATGTCAGTTAGGGTGCAAAGCTCTTTACTCGTACAAATAGTCCCCAACTTAGCATGGGGCGACTTAACAATTTTTTGACTTTGCAATGGTGTGAAAGTGAGATGCATTCCGTGGAAACTGTACTCAGAGTTTTCAATTTGGATCTTTGCCCAGGGTGGGGACACGCTCTAGGATCCTCTCTTGTGATCCTCGGTCCCCAGTCAGTCGTGCGATCAGGAGGGTAAACAACCAATGAGAGGACAACCATTCTGTCTGTTAACCATGACCATTCTGTTTCTCACTTTCAGTAGGTACTATATTCAATAAATTACGTGTGATATTTAACACTTGCTTATAAAATGGGCTTCGTGCTAAATGATTTTGCCCAACTGTAGGCTGATGCATGTGTTCTAAGGACGTGTAAGGTAGGGACGAGGCTAAGCTAGGCTGTTCAGTGAATGCATTTTCGACTTCATGAAATGATATGTTCAGCTTGTGGTGGGTTTGTTTAGATGTCACCCCATCAGAAGTTGCGGAAGATCTATACATCCTTATAGATCCAGGTACCGACTGGAAGAAGAGGATGCGCGTAGGACTTCTGTTTTGTCATAGGAGCAAGCTATGTTCAGCTCAGCAAGGTTATACAACTTGGCCAAGTTCACTGAGCTAAAAAGCTACAAGTCTGAACTGGAATAAAGCACTGTTTGACGTCGCAGTGCACAGGCTTGACCTTCTGTGGGAGCTTCTTTTCTAGAACACATGTTGCCAAGGGAGGGTGGAGGAGTGGAGAAAATAGAATTAAAATTTTTTTTAAGATTTATTTATTTTAGAGAGAGAGAAAGAGAGAGAGAGAGAATGGGGGAAGGGTAGAAGAAGAAGGAAAGAATCTCAAGCAGATTCCCCACTGAGCATGGAGCCCCAGTGGGGGCTCCATCTCACGACTCTGAAATCATGACCTGAGCCGAAACCAAGAGTGGGATGCTTAACCGACCAAACCACCCAGGGATCCTGAGAAAAATCTGATTTTTAAAGTAAGGCTTGCTGTAATTAAGCTCATTGGTCGGTCATTCATTCATTCATTCATTCATTGTATATGCCTAAACCCTGGGGTAGCTGCATAGCATAGTTCTAAAGAGCAGGATCTCAATTCCTGCTCCACCAATTTCTAACTCTATGGCCTCGAGCATTTCGTTAAAGTTCTCTGAGCGGCAAACCTCATTTTCCTCATCTGTAAAATTAGGGTAAGTGGCTACTTTTTAGGATTATTACGGAGAGAGAATGAAGCAATGTGTGGAAAATGCAGAGCATAGTATGAAACACTATAATTGATGGATATAATTTTTTAATAAACATTATTACTGTTGTTACTTCCCAGAAGGGATTGAGCTGGCTAAGGTCTAAATGTGTGCAGGGTGGAATAATATGAAAACAGCTAAAGAAAAATCATCACGCAAGGGAAAGACATTTGAAATGCCAAAGTAGTCCTGAAGCAATCTGATATAATAGCATTTACCTGCTGTTGTATAAGTTAGCTTTTGAAAAAACAAAAAAAAATTCCACATTAACCCAAGTGAGGCATTAAAATTAAAAAAAAAAAAAAGATTTTGACTTCGTGTTAGCAAATGCAACAAGGTATTCTCATAACACAATTCCACTCTAAAGAAACTAAAATAATTCTATAATTTTCTAAATTTCTTATCATCGTTTTGCTTGTTTCTCGTTTGTGAATTTGGGGGCGAAAGAGAAAACAAACTTCTGTTGCTAGGAACATTTCAATGAACGAAGATACAGCTCTGCCCACATAGATGCCCCCCTGAGCCAGTTCTCCTGTTCTCCCCCAAACCAAATTACACACAGATGTATGGTTATATCTGATGATGTTTATTAAACCTAGTCATTTCAGTTCTGAATTTAGTTACAGATTCAGGACACAAAATGGGAGGGAAGAAAGGATTGGACAAGTAATATAAGTGATTTCTCCCAAGGAAGCTGTGCTGTATCTGCTTGGAATCTAATTGTCTGCCCTATTTGTATTTTACCCTTATGTAAATTGGTTGGATGTTCTAAAAATCATATGAAAAGGCCAAGTCTAATATCTAGGGGTCAGGATTTAATACTGGAAGTCTTGTGGTCATTAGTCTTTCTAAAGTTACCCGTAACTAAAATCCATGGAACTAGTTAATTCACCCACCCTGGATGGATCTTTCTGCTTCCAACTTGGGAGATTAAATTTGAAAGGATAATACATTAAAACAAAACAAAACAAAACAAAAACACGCTAGAGTCCAGGTTAGAATAACCAGATTAGTCTTTCAGAGATGTAACCGGGTTAATTTTGTCTGGGAAGGTGGTAAACATCGTGGTAAACTGTAGAGAGCTTGAGTTCGAAAAGACCAACTTCAGATCCTAATTCTGCTACTTAATTGCTTTGACAGGCAGGGTCTTTAATGTCCTCCAAGGAGTCTTACCACCTGACATTCTTGTCCCTATGTAACCTTCTTCCTTTGGGTATGGGCTGCTCTGGTGACTTGCTTCTAACCGATAGAATATTGCCAAAGTGACAGGATGCCACTTCTCTGATGAGGCTCTGAACTATGAGTCCTGTCCTCCTAGAAGATTCTCTCCTTTACTGGCTTTGATATAGTGAGCTGCTGTGTTGGAAAGGACATGTGCCAAAGGACTGAGGGCAGCCCCAGCAGGGAACTGAGGCCCTCAGACCAACAAGCAACCATGTAAGAACTTGACAGCAGACCTTCCCCAATCAAGTCTTCAGATGAGACCCCAGTCTTGCTGGCACTTGGTGGCAGTCTGTGACGGCCCACGTGCAGAGTTCCTAGCCAAGCCGTGCCCAGCTTTCTGACCCTCAGCTAATGTTAAATAATAAATAGTTGTTTTTTTAAGCTGCTAAGCATGTGGTAATTTGTTATGTAGCACTAGATAACTAATACAGGGGCTGTTCCATCTTGGGTGAGCTACTAAACTTCTCTGAGCCCAAGTCCCTTGACTGTAAATTAGGGATGCCAATACCTATTTCTCAGGTTGGCTGTGAAGATTCCATAAGCTAAATGTTTAATATTATGGCAGGTACCTTGTGAGCTTACTTTAAAATTTACTTTTTTTTTAAGATTTTATTTATTTATTTGACAGAGAGAAAGAGATCACAAGTAGCAGAGAGGCAGGCAGAGAGAGAGGGGGAAGCAGGCTCCCTGCTGAGCAGAGAGCCCGATGTGGGGCTCGATCCCAGGACCCTGAGATCATGACCTGAGCCAAAGGCAGAGGCTTTAACCCACACTGAGCCACCCAGGCACCCCTAAAATTTACTTTTATTTTATTGACAACATTTTATTATTTTTTTAAGATTTTATTTATTTATTTGGAGATAGACAGAGTGTGTGTGGGGAGGGAAGCAGCAGAGAGGGAGAGAGAGAGGATCTCAAGTGACTCTGTGCTGAGCCTGGAGCCCGACAGGGGTCCCCATCTCATGACCCTGAGATCCTGACCTGAGCTGAAATCGAGAGTCAGACACTCAACTGACTGAGCCACCTGGGCTTCCCTATCGACAACATTTTATATTCACCATGCATACCAATTGCAGAAATTAGTTAATGCAATGTACAGGAGATTAAAATACATAAGCCAATTTTTTTCCATAGAAATCACACTTTAAGAAATTCTATTACATTTGACATGGAAGAAAGCATAGTTCAGATTTCTTCCTCCTGAATCTTGAGCAGTGAGGGTGGGGGAGGCAGCTGGGTATCCATATGCCAGAGTAAAGAAGACCCCAAAGGAAGGCAACCGGAAACAAAAGTTCCACAGAAAAATCTAACAAAAAGGAGTGCATACATACTTACTATGAGTGAAATGATCTACCCATGGCTTTGTCTGGCAATTGTCGACGAAGCTGGGTAGTCTTTTTTTTTTTTTTTAATTTTTTTATTAACATATAATGTATTATTTACTCCAGGGTACATGTCTGTGAATCATCAGGCTTACACATTTCACAGCATTTGCCATAGCACATACCCTCCCCAATGTCCATATCCCTACCCTCCCCCCCCACCTCCCAGCAACCCTTAGTTTGTTTTGTGAGTTTAGGAGTCTCTTATGGTTTGTCTCCTTCCCCATCCCATCTTGTTTCATTTCTCTTCCCCACCCCCCCATAACCCCCTGCCCTGCCTCTCAAATTCTTCATATCAGAGCGATCATGTGATAATTGTCTTTCTCTGACTGACTTATTTCGAAGCTGGGGAGTCTTATACATGTCAGTGGAAGAGAAGAGAAAGAGAAGAGAAGAGAAACCCCATCAGCATTTCACATGTGTATACTCTTAGTCTAATGGCTCCATTTCTAGGAATTTATTCTGGAGAAATTATTGGAGAGGTGTACCCATATGTTGAAACTGTTCATTGCAGCATTGCGTATAAATATTGAATTGAAACATAAAAAATTGCTGATATTTAACCATTTCGATGTGTGAAAACATATCCCTTATAACATGCCAGGGGAGGAGGGAGGACTTCTCTGATTGGCCACTTGTCAAGGATGAACTGGGCAGGCACCCTGGGCACTTTGTCTCCCTGGGGCAGCTGGTTCCATAGCTGGCCTCCTGTTATCTGCTCCCTCACTAAACCAGACGAGTTTAGGGGAGCTGGTTGCAGGGAGAGACTCATCATTGTCTAGCTGCTCAATGACTAGGCGAGTACGTACATCTCATTCAGAGGCAGAAAACATTAGAAAGCCCCCTTGGTTCCCTACAACAGCCATGTCCTCCAAATTTGCTTTTAACAGTGAGAAGAGATAGATTGATCTCCTTATATATCCAATAAAATATCCTTACATAGCTAATAAAGAAGATATTTCTTGGACCCCCCCCCCCACCAAATTGCTGATACACACATTCCTATAAGCCTTACAAAATCGAGCTGTATCTAGATCGGTATTAACATCTGTATATCTAAAACTGTTTGCTGTAAGGATGTCTAGGAAGGATAGGATTACAGAAACTCTCATCTTCTCTTCATTGTTTTGCCATTTTGTAAAGACCGTAGCTGTATTAGGTAGTTAGACTTTTTCTGGGAAATTAAAGAGGGGCCTTAAATCTCACAGCTTACCATGTCCGTCTTCCAGAACACTGGACTATCTGGGGGGCAGACAAAACGTGTGACTAGAACACCAGCAAAAAAAATGGGTCACAAGAGGAGAAAAAATTCCTTTAATTTCCACTTGTTCAAAAGCTAATTCATTATCTCCCCACTGCCCACAAAATTGGCTCTCACCTCCAGCTAACCTGGTTTTGAAAGCAGAATCATTCTTTTTTTTTTTTTTTTCCAATTTGCTCGGACAAGAAACCCAAACCTTTGATTTCTGCCTTAGAGTCCCTGTATTCATCCTGTCACTGGGTTCTTTCTTTCACAGCATCTCTGTCCTATGTTTTTTTTATTTTCCATTATGACTGCCAGAACTTTCCGCCTAGCCATTTCCAATTTATATTGCTCTCGTCATATCCAGTTCCTTCCAACCAAAACTGTAGTCTGCCCGTCTGTCTTAAAGCAACTCGCTTGCCTCGGGTTCAAGGTTTTCCCCAATTTGCTTCTACCTGACCTGTCTTTCTCCAAACTGTTCTTCCCACGGATCTATTCCTTCCCTTCCCTTCCCTTCCTCTCCTCCCATGGTTTGTAACCCACTCTCACCTCTAGGGGGAGCTCAAGACCCTCCTCCCTCACCTCCCATTGATTTTGTTGTCCAAAGCCAATAAAGCCATATTAAAGGGTGAAGCCTGAAGCTTTAGCACAAAATCAGAATGAAATTCTGATTCCTTCTCCTCTTAGAAGCATCCTGGCCAGCTTCATCTACTATAAATACTGACAATATGGACAATTGTGACCGGTACCATTTTTTTGGAGAGCCGGTCCCATACCAGTTGGGATGTTTTTCCTGCAGTTTCTCATTTACTCCTCCCCCAAACTCTATGAAGCATTCCATTTTGAAAATGAGGACACTGTGGCTTGGTGGACCCTAGAGGACTTGTCTGAGGTCCAGATGGCAAGTAAGTGATGGAGCTGAGAAGTTACTTAGGTCTGTCTCTTCCAGGGCCCAAGCTCTCAATCTACATGGTGACAGGGCCCATGTCTAACTTCTCTGCGTCTTTCCTACTTCCTCTGTCTTCTCATTGCCAAATGCCAATAATACAAATCTGTATGCGTTTTCTAGGGCTGCCATAACAAATTAGTACCAAGTGCGTGGCTTAAAATAACAAAAGTATAGGGCCATCTGGGTGGCTCCGTTGGTTGGGTATCTGACTCTTTTTTTTTTTTTTTTCTTTTTTTTTTTTTGGACTCTTGATTTATGAGAGAGAGAGAGAGAGTGTGTGTGCACGAGCATGAACTGGGGCAGGGGTGGGGTGGGGGGCAGACGAACAAGCAGACTCCCCGCTGTGTGCAGAGCCCAACACAGGGCTCGATCCGAGGACCCCTAGATCACGACCTGAGCCGAAATCAAGGGTCGGACACTTAACCAACTGAGCCACCCAGGGACTTTTAAGACCGATTCTCAGGCCTCACCCAAGACTTATCCAATCAGATACTCCCGGGCAAGTCTGGGAATGCGTGCTTAAAAAGCCCCCCAGGGGGCTGATGCTGTGAGATTCAGACCCTCGTAAAGTTAGTGGGAAACAGCATTTTACAATAGACGATAGACGTTGGCATATACAGGATTCCATTCACTCCAACAGCGCCCGGCAGGATGAAGGCGGAAAAACCAAATGAAAGTAGAGGAAGGGACAGGTGTCTACAGTGTTTTCTGACGCCTTTCCATTTGGTCCTGAGCCTCCGATAGCAGGAATGTTATCCAGACCGGGCCAGGAACCAACTTGCGGTGACTTTGCACGGACACATTATAAATTACAGAAAAGCACCAGGGGGAGAGGCAGAGGTTGAAGTAGGTAGAACTGTGTTTTTGTTGTCGCTCCCTGCCAACCGACCCAATACTAAGGCACACGGGGAAATAACAGAATTTGAAATCTGCCTTCAGGACTGTCAACGTTCGCATGTTGAATTGAGAAGCAAGTTTGATACAATTCAACATGTATCGATTGAAGGCTTCCTAAGTGTTGGGTCCCATTCTGGATACTTGATTTATTCCAGGGCAGATACAGACTCGCTTTGGGGGAGTTTCTAGCTCTGTGTTGGTTCGCAATCCTCTTGGGAGCTTCCTGGGTGTAATCTGAAACCAACCCCTATTCTCAGAGGGCAGGGAGAGACGGGAGAATAAGGCAGGCCAGTCCAGGTCAATATGTGGAAATTTTCATGAGCCAAGGGAACTTACGTTTAAGGCTTGTTTTGGGGTCGCAAGATGAATGAATGGGTCCCTGCGGCCACTTGCCAAATCTTGAAGGTTTATAAACAAGCCCTAACTGGGGTCAGTCACGTATATGCTTCACATACCACATCCCTATCTCAAGGCTATATTCTTGGAGCAGCCTCTGAGAACAGGAAAGGCAAGCAGAACCCACATTCCAAGGACGGGGAGCAGGTGAGGAGCCTCCAAATGCCCGGGTCTAGCTCGCGGGTCAACTGGCAGTCACGTTGTTTTGATGACATCCGCCAATACTACAAAGGAGATCAGATTGTAGGCTCACTATATCACTGAGTCACGAGAATTGGAGCTTTCAGGAGAACACTAATTCTCTCTTTTAAAAATATTTTATTTATTTGTTTGTTTGTTTGTTTATTTATTTAAGAGAGAGAGAGAGAGATTGAGATAATGAGTGGGAAGAGGGGCAAAGGGAGAAGCAGGCTCCCCGCAGAGCAGGGAGCCCAACCCAGGACTCTTTCCCAGGACCTTGGACTATGACGTGAGCCAAAGGCAGATGCTTAACCCACTGAACCACCCAGGCGCCCAGGAGAACCCTAATTCTTGTGGAGAAAGGGAAAGAAGGATTTTTCATGGCACTGAGTAGTTGCAAAATATTTAAATGGTTCAGGAGGCTGAGTTCACGATACAGTTGAATAAAATGAAGATGGGAAAGGAAGAGTAAGCCCCTGCAATCAGGCCAGAAGATTATTTACAAGGGATGTTAAGCAATGTAGGGGAGATTGAAAGAAAGAAAGAAAAGAAAAGAAAAGAAAAGAAAAGAAAGAAAGAAAGAAAGAAAGAAAGAAAGAAAGAAAGAAGAAAAGAAAAAGAAAGAAAGAAAGAATGAAGGAAAAGGAAATGGAGGAACAAAAGCTTAAATGAAGAAATTAAATCCAAGTGTTTTTTTTTTTAAATTCAAGTGTTTGAATGAAAAAAAAAAAAAAAACACTGGAGTAATTAGTATTAGCTGTTTCAAAGGCCAAGAGCTTTATTATAATAATCCGGGACACTTCTGGCTGCTCATGTTCTGCATGCCCATCAGGTGGACAGAAAGATACAAAGAATGGGGTAGGGTTCATTGGTTTAGGGTTTCTCCCCAAGATTCTGAAGCAGTGCTGTCCGTGAGACATTTCTACAATGATGGGCATGATCCACATCTGTGCTCTCCTAGCCCTAGCCAGATGCAATGCCCAGTTCCATGTGAATTCGGAGAAATAACACGTGACTTTTTTCTTGTAAGGATGCTGGGGCATACTTTATCGGAAGTTCAGATTGAACAGCGTGTCCTGCCGCATGTGGCTACTGAGCACTTGAAATGTGCCTCGTGCACCTGCAGAACTGTCATGGAAATATTACTTAATTTTGATTAATGGACGCAGTCGCATGTGGCTAGCGGCTACCATAATGGCCAGCTCGATCTGAAGAAACAGGGTATGTGAGAGGACATCTGCCTGCATGAGAATTCCCTGGGGATGGTGTTCGAACTCAAATTCATTCCGGGTTCTGCGTGTCAGGAAGCCCCGCCTCTGTGCCCAGGGAACTCCCCGAGTGAACCCCCTAAGTGTCTTGCCATGCTGGGAAGTCTTCAGGAACGCATCTGAGAGCGTAACGACCACCAGAAAAGCAGAGTATATATTGAGCAATTATTATGTGTCATGAGACATACTTTAAATATGCTATGTCCTTGATTCCTGCCAACAACTCTTTAGGTGAACATGAATACATTCATGGCCCAGGTGAGGAACATGTGGCTCAGAGAGGTTAAGTGACTTATCTAAGGTCACAGAGCTGCTAAGTAGAATGAGCTTACGTTCAGGTCACGTGACTGAACAGGGTGAAAGATTGCATCCAAAGGTGCCATGTTTTCAAAGACTAAAGAGACTCTTCAAGCCAAATGGTAGGCAGCAAGGAAGATGGGTATCAGACAGACATGGAAATTGACCATGATTGGCAGGAAGAGGGCGAAGAGAGGGGTGTAGGCTTTGCTATTTTGGTAAATGGTGGGATGACTCCAGGCACGTTTCTTGGCTTCCTTGAGGTTCCATTGTCTCATTTTTATTTTTATTTTTTAAAAAAGATTTTATTTATTTATTTGCAGAAAGACAGAGGGATCACAAGTAGGCAGAGAGGCAGGCAGAGAGTTGGGGGAGGGGGAAGCAGGCTCCCTGCTGAGCAGAGAGCCCAATGCGGGGCTCGATCCCAGGACCCTGAGATCATGACCTGAGCCGAAGGCAGAGGCTTTTAACCCACTGAGCCACCCAGGTGCCCCCCATTGTCTCATTTTTAAAATGAGGTGAAATATTATTTTGTTTGAGGGATAACAGCAGAGATTATGTGCTAAGACCTGGCAGGCAATCATAAATGATCAGTATACATGGTAACATACATAATAGTTATCTTTTCTTTCTGATAATGAAAACATGATCTACAAGCTTTGTGGCTCACCCAAGAGAGTTGCAATGTATCTAAAAGGTCTCAAGGACATGATTTACTTTTTATACTGGTGAACACAGGTACACCTGCAACATTTCAGAAATTCTCTAACACCTTGAAAAGGGAGAAATTGTGCAAGTCCTGTTAATACCAAGCCTGTGACAATATCAGTGAGGTCAATAAATTAAAAACAATGACAACAACACACTGACTTTGGAGGTCTGAAGGACATGTGTATGTCGACCAGGTCCAGGCTATTTATTTTCAGCTTTTAAAAAATGATCAAGTGCATAAAATTGACATCCTTATAGATTGCCCTTGACTTGGGCCCTATTCCTTAGTCCATCATTCCTGAGTCCCTCCTGAAGAAGTGCAGATCAGGAGTGGATAAAGGTGAGGGGTACCTGGTGCTCACATCGCTGAGTCATTATATTGTGTCTCGCATTTCCACGTATCTCAAATATGCTGCATCAAGATACTCTCCTTCCTTCTAGAATGATGATACCAACCTGAATTAAAGCCTCACTCTGGGACTTTAACACTTCCAAAAAAGACCTCTGACAATCTGTGTGAGTCAGGGTTCTCCAGAGGAATAGAAGCAAAAATGTATAGATGGAGAGAAAGAGATTTATTTTAAGGCATTGGCTCACACAGTTATGGGGGCTGGCAAGTCCAAAATCTGGAAGGTGAGCCAACAGGCTGGAGAACCAGGAAGAGCCTGTGCTGCAGTTGAAATCCAAAGGCCATCTGCTGGCTGAATACCTTCATGCTTGAGGAATCACTCTTTTGTTCTATTCAGATCTTCAACTGATTTGACGAGGCCCACCTGCATTGCAGAGGCCCTGTGCTCTCTTCAAAGTCCACCAATTTAAATACAAATCTCATCTAAAGAACACTCTCACAGAAATACGTAAAATAACATTTGACCAAATATCTTGGCACTGGGGGCCTGCCAATTCTAACCAGGAATGGCTACATCCACTAAAGTCCAGCCCAGGCACTTTCCTCTAAATGAGGCATTGAGCCCTTATGCCAAGCGTACTGGCTCAAATCTGTACGCCAACCTGGGTCTTAATCCTAACAACCTTTGGCATCTGGTTTCCCAAAATGGGGCAGACAAGAAACAAGAGAAGGAGGTGGAGTGAAGACTTGCCACAGGCACATTCCAGAAACAGGGAGAAGTGAAAGCTCACAGCCTGACAGTGAGAAGGAGATGGAAGATCTCTAAAAAGTAGATGGAAGAATGATAAAAGCTCAGCAGCACAGGGCCTTTGAGTATTAAGACAAATTGTTCTGCTTGCTTCGTGGACTGAGGCCACAATAGAGCCCAATACAGCAACTGCTATTCTTAATTATATGCCTGAGTCTCTAAGTAACAACTCATTTGGATTAGCTGTTACAAGGGGTAGGATGGAAGGAAAAGGGCAGTTTTTGAAGGGTGGGGAGGAGGCATGGTAGTCACTGGCTGATAGGCTCTCCCTCCCCTCACTCCCAACCCTCACCCGTGCATGGGGAATATAGTGGAATCTCTATAGGCTCTTTTAAAAAATTAGCCATTTCCCCTTTCTCAGGACAATCAGGGCATCCAGATTCATTGTAAGAGAACTGTGCTCTTCATCCTCAGACAGGAGGTTTGAGTGATATTGATAGTGCTCCTTCTCCAGGGGTGGTCCTTCTAGCTTCAGCGAGTCCAAACATGCCATTTATCTTCTGCCCTTGCTTCAGGAAGGAGCACATATTCAAACTGGCATTGCAGTGATGAAAACGAATGCTTGCCAGGGGGGCTTTTGAGAAAAAGAGACTTTTTTTTCCCTTCTCCTCTCTAGAAGGTATCTGATGAAGGTATGGTCTAGAACTGTTGTAGCCATTCTGCTCCTGTGAAGGGGGAGCCTGGAGCTTTCAAGCGATGGGAAGGAGTCCTCTACATGGAGACTGAAGGTAAAGCCAAAATTACAAAAGGCAAAGAGGATAAATGGAGAAAGTTAGATTCTTATAACATCCTTTGAGCAGCTTGATCAAGCCTTACCTGAAGTTGCTTAGGGTTTTTAACTTATATATGCCAATGGATTCCTTTTTTGAGTGAGCCCATTTGAACTGATTTTTGGTTATTTGCTAGGACATGATACCTGACTGATAGAACACCTAATCTTGAAAAAAGAGAATTTTGACTAGAAAAGAATGAGGTGAAGGGATATTGTCTAACAACAGTAATAACAATCGACTCAGAAAAAAAAAATGTATCAAGCACCTCATATGTTTCAGAAACTGCCCAGAGCTTCACTGACTTCTCGCAAAAGCAAATGAAATTGGTGCTATGATTATCTCGTTTTAAATGAAGATGCTAAAGCTCAGGAGATTCTGTGACTTGTTCAAGGTTGCACAGAAGGGAAATGGACTGAAAAGATCTAGCGGAGCACATCCTACTGTCCAAGAATATGCTCTTCTCATGCTGCCGGGAAGACAGCTGCATGGAAGAGGGTATGAGCTGGAAGAGCACGGTCAGAAGAGAATCACCAATCTGTACAGTGATAGGGGAAGATGGGACAACCAATGAGGCTAAGAGGCTGCTGGGCCCCAGTGGTGGACAGGTTTGGTTGCAGCCGTTATTATCATTCAGTGATTCCTGTGTAGTTCTGAAGTTACTGATCATCACTACCAACAGAGCTATGCCTAGCCACTGCTCAGGTTCAAATCAGGCTTATATTGTCAAGATATTCATAATCCATGTATTCATGCAGCAGCCATCAGGGTGTCTGTGCCTTAAGCACCCTGCCCGGTAAGCAAGACAGTCAAGGTAACCACCCTTGTGGACCTTAACAGTGGAGCGGGGAAAGACAGCAGGGAATAAATAATGACATTTCAAACAAACAAGTACATCTGTAAATAATGATCATGTGTGGTGATAGCACCAATTGTGCAAAGGGCTACCTATAAGAGACAAGAGCAGAGTGTTATAAAAAGAACAAGGGGACCTGGTTTAGATCGGAGGGGTGTGTGCAAGTGTCTGGGGTTAATCCTCTCCTTGGAAGAGTGATTAAGCAGAGGCTTTGATGTTTAAATGGACACTTGCATCCTAAGCAGAAACAACCACTTGTGCAAAAAGGGAACTGGATTTGCATGTTTAAGGAACTGAAAGAGGACAGTTACTGGGTGAGAGGTAGGCGGGGGCTGGGACTTGCAGGGTCTTGAGGCCCCCATTGGGACTTTTAATTCTAATTTTGTCATTCCCTCTTGAATGTTTCCTGAGAATTCTCCCCTGGGCCAGATCATATTCAGGGAATAGGGATATGGTGATTAATAATGCCTAATACTCCTTGAGGACTGATCATTTGTTATTAGAACTCTTGTCCAAGATTGGAGGCAGAGTCTCCTGGATGTAGGCAGCTATTTGAGAATTTCCCAAACTTGGCCATCAAAAGAACTCCTTAAGGAGTTAAAGACAGACCCTTCTCCCTGAGATTTGGATTCAGTAGGTGCAACTCCTGGAAGCTGTGTTTTTAACAACTTTGACAAATACTGGTCTAAAGCAGTGTAGCGCAATGGCTTTATTTTTATTTTTATTTTTTTCCGTACAGATCCCACTTTGGGTCACTGGCAACTTCATGCCTTGGCAGTCTCCCTGTGTAAACTGCTCCACGTCTCAGAGCATCATCAGTTTCCCCTTCTGACAAATGCGACTAATGACAGCACTATCTCCTGGCGCGGCTGTGCAGATTAGGTGAGCTAAGATCGCTAGTGAGCGATGATGACAGTAACAGGATGATGATGAAAATGCCTCATCATCAGTTGTCCTGGATCACAGTTGGTGGCTTGGAGGACTGTCCTGAGGCAGCGCCCAGTCCTTCTGAACTCAAGCGAGGGTTGTCGGGGAAATTCCAAAATACATTGGAATTTCAGATAAACAAGGCAAAAATCTTAGCCTAAATATCTCCCAAATATTGCATGGGCTATACTTAATACTGAGCAATCATTCATTGTTTATCAGAAGTTCCAACCTAACTGGGCGTCCTGTATTTTTACTCGTGGGGCCTGGCAAGGCCAACTGAGAGGAAGGAAAAGGCTACCCCAGCCTGAGCCCCAGAACACCCAACCTGCGAATACTCGCGGGCCCCAGTCTAGGGGCCTCCACTGGCCAGGCGTCCCAATCGATCCCAGAGGGGCCGCTCACGCTTCCGCCCCGCTCAGGCAGCACTAGCGGCGCCCCGAGCGGCCGAACCCCACGCGCCGGCCCTGCCGCCCCGCCCTGAGCAAAGGGCGCCGCGTCGAGCCGGGCAGGTCGGGTCCGGCGGTTGGGCTGTGAGGCGTCCTGCCGTTCGGTCCCACGGAAAGCAGAAACTCGCTCGCCATGTCCGCTGCGGAGGCGGGGGGTGTTTTCCGCCGAGCCAGAGGCAGGACCCTAGACGCGTTTTCCTCAGGTACTGCCTGCCTTTCGCTCGGGGAGGGGCACGACTTCAAGGCTGCGGAACTTTCCTTTGGGGGAACCGTCGGTCTGGGGTCGCGCGCCTCCAGCCGGACCGCTTCGGGGGCTGCACCCGGGGGATGGGGGAAACTGGGGACCGCAATAGCGGCCTCACCGCGCGCGCTTCGGGCTTCGAGGGGAGCTGTTGAGTGATGGCTGCCCCAGGCCGCGGGGCCTCGCTGGCCTTGACCTAACTTTCTTGACCGAAGAGAAGATAGAGTGAGGCAGCGAAGCGTGCTTCAGTGGAGCGTGGGCTGCGCAGTTAGACTTGCTTTCAGCCTTGCCTTGGTCACGTTACTCAGCAGGGCTCGGCCTCAGTTTCCCCACCTGCCCACCGGGAATAACAACCGTGATCTTGTGTGTGGCGCTCATAGGCGCTCGCTGCATGTGAGATGCGGTTGTTTTTATGGTGTTGGTTCCCCAGGATGTGCTTTATACTCCCCAGGCCCGCTTATTCCAGCAATAGGGGGGTCGTCCGCCAGATTGTGCCCTGTGCCCATCGGGACATCGGGGCGGGAGGGCAGTCCAGGCTCAGGTCAGAGTGAAGTGCTTGGGGTTTGGATTTAGTCTGCCTCGTTGTAAAAATGTTGTGGGGTTTTTTGGTTTTGTTTTTTTTAAATACCTCCTGGGGAAGCGTGGGCGGCTTAAAAGGATTTTTCTAACCCAGTGCCCAACACAGGCTAGGTGCTAAATGAATGTTAGCCCTGGAGCCCTAAGTCAAGAGGGAGGCACGTTCCTTGTTTCTGGGTCATCTCTGGCTTTTTGCTGCTGCCAGGAGTCAAGATTTCCCTTCCAGGAACTCGCCAGTTTTGTAAACCCCCCGGGGACATCGCCCCAGATCCCATGTATGGTCTCGCCCCTGCTCACCTTTCTTGCTTCATGCTTGTCTTCCTGCCCTTTGCCCCCTTCTCCTGCTGCACTGATTTTCTCCAAGGCCTTTCTTTTCCTCGGCTTGGCTCTAATCGGCGGGCTGGTAGGACCTAGCCCTTTCTCTACCTTCCAACCCTAGTTAAAGTTGGGTCACTTCCTGGGTCAGATTTTTCCCTGGCTAGCCTAATTTAAAAAGTAGGTTCCTGGGTGCTTGGGTGGCTCAGTGGGCTAAAGACTCTGCCTTCGGCTTGGGCCATGATCTCAGGGTCCTGGGATAGAGCCTCGCATTGGGCTCTCTGCTCCGTGGGGAGCCTGCTTCCTCCTCTCTCTCTGTCTGCCTCTCTGCCTGCTTGTGATCTCTCTGTCAAAATAAATAAATAAATTAAAAATTTAAAAAAAAAATAGTTTCCTCCTCAAGGTCTCTGTTCTAAAACCTTCTGCTTTTTTTTTTTTTTTTTTTTCTAAAACCTTCTTCTTTTCTCTCTCAGCAGCTCTTGGTGGGGAGTGGCAAGGTTCTGGAAGAGCACGTGGGGGGCCAGAAATATCGCTGTGGCGGATTTTGAAACATACAGTGTGCAGTAGTGCCCGTTTTCTAAATATTTTAATAGGACTTTTCCCCCCCTCCCCCAGTGAGGTATTTGAGATTTATCTATACTGATGTAAGTTTAGCCTTTCCGCCTGGGCGATATTCTATTGTATACCTTCTGCTGGATACGCAGAGTAGCTTCCCTGAGGAAGAGGTGTGTTATCTGATGGTGAAGGATGACTGTGAGTTAAGGAGGCCATGAAGGGAGGAAAGATTGTGGACCGCGGGTGGAACCGGTGTAGAAGTCTGCAGCAGGGCGTATTGGGAAGGGGAAGAATCGGGGGGGGGTGATGGTCTGAGGTTGGAGGACGGTGGGGGTGGGGGGGAGTAATGGAGGAGTTTTGTCTCTGTCTAAGAGCATCAAAGAGCTTTCAGGTGCATGTGTGAGGAGACAAGGACCCTGATCAGATTTCCATTTCGGAAGGAATGGTCTAGCCGTGGTAGTGACAGCAAAAGTGTCTCTATGTCTGAGGAACTTGGGGTGCAATCCGATTGCAAGCCGGAGCCTAAGAACTTGCCTTGAGGCAACATTTCCATAGCCCCGCGTTGTTCACTTGGGGTGTATTTATTCGTGGTACCTGGAGGTGCCTGGGGTTGTGCGGAGGGCTTCTGATGGAGATTATGGGGAGGGATATGGAGGTGTCAGAACTTCTTGATCCCCTGGAGTTGCCACAGGTCTGCCGGGGGTCCGGAGAATAAGAGAATCATTTGCCTGGACAAGAACAGGGAGGTGGGGAGAGAGGATAAAAGGACAGGACGCTTACTGTGCCGAGATGGGAAGAGAGAAGATGGCTGTGGGTTTCCCTTAGCAGTGGGGCCCATGCCGGGTCTCCTTTCCAGGCTGAGCATCCCCAGCAGGAATGTGCAGTTGGGCCATTTAGCGCAGGGCAAAATTTTAGAGGCCCTGCCTTGGCGAATCGGGCTTAGAACTCCTAGTCTGGTGGGTTCATGTCCGTGGGTGCTGAAGCCCTAGTCCACCGCCAAGGTCATTGCCCTCACCTGGTTTTCGTCTCCTGTGGGCATTGCTGGCAGCTTTGAGAGCTGCTTGTCGGGGGTCCACTGCCAGGCCCGGCCCTGTGGGAAGGTGAAGCCGCTCGAGCTGCGAGGGTGGCTCTAGAGGCCAGCCTGGGAGAGAAAGGGAAGCCACTGGCCTTTCCCGGTCTCTTGCTGAAATACACGCTGCCTGTCAGAGGTTTGGTCAACTCGGGACATTGCCCCAAATCACAGCCGCGATGACCCTCATACACTCGCTCCTCGAGGCCCCCTCCTGAAGTAGCCAGTTTGTTCCTCGAGTGCACCTGGCAGGTGAAAGGAAGAGTGCTGCTCTCTTGGTCTGTCCAGGCTGCCATAACCCAGCGCCGCACACCGGGTGGGCTAGAGACAGCAGACGCGTCTCACGGTTCTGGAGGCTGGACGTCCAAGATCAAGGCGCCGGCGGAAGGTGTATGTGGTGCAAAGCTGCCTGGTTCACAGGCGACCATCTTCCAGCTGTGCCTTCCCATGGCGGGAGCACAGAGTGAGCCCTCGGGGGTCTCTTGTTTTCAAGGCTTTAATTCATTTCATCACCAAGCCCTCTGGGCCTCACCACCTCCCTGTATCATCACATTGGGGTTTAGGTTTCGACGTAAGAATTTGGGGCGCACACAAACATCCAGTGGGTGGTAAGCACCCTGAGACCATTTCCCCCCTGGTGACTGAAAGCAGTGGCAGGACTGCGTGCACTTCTTCTGTCCAGTCCGTGCAGCTCGGCTTCAGTCATCCATTCTCTGTTACCACCATCCTCGAGGCTCCGTGGGCAAATGTTTATACAGAGTAAATTGTTACTTGTCTCATTTGAGAGGGTTCACATTCCTCAGGCATGTTCAGATATTCATTTTAATTAGGCAAATTGATAATTATAATTTCCTTGACACATACCCTAATCAAGACTACTTTCTCCCAGCAAATAATTGTTTTTCTAAAAAGTTTACAACCTGTTTTGAAGAAATTCTAAAAAAGGAGAAATGTCAAGGTAAAATAGGTTTCAGAAATTACCCTTTTTTAAAATTTGTTTTCGGATCCTAAGCTGTTCTTTTTTCCAGTTTCATTTTACCGCCAGAATATTTTGCCCCTTAAAGAATAGGGCTCTTTGGTGGTTTTCTTAAAAAGACGATTTTCCTGGACATTTTAAATCCCTGAAGCTGTTTCAGAGATTTCACCAAACCCGAATATTTCTCGGTCCCCTGTGGAAACCCTCGCACGTGGCAGAAAATAAATGGAGCCTCCCCCAAAAAACTAACTTGCCCCATCTCTTCCAGGTCTCACTTAAGAACTCATCTAGAAATAGTAGACCTGGAAATGTGTATCCAGGTCTGAACGGGGTTGAAAATATTATAGTTTGAAAAATTCTAACAGATCAGTGAAGAAAATGAAAATGTAATAAATGCTTTTAATTACACTGCACATTGAGGGCAAACCATCTCTTATTTGAGAAGGGCTTCTGTGACTAAAACAAGAATTTTGATTATTTATCCCCGCCTCATTATCACCATTATCATCAGTCAAAATTAGCATGTAAAGTGTTCCTGTCATAACATTTCTAAGAGACAAATGAACTCTTATTTTTGAGTGCCTTCTTTTTTTTTTACCTTTCTATATTTTATAACATTATTGAGGTTCCGTAACATTCACTCATTTTAAGTTCGCAGTTCAATGATTTTTAAAAAATTTTCAGAGTGGTACAGAGGGATTTTAGAACCTTTCTATCTCCCCCAGAAAGAACCTTTGTGCCTATTCACAGTCTCTTCTACCTCCACTCCCTATACAGGCAACTACTAATTTACCTCCAGGGCTTCGCCTTTTCTGGACATTTCATATAGACGGAATCATATAACCTGTGGTCTTTTGTGACTGGCTTCTTTCCCTTAGCATCATCTTTTCAAGATTCTTTCCTGTTGTAGCAGATAGCCGCACTCTGTTCCTTACTGAACGGTATTCCATTGTATGGGAAACCACATCTTGTTCATCCATTCACCCATTCATGCCCATTTGGACGTTGGCAGATGTCCCCAGCTGGGACACCGGCTGTTAAGAATAAAGCTGATATGGACATCCACATACAGATCTTTGTGTGGACCTGTGTTTCATTTCTCTTGGGTAGACACCTAAGATTGGAATTGCTGGGTCCGTGTAACTAACTACGTTTGACGTCTTGAGGAACTTCCAAACTGTTTTCCAAAGCAGCTGCACCATTTTACCACCACTCGGGTATAAGGATCCACGTTTCTCCATATCCTCGCCAGCACTTATCACTGGTCATCAGCTTTTTGATTATAACCAACCATATGGGTGTGAATTGGTATCTCATTGTGGTATTGATTTGCATTTTTTTAAAGGCTAATGAAGTTGAACATCTTTTCATGTGCTGACTGGCCCTTTGTATATCTTTGAAGAAATATCTTTTCAGATCCTTTGCCCCATTTCTAATTCGGTTGTGTTTTTATTGAGCTGTTAGAGTTCTTTATGTATACTGGATACAGATCCCTTATTAATCCATGGTTTGCAACTATTTTCTCCCATTCTATAGATTCTCCTTTCCCTTGCTTGATAATATCCTGTGCAGCATCAGAATTTTTAATTTTGATGAGGTCCAAATTATCACCTTTTTCTTTTCTCTTGTACTTTTGATGTCTTAAGAAACCTTTGCCTAACCACAAATCGTGAAGATTGACTTCTGTGTTTCTTCTAAGAGTATTCTAGTTTAAGCTCAAACATTTAGGTCTAGGTCTATATTGAATTAATTTTTATGTATGCTGTGGGGTAAGGGTCTAATTATTAGGAAAAAAAATGTTTCTCTACTACAGTAGAAACCTAGTAGTTGGTCAATGAATAGAAACAAATTAGCCAAAGAAGGGAATTTAAAAAAATTACACATTCTTTTAGCATTTCCTTTTAATGTAAACTATAAATGTACATTCATTTACCATTCTTTTGAGGTCGGGCCAAGGACTTGTCTTGGAGTATTGGGTTTACAGATGGGCCTGCCATGGAGCCTTTCTTGCATAAACAACACCCATAATGAATCTTTTCCAATTTGGGTTTTTTCCAATGGAGTAGTCAGTTAAAAATCACTTGGAAAGTGCTCCAAGTAAAGTATTCTAGGTTTATACTTGCTTTTCCCTCTAATCTTTTTACGCTTGTCTCCACAACACCTGATTCAATAGTACTTTATTTTCACCAGCTTGCCTTTTATTGAGTGTTCCCGAAGCGTCTTAGTTTTCTCAGAAGCAACCCTTTTTACAATTTGTATTTCCTGGTTTACATGTTTAATTGACTGATTTAAAAATAAGCTCTAGCATGAACAGGCTCGGGGACAACTCCTGGTGGAGGCGCAGGACAGAACTCTTGAGGGACCTCGTATGACAGTCTGTGCCTTTGTAGAGGGCATGAAGAGTGTTGGTAAATCTGGAGGTTTGTAAAGAGAGTGTCTCTTTCACAGAGAGGACTAACTGGCAGCTTTTATGTTTGTGAAGCATAGGATTTTTCCCTTTGCCAAACCCGCCCAATTGGTTACTGGCAATAGCATGGGGCCCTGGCAGCCGGAGCCTCCGGGAGCCTGAGAAGCACTATCAGCCACTCTGAGGACCAGGTCTGATGTGTAGCCGATCAGGAAACATCGGTTGAGTGAAAGAATGCCCAAGGTCTCCACAAAGGAAGAAAAACCAAGTCACGCTAATGCTGGTGGTCCTTCCTCATTTGTAAAATGAAGGCCGAGTGTTGGCTCGAGTTGTCTAAGATGCATCTGTAGTTTGACTTACTTCACTTAGCCTCATCTCCTCCAGTTCCATCCACGTGGATGTGAATGATGGGTATTCATCCCTTTTGATGGCTGAGTAATAATTCCGTCATGTATATGGACCACATCTTCTTCATCCATTCCTCTGTTGAAGGGCATCTCGGCTCCTTCCACAGTTTGGCTGTTGTGGACTTCGCTGCTATGAATGTTGGGGTGCATGTGCCCCTTCTTTTCACTACATCTGTATCTTTGGGGTAAATACAATGGAATATTACTCAGGCATCAGGAAGGATGACTACCCCAACTTTTGCATCAACATGGATGGGACTGGAGGGGATGATGCTGAGTGAAATAAGTCAAGCAGAGAAAGTCAGTTATCATATGGTTTCACTTAGTTGTGGAGCATAGAGAATAGCAAGGAGGACATTAGGAGAAGGAAGGGAAAAGGAAGAGGGGGAATCAGAGGGGAAGATGAACCATGAGAGACTGTGGACTCTGCAAAACAAACTGAGGGTTTTAGAGGGGAGCGGGGTGGGGAGATGGGTGAGCCTGGTGATGGGTATTAAGGAGGGCACATGTGGCACAGAGCACTGGGCGTTATACACAAACAATGAATCACGGAGCACTGCATCAGACTCTAATGATGTACTGCAAGGTGACTAACATAACATAATAAAATATATATATATTAAAAAAAAGATGCAGCCGTGGTGATGATGGTGGCTTCATTTACATGAGGGCACCGAGACGCTTGGGTGACCCTTGGGTGGGAAGGCCAAGAAGGGAACGCAGCTCTTCTGGCTCCTGGCCCTTTGGCCTCGCCGCCAGAACATACTGGAATAGGACAGAACTCTTCGTTTCCTCCCCAGTCGGCTCCTCCTCCTGTCCTCCCCCAACTCCTGTTCAGTCAACTCGAGGAGTCAACGCTGACCTCTCCTGCTCCTCTTCCTTCCACAGCCACCTCCCTTCAAACTCCAGAGCTCACCTTGGTTTTGTCCACCTGTTTCCTTCCCAGCTCTCACCACTGTGACCCCCAGGCGCTTGCATCTATCGCCTGGACAGTCCCAGCTGGCTTCTGCGTCCACTCCTGCCCCGCCGGTCCGTTCCCGGGACAGCGTTCAGAGCCATGTCTTTGAGACACAACTTGGGCCCGTCATCCCTTGACGTGGCTTTTCTCTGTCGGTCTCTTTCCCTCTCTAGGGTCTCATTCTTCAGGTAGCATGTTAGAAGAAACCCCTGCTCAGTCTCCCATTCGCAGTTAGGGCCCTGTTACTGCCCTTCACTCCTTCTTTTCCTTTACGACACTTATTACAACTTACAGTTGTGTGTTTATTCCTGTAACCCTTTTCATAACTCTAGACTATAAATTCCTGGAGGGCAGGAAGCCACACCTCGAACAGTGTTGGCCCCTCAGCGGCCAATTGTTATAGAAAGAAATGAGTAAATGGGATCACATTTCGGTATCTGCCTACCCCACTGCTTATACCATGAAGCCTCTGGACCAAACAAAACAGAAACCAAGGTATTGAATCCATCAGTAGGATCCCTTGCAAACCACCCTGAGGTTCATGCCCTGCTCAGAGGTGTGTGTGAAAGAAGGTTCTTGTTCCCAGGGGTTGCCCTCTCCGGGCTGCATCTGCCCTGAGGAGGGGGTGCTTTCTCCTCACATCCAGGGCCTCTGTCTGCCCAGCTTAGTACCTGCAGGGTGCCTCTGCCCAGAGACAGCACCTTCTTCTACTTCTCCCTGAAGCATCAGCTGGGCCAGCGGCCGCCTGCTCTCCCGGCAGGGGAGCACGGCTAATGGTGGGAAACAAGTCATAGCAAACATCCACCCCAAAAAGGCAAACCCCAAATGGAGTTCTGCTTTGGAAAAGTGAGAGAGGTTCAGGAAATATCTTTCCCCCCCGCAGCTATTGTCTAGAATAGCATCGGGCAAAGCTGGTGATGCTGAAAGCCACGTGGCCAAGGAGCGCTGGCCTGTCTGCCTTTTTACTTCTCTGAAGGGTTGCAGATAAAGATTTTGGCAGGTCCTTTATCCCCAAATGGCAAGCGTGACCGCCGAGCTATGACTCAGAAGCTTTTGTGCGTCTCACAATCCACCTTTGGATGCGTTTAGGCAAAGAAAAGAGAGGTTGGATAAATTCAGTTTGCTACTTAGGAAAAGCGGTATGGAGACTCTGAGGCTATTACTGTCACAGTTAATTATTTTGGGGGAGTAGGAGGCCCCAAAGGGCATTCTTTTTTTTTTAAACATTTTTTTAAAGATTTTATTTATTTATTTCAGAGAGAGGAGAGAGATCACAAGAAGGCAGAGAGAGGAGGAAGCAGGCTCCCCGCTGAGCAGAGAGCCCGATGCGGGGCTCGATCCCAGGACCCTGAGATCATGACCTGAGCTGAAGGCAGAGGCTCCAACCCACTGAGCCACCCAGGCACCCCATTCTTTCTTTTTAAACAGCTTCACATACCATACAATTCCCCCTTTTTACAGTGTACAATTCGTTGGCACTTAAGTCTGTTCACAGAGTTGGGCAACCATCAACACAGTCACTTTTAGGACATTTTCATTACCCCAGAAAGAGGCCCGGCACCCCTTAGCTGTCACCACCACCGCCCTCCCCCCCCACCCCCTCCAGCTGCTCAGGAGTGACACTATTAAATGGGGCGTTAAGATCTGGCAGCTTTATGGTCGGGACATTTGGATCGTTGAACCAGAAAGAGTCCCGAAGTGGTGAGGATTGCTTTGCTACTGTTGTGGTTTTGTTGTTGTTTTTAACCCCTAAAATAAGATGAGTCCCCGCAGGAGGTGAGGGCTATTGCTGAAGACATTTAGATTGTGATTCACTGTGCAGATGGCTACTGGGGGAGACTGCAAAAATTGCATTTCTCTGGCATTTGCTCTTTAGCCAGAGAGCCTCCAGTTTTATAACGGAAGCAGCAGCCCCAGTGTGGGGACGGAAGGATGTCAGGAGCACGGCGTGTAATTGTACATGTGCGTGTATCTCTAGCATCCAGTATTTTCTGCGCCCCCTCTGTGCTACGGGGATTGAAGAAATGGGTAAGGTGGTTGCGGTGGCTTTGTCTCTGCTAAGACAGGGGTAGGAGTTGCCATAAGTACAAGCTAGGATCGTAGAAGCTCACATTTGACTGCTCACTGTGTGCTCACTGCGCGTAAATGCTCCACGTGTAGTTGCTCAGTCGTCGTTCACAGCAACCGTTCTTGTGGTAGCTGGGTTCCTCTTACTTTATGCACGAGGACACTGAGACCCCGAGAGGTTAAGACCCTGGTTCTTAACCTGTCATGTCGTGTGGTTGGCCAAGGGTCGACATGGGATTTGAGCCTGGCACGCAGCCCTCGGAGTCTAGGCCGCCCTGGGACCAGGGGAGGGCTTTGGGAGACGGAGACGTTAGGTCTTCCTCAAGCCCCTGTGTGCCAGCCTGATCTGTCGCCTGCCCCCATTCACACTTGCCTCTGGTGGCGGGGTCCGCTCCTCACCGTGCCCTCTGCGTGGGGTGCGCGCCCACAGCCACCCCGTGCCTGACTCTCCCGTCGCCTCACGGCTCTGTCCGGTGCCAGCTCAGCGCCCCACCCCCACCAGTCACCTGTCCGTGATCGCTGTGATTCCTTCCGCGGTGGTCGTGAGCACACCGTGCGGTCCGCTTAGGGGTGGACCTGTTCGTCATCCATCCCCCCACTGTTGTGCGAGGTCTTAAGGCCCGGGACCTCTGGCTTTGCTCCCTGTTGAATGGCCAGTGACTGGTGCAGCACGAACTTGCTGAAGGAGGGAAGAAGGAAGCGCTGCACCTGCTTGCGGGGGAGGGAGGGAGGGAGGGAGGGAGGGTGGGCGGGCGGGCGCCGGGTTGGGAAGGGTAGCTGGAGTTTCAGCAGGGAGCTGGCAGAGTGGGGAGCACTCCCTGGAGGAAGGATTGGGAAAGCATGGCCTGTGTTTGAGGAGCAGATCAGGGCCCTTTTGGAGAGATCCTGCCGCATGTTTGCGAACGGTTTCTCAGATCTCTGCTCTGACATTATGGGCTGGACCGTTTGATGTGGGGCTGCCCTGTGTAATAGGGGACGTTGAGCAGCGTCCCCAGCCTCTATCCCTTGAATGCCAGAAGCACCATCGCCCTCCCAGCATGACGTCCGAGAATGTCTCCAGACATCAAGTATCCCCTAGGGTCCAAATCATCCCTGGCCCAGAGCCACCAGTCTAATGGGAACTGTCACCAGTGTAGCTGGAAAAGTTTGACACTCCATTTTAGACCCACATGCCAGAATGAATGAGGATCCCTCAATATCTTCATTTGTCCCCTCACCGAATGTTTACAGAATGCCTCTCACGTGCCAGTGACCCAGCGATACCTGTGGACAATAAACTGGGACGGGATCGTGAACGTGGGCCTTTCCTCCTGGAGATTAGAGCGCAGCGACCCTTCAGCAAGGGAGTTTGATGATCAGGACAAGGGTCCTAGGAAGTCACAGCGGCAGTGATTGCCTGCACTGGATCCGAGTGGAGGGGCGGGAGCATTGCATGGAGCTGGCCTGCCGGTCCCGGGTGGGAGCGGTGCGGCCCTGACCCAGAGGGATGCGGCCACGGGGGGAAGGAGGGCCTGCGGGGTGCTGGAGATGTGGGTGTGTCCACCTGGGAGGCTAAAGGGACCCGCTGACACACAATCGTGTCATCTCTAGAGGGGTGGACTGGGGCCCATGGTGGCAAACTCAGGGCCGTCCGGAGAAGAGGCCAGTCTTGAAGGAAGGGTGATGAACTTGGGGAGTGTTGTAAGGTGCTGCTGGGACGAGCTGGGAGCTTGGACATACCCAGAAAAGCCAACACACTCCTCTCTACTGCCTTCTTTAGCTATTTCTGTGGCTTTCTAGTCAAATGGAGGCATGTGGACTCTTCAGTCCCAATTTCTGGATGATTTTGAGTCAGAGAAGTTAACAGGAGCCCAAACACTGAATCTTTGAATGTTGTTCCGGTGTAGAGACGTGCTCTTGTAGTCGGGGGGGCCTGGTTCATCCGACTGCCTGCTCCTCAGACTTCTTAACCAGTTACCTTCCAAAAAGCAGACGAGATTTAGGAAATGAGACTTTGCTTTATAAGAATTAAACTGAAAGCCATTTGTCATTGTTTTCCCCCTTGAACCGTTGGAGGTGGTCTGTAAAGGAACAGGTTTGGCACACAAGGAGAGCACAAATTGTTACAGTATTAGGTGTGAATTAATGGCCTGAACGATTTGCGTAGGCCTTTTCCTAGTTGCGTGATGAAAATAGTGATAAATTTGCTTTTGGGGGCGCATTTATTATAATTAGTCATTGATTAACTGGTAATAGTGAAAGGATCAATGAAATTTCTAATTCTTGGTATATGTTAAAAAGTCAGCTTTCGTTAAGGGTGGACGAATATGCCTGAGAGGTATAATAAAAATGAGAGAGAGGAAATGTATCGACAGAGACAGGTTTAAGAAAACATGTAGTTCCTGATGTTAACTGCAAAGAACAGTTGCCATCTGAATCTCTGTCTTTCAGGCAGGATATTGGCACGTAAACAGTCTCGTAGGAAGGATTAGTGGTAAGGCATTGTGTGAGTTTTTAAAGGTTTTTAAGATTCTTCTCTGTGTGCAGTTGCTTTGTACCCAGTAATGCTTCAAGAAGACTCACGGGCCTTTCCTGTCTATGGTTTAATACCACCCAAATCCACTGCCTTTTTATTCCTCAGTATTGAAAGATGGTTTCTATGACAGTCTCTGTCAGCTGAAATCTGGAATTGGCCGGATCCCGATACTCTCTATACAAGGGCTGAATCAGATTTCTAAGGCCAATTTTTCTTTGATAAAAGTATTTTTAAATTGATTTAAATTTTTATTTTTATTTGAATAAATTTTTTGAAGGTTTTATTTATTGAGAGGGAGAGAAGAGAGCGTGAGTGAGAGCACAAGAGTGGGGGGGTTGAGTCGGGGAGAAGCACAGTCCCCGCTGAGCAGGGAGATAGATGCGGGGCTCCATCCCAGGATGCTGAAATCATGACCAAGGGCACATGCTTAACCAACTGAGCCACCCAGGCGCCCCTGATTTAAATTTTTAAAAGCTAAATTTTAAAATTTGATTCAGGCTATGGTACCATAATAAATTGCCATAATTTAATATATATAATAACTGTATAGAGAATATGTATATTGTAATATTATATTTCTGACATCATCTGGTCAGTCCTAGCTAGATAGGTCTTCTTTACAGTCTCATCTGTGTGACCACCTGCCCCGAGGTCAGGGCCTCGTTCTGCCTCTCAGCCCTTGTTAGACCTCAAGCAGGGTATTTAACCTTGACCTTCCTGAGTTTCTTCTTCTGCACCCCTAAGCAAAATGGAAGAGTTACCATAGATATGGGTGTGTCACTGCACATGTCCACAGGGGCCAGATGGTGCAAGGGACCAGTTGGGGACCATGGTGAATTTGCGACCACATGCCCCCTTCGAGGAGCAGCCACTGCTCAGCCCAGCCAATCAGCGTACTCCAGTTGGGCCTGGTTTGGTTGGATTTTCCAAAAGAATCTAGAAAACCAGGTATCAGTATGAAACTCATGAATTTCAAATGTTGGCAACAAATTCAAAATTTTCTAACTATTATGTGGGCCAAACAAAACACACCTGCTGGCCAGACCGCATCCAGAGACCTGGAATTTGTAATTTCTGGAGAAGATCGCCAATTAGCATCGCATAGAAGAAGGGTGTTTTGGCCTCTAGCCTGTCCCCTGAATCAGCCCTGGGCTGTTGGCAGGGACTGTGAGCACCACAGCCTTCTGGGGAAAAGCTCTGGGCCTTGCCAGCATTATCTTTGTGTACAATCTTCTTATTTACCAAGATGTTCCATTCGAAGGAAACTTTTTGGAGATAAAAATGTCTTTATGGAGGTGGACAACTTGCGGGCACCCCAAGGCACATTCCGTCTCCTTTATGGCTGTCTCCCCTCCAGGCCAGCCCAGCAGCCCTGAGATTCTGAACAGTAGAAGCCGCTGCCCATTAACTGTGTGATCTTGAACTTGAGCATAACTAAGATGCCCAGCCAGGCCTCGGTATCTCCTTTTGGTTAAATGAGGGGATCATTCTGCAAATCCCTCCCAAACTGAAAATTTCCAATACTGTAGTGGGAAAAGGTTGGCTTCCATAATGTAAGCCTTCAGCCTCCCTAGGATGGGCGGCAAGAAATGGGTTCACTCAGCTCAGTCCAGGAGGGTAGGTGTGAGTGGTGTGGTTAAGGATGTGAGGCTAGGCCTTGTTTAATAGTACCCTCTGTGCACAGACTCTCAGATGCTCCCGGTGATCCCCACCTACTAGTTTTCATGGCGTGTGTGATCTGTGGTTGAGCGTGGGTTGGCCTAGCAACTCGATTATAATGAATAGAACCCGGCAAAGTGACGGGCTATCACTTCCATCAGCATGTTACATAAGATTGTAACTTCTGTTTGCTAGCAGACACGCTCCCTTGCCGGCTTTGAGGAAGCAAGTTTCCGTGTTACAAGCTGCCATGTTGGAGAGGCCCGCATGGCAAGTAGCTTCTGGTTCACAGCTAGCAAGGAACCTACTCACCAAGGCCGTTAAGTGAGCTTGGAGGCAGATCCTGCCCCCCAGGAGTTTTCATGTGAAACCTCAGCGCTGGCCGACCCTTTCACTGGGGCTTGTGAGAGACGGTGAGCAGAGGACCTGGCCTCGCGGTGCTCACATCCCCAGCCCTCAGAGACCGAGATAGTAAATGTGTAGTGTATCAAGCTACTACATTTGTGTTCATTTGTTACAGTAGCAGTAGGTTGCTAATACACCATCTCTGTGGATGTGTCACAAAAATTAACATTGAAAAAATTCAATTCACTGTGGACAGTCTTATTTGTAGAAGACTTAGGTGTTTAGTTCAATACCTGCATGCTTTATGATGTATTAACAGTAAGTACTCTGTAGACGTTAAGGGAAGTTTGGGTCAAATGTTTCAAAAGATCGTAGTCTGGTTTTGGTACCGTGTAGGTCAGAAATGAGGTCTTAATGTAATCAACCTCACTTTATGCTTTAATGCATTCATTCTACAAGTACTTAGTTCATCTCAAAATTTGACCTTGACCTTATCATAGTCATCAGTTAAGGTCCCTGACTGTGTTCTTTTATCGGTTTTGGAAATTACCTGGGCTGGACACCAGATAGGGACCTAAAAATGAATATGAAAATATGCAAAACAAAAATAAAACCGAACCCCCCCAAAAACATTAATAGGAACATATGCAAAACAACAACCAATCCTCCAAGCCATTATTTTAATTTAGGAAAACAAAAATCACTTTGCACCTGTTTCTTTTTTTTTTTTTTTTAAAGATTTTATTTATTTATTTAACAGAGAGAGAACACAAGCAGGCAGAGAGGCAGGCAGAGGCAGAGAGAGGAGCAGCCTCCCTGAGGAGCAAGGAGCCCGATGCGGGACTCGATCCCAAGACTCTGGGATCATGACCTGAGCCAGAGGCAGCTGCCCAACCAATTGAGCCACCCAGGCATCCCCTGCACCTGTTTCTGATCAAACATGTTTAAGCAGTTCCTCGATTATTTACAGGTCAGTGCTTTTCAGACTTGGATTTGCATACCGATGTGGGGATCGGTTAGAATGCAGGCTGTGCCTCAGTAGATCTGGGCTGGGCTTGAGGTGCTGCCTCTCAAGCAAGCTCGTAGGTGGTGGTGCTGATGCTGGTGCAGAGGCCACCCCTTGAGGCCTGAGGTGTAGACCCGGCCCTGCTCTTCGCGCCCAGTGCCCCAGGCTTCATGGGTGCCCTCCTGTCGTATGCACCTTCTCCCGCAGCCTCCACTTCCAGCAATTCTGGTCCTTTTGGGGGGTTATCAGGCTATTACCATTAATCCAAGCAGTCCCATAGTTAAGTTCTTTGACTAGGAAAATAAAAACAAAAAAGCTTGCTGGATGCCCAAGTGTCTCTCTCATTTTCAATAATAAAAAATGCTCTCGTTGCGTATTGGGGTGCTTCGGAAGTGGACCTCCGCATTCTGAACTTCTGTGGCTCAAACGGCCAGAACAGTGTTCTCAGGGAGTCTGAAGAAAGCAGCTGGCCTGGGCCAGGGTCAGACGCGTGCTCCGCCCTGCAGGAGAAGGCACAGCTAGCTCTCCCTGGCTCTTGTAGGTGTCACCTAATGCCTGTGGCCTACCCTGGCTGGGACTCTGGACTTTGGCCAAATAGTTTAAGGCAAGCGTGGTTAAGCATTCCCTTTCATAATGTTTTGAGGGCTGGGGGAGTTATAAGTTTACAAAAGATTCCTCCCTCTGCAACTAGGCATCGTAAGTCTCAAATACCCATAATTCAGCCTTGATTAATACTAAAATGAGACTGAAGACCACGAGATTCTGTAGCAGAACTTTAAGAGGACCCAGGTGCTTTGGAGAAGGCTGAGCGCCAAGCCAACAAATTGCAGTTATTACACAGACAAGGCAGGTGGAAAAGTGATATGTGAGCTGTCATTTATTTCAGGTCAAATCTATTCATTTTGTACCCTGTCATCATAAAATTGAGATTCTATCCAAGATTTTACTAAGTGAACAAAAAATAAGGAAAGATTTAATACCTCCAAGGACTGTTGACTTTTTGAGACAATGACTGTTTTGTTGTAGGAAGCTATATTTGTTAAAATGTTTGCCATAGAAAACTGTTTATAAATTCTGTTGGTCATAAAAGATTGATTTATGCACCAACCTTGGGGTGCCGGTCACCTCCCTGATCTGGTTCTCGTGAATTTACCCAGTTTAAAGAGCTCTGCGCACTGCCTCAGAAACAGGAATGTCGCTAATAGCCTTCAGTGTAAAAAGGTCATTATTCAAGTAAAATATATGAATAATGCTAACAATTAAATAAAAAATAAAACACAAATTAGAATCCTGGTGTTTTTTTTTTTTTTTCATGACACCAGCCTTCAACTCTTGAAGAAGTCTTGCTGACTCTGTATCTTTACCGATCCCTTAGTATCGGTTATTATTTTGTAGAAGATTACCCTGAAACTTGGCAGCTTGAAAGGGCTATCTCCGTTTCTGTAGGGATCTGAGTGCTGCCTGGCAGGATCCTTTTGCTGCGGGGTCTCCCACTGGGGTCAGGCACCTGTGGGCTGTGGTCTCATCTGATGACCCGACTAAGGGAGAGTCCTTTCCCAAGTCTGCTCGCGCGGTTGTTGGCAGGATTCCGCTCCTTTTGGGTTGTTGCATGGAATATCTCCGCTCTTCACGGGCTGTTGCTTCCATTTCTTACCATCTTGGCCTCTCCAGTCGGCGAGTCACAGCATGGCAAACCTTTACCTCCAGAGGGAGGGCTCAGAGAGAGAGCGAGCAAGATGAAAGTCATGGTCTTTTTCTAGCCTAATCTCTCTCTCTCTGTCTCTTTTTAACCATTTTATTGAGGCATGATTGACATGTAAAATGCTATATATATTTAATGTGTACAACCCCATGAGTTTGGGGGTAAGTAAACACCTGTGAAACGCTGCCGTCAAGGTCATAAACACCTATCTGTCCCCAAAGTTTCCTGCGATCCCATTATTATTATTATTATTATTATTATTATTATTATTAGTGTGTGTCTGGTAAGAGCACTTAACATAGATTCTAGCTTCTTAGCAAATTTCAGGTACACAGTACAGTATTGTTAGCTGTGGGACGTTCTGCTGGACAGTAAGTCTCCAGAATGTCTCTGTCTTGTAGAACTCAAACTTTATAACCTTTGATCATCACCTCTGCCATTTCGCCCTCCTGCCAGCCCCTGGCAGCCACCACTCTACTCCCTGCTTCTGTGAGTTTGACTCTTTTAGAACCCACATGGAGGCGAGATCAGATAGTATTTCTGTCTTTCTGGGGCTGGCTTATATCACTCGGCATAGTGCCTTCTAGGGTCTTCCATGTTATTTCAAATGGCAGAATTTCCTTCTATTTAAGCCTGAATAGTATTACATTGTCCATATATACCACATTTTCTTTATCCATGCATCCATCGAGGTACGTTTAGATTGTTTCCATATCGTGGTGTAGCCGATCCCTGAAGGGACATCCCATCACCGTCTTCTCCTTGTGAGAACCAAGTCGCTAGGTGCAGGCCACACTCAAGGCGAGGGGATTGCACAAGGACGTGAATCTTACAGTGCAGGGATCTCTGGGGCCTTCTTGGAGTCCTTCTGCCGCACGGAGTAAGGGCTCTGTAAGTACGAGTACGCATCCATCATCGCGCTCGATCCCCGTCCTTAGCAACGAGATGCGCACTCCAGGATGTCATGTACTCCTTGTTCAGGTTGAGTTCAAGTTTTGTGATTTGATTGAGTAGCTAACCGAATGAGCTGTAGGTCCAGAACTGGTGGATTAACTTGCATGTGCAGTTCGTTCTACAGAGTATGTGCAGGTAGTTCGCACACTTGCATTTTTAGGTTCTGAAAAAGGAATTAAGAAGGGAGAATTAAGAATTAAGAAGGGAATAATTAAAGCTAGAGATCCGCTCTTTCTTTCTTTCTTTCTTTCTTTCTTTCTTTCTTTGACACAGAGAGAGAGAGTATTTGACACAGAGAGAAAGAGAGAGAGAGAGATCACAAGTAGGCAGCGAGGCAGTCAGAGAGAAGGGGAAACAGGCTCCCTGCTGAGCAGAGAGCCCGACACGAGGCTCAATCCCAGGACCCTGAGATCGTGACCTGAGCCGAAGGCAGAGGCTTTAACCCACTGAGCCACCCAGGTGCCCGCAGAGATCCACTCTGAGATGACAGTAAGCGAGGCATGGTGGGTAGGAGGGTGGTGACGAAATGTAGAGAGCTTAGACTGGCTGCTTGCTGGTGCGATCTCAGTGTAGATGGCGTGCCTCCGAGAGAGACTTTCCCTGTCCGTCCAGTTGAAATTAGCCATCAGTTCTCCCTTCCCCTTCCTAGACCCGGTGTTCTGGCACCATTCCCTCCTCATTTCCTTGTTCACGGTCTGTCTCCCCTGTGAGGACTAAGCCCCAGGAGACCAGGGGCCTCATCCGTCTGGGTCCAGCCATGTATCATCAGCACCACGTATGGGGCCCGGCAAACAGTAGGCTCTTAGTAAATACTTACTGAATCAATGAATGAATTGAGCACACAGATGTGAAATGACTCCAAGGAGCTTTTTGGAACTTGTAGTATCTTCGTGACTTCCAAAGGAAATGCCACTTATTCAGTTAACATGCAAAATATACTAATTTGTTAAAAAGAATAAAACAGTCTCAGAATTGTGGGGTAGTTTTGTCCCTGCCACTGAGATGACTTGTGGCTATTAGGCCAGTCATGTGCCCTCTCTAGGCCTCCGTTTTCTCAGTGGATAAATGCAGGGACTGCAGATTGAGGGGGTCTTCAGACTGCTCTGTCCTCACATCCAGCTCAGGCAGAGGAGCCTCTGGTTTTCAACATTGGTCTACCATAGAAGATTTTGTTTATAGAAATGATGCTGTCCCGGGAGAGGGGAGGCGGTCCGGGGAGGGGGGGAGGGACGCCCACAAGGATTCCATGCCCACCAGTGGCCATTCCAGTTCTGCAAATGCAGTTACTGGTTGCAGTCCTTTTGGCTCTCAGGGGTAGAGACCTGAGGCCCACAGAGCTTAGGATCGGCAGAACCAACAGGAGGGGCAAGGCTAATAATTTTGGTGCAAGTGATCTACCACCCTTTCCAAGAACATATAGAATCCCCTCTCCCTTCCTTCCCTCCCGCTTCCTCCCACCCCCTAGCCTCACACCTCGCTTAAGCCCACATCATGCAGCCTTTGAAATGTTAGCATCGATTTTTTTTTCCCCCCTCGTTGACTAACTCATTTCAAGATTTCATTTCTGGCACTGCATTTCCTACCAGATAGCCAGAGCTTCCAAGCTCCAAGTTTTATAATTAAAATTCTGTCACATCCCCCGGAATGGTGCAAATTGTGCCATTACGCCTGGCATAAAAGATTTGAAAGCACTTCACCTAGTAATTTAAATATAATACTTCTGGCAGCTTTCAATTTCTGGTATTTTTAATTCTAATTTAAAAACTATTATTGAACATTAATATCCTCCGTACAGCGTTGCTGGTGTGTCTCCACGCTCCCCTTTGGCTGGCTAGTTTTAAACAAACAGCTTGGCTGCGTGGCTGCCGCGGCCCACGTGGTCTTTCCTGGCCTTTGGGAATCACCAGGTCCCAGGCATAATTAGTATAAATCAAAATCCTCTAGACTCTGACAGGAAAATGGTATGTTTGAAGAGCAGCTTATTAAAATGACCTACTTAATTTAAGAAAAATATTGTATCCACTTGCACAATAACCTGGATGCTTTCCCTGACAGATTTTATAATATGTCTTCCCTCTCCTTTTTTTTTCTCCCCCTCCCCTCTTTGTTTTTACAAGAAAAGGAAAGGGAATGGAAAGGCCCATTCTACTTCATCCAAGGCACAGACCCACAGTTTGGACTAATGAAGGCCTGGTCCACTGGGGACAGTGACAGCGGTGGTGATGAGTGGGGGGAGGAGATCCGTCTCACTGAGCAAGCTGTCGAGGCCATCAACAAGCTGAAGCCTAAACCCAGGTTCTTTGTTCTCTGCGGGGACCTCATCCATTCCATGCCAGGTAAGACTTGCGCTGTTGATGTCACCTTCTCTCCTCCCAGTCCTGACTGCGTTTGGGCAGGGGGAAAAAAAAAGAGATATCTCTTCAGACACGTCTTTATTCGGTGATGGCCCATTCCTTCTCTCCATGGCTGCTGGAGTGTCCTTGGACATCAGAAAATGCACCCTCATTTTTATATTTAGACTTTGGTGAGATTAATCACAATAATTAGGCAGAGCTACAGTTCTGATGATCTGAACTTACTCTGAAAAATGGAATAGACTCCCACAGGTCACCTTTACTTCCAGGGGACAAATTTGAACTGCTTCCAGATACCATATCCATAAGTGTAATCTTCTCTTATTTCCTCTCTTCTTATACTTTAATATCACCTGTATTTGTGCTTTTTCATTTGCAAGTGACAGAAATCTAACTGAATTGTTGTTGTTTTTTTTAAATTGAAGGTACATGTTCCTTTATGGGACTGTAAAATCCAGGGGCAAATCTGGGCTTCAGGTATGGCTGGATCCAGAGGCTCAGAGGTTGTTATCTGGACTTGATCTCTCTTGCTCAGCCCTGCTTTCCTCTGGGTTGACTTCATTCTTACACAGGCTCTCCCTGAGTGGTGGCTCCTGGGAGCTCCAGGTTTACATCCTTCTCACAGAAACCACAACAGAAAGAAAGTGCGTTATTCTTGGTGGTCCGGTCAAAGTCCCAGACCGACAGCTGTCCGGCTTATGTGACCCCTTCAAGCCAGGGTGTGGGGTCATCTCCACTGCAGCAATGTGGTCTGAAGAGCAAGATGACTCCCCTCAAGATGAGAGAGAATGGAAAAATAACAGATGCCTTCTAGAACTCTCTTGCATTTTTGTTTCCTCTTCTGGTACCTTCTCCCCCAGGCAAGAGTAAAGCCCAGTGAGCATGCATAAGCAGGTAGAACTGCGCAGGCCAATCAGAGAGGTAGAGTAGACCAGTGGACCCCCATGGCCACCCTTAGTGGAGCAGCGGTTTCTGCCTTTGGAGCAGCACTGGGCCTGAAGACCACTGCCAAAAACACCGTGGTGGCCACGCATGTTTGCTCTGGCTAATACTGTCTTATAAATCTGAGCTCCGAGTCCTGTATTTCCAGTGCCTTTAGAAGCTGTGACACTGTGGTAAGCTGGGGTGCATTCATTCTTCCCCTTCCAGCTTCACTTGTCTGGCAGCCGACCTCTCCAGAAGAATCCCAAAATGAAAATCTGAGAGTGGGAAAGGGGCTGCCCAGAATCACTGTCCCCAAGGTCCAGTGGGTATAACGAGCAAGAGGAACCCTCAGACCTGCCCTCATTCTCTGCTTATACGTATGTAACGCAAAGTCACGAATGTGGATGTGCCCGTGTCATTCATGGGGTCCCACCGGGGAGAACCCAGGGTGGTCGTCCCCAAGAACCTGTCCCTCTGTTGGGCTTGTGCAAAAGTGGCAAGGTGGGGAAGAAGGAAAGTAAGGCAGTGGACAGAGACCCAGCTCCACACCTGCCACTGATGTGCTGGGTGAACTTGGACAGACCCCCTTCCCTTTTCAGAGCCTCCATTTCTGAGCGAGGAGCCCGCTGGTGCAGTAAGCATTCAGAACCTCGATGGCCTGGGGCTTCCCAGCGAAGGGCCAGACAGCCCTGTCTCTCTGTGCAGGTGGCGGGCGTCTCAGCAGCTTGGTACAGAAGCGTGGTGGTATATTCACAGCGTGGTGCTGAGTTTCGTTTGGTAGAGAAGTAAAATCCGAGCTGCCTGTGAACTGGGCCATCCTTGGTGACCCTCAGCCGAGGGTTTCCTGGTGCTTATATGGTCCACTGCCAAAGTGACCGCAGAATGCCCCCGTTTCTAAAGGAGTTAGAAATCATAGCATAGAAATCATAGAAATCATCAGAGTCTTGGTTTACCAGATAAAGCCAAGGTAATATGCTAGTTGACCTGATTAATACCGCTTCCAAATGGTCTGATTTGCTGTTAGTTAGGTTCTTTGGGATCTTTTGGCCCAATATGCACTGTAGCATCAGCTGAATCTCTCGCTCTGGACCATCCAGTGAGCAAAACTTCTGCTTTTATTGGACACTTGAAGGTCATATTCCAATTTCATGATTTTTATGTCCAGTGGCTTCTTTTCTTTGAAAACAGAAAGGTAGGGGCACTTGGGTGGCTCAGTTGGTTTAGCGTCTGCCTTCAGCTCAGGTCATGATCCCAGGGTCCTAGAATTGAGCCCCTCACTGGGCTCCCTGCAGCGGGGAGCCTGCTTCCTCCTCTCCTCCGCTCCCCCTGCTTGTGCTCTCTTGCCCTCTGTCTGATAAATAAATAAAATCTTTCAAAAAAAAAAAAAAGCAGAAATGTTATAGGACTCACTAAAATTATATAACTTGTTTTTGTAGATGTTTACCGACTCATTCTGAATTATGTTAATGTATTCAGTCATATTTCAAAATAAGATTTAAAATGAAAGCTCTCTATGCCATTTCTTTGCTTCCTGAATAAAGTATACTGAGCATAGTAAATGAAAAGATACGGTTTTTATGATCAACTTTTTCCATTGGTCAGAAGACCTTGTAAATGTGAACCGGCAATCTTTTGAACACATGATTTTATATTCAGCATGACCCGAGCAGAATTCACATCTGGTCTGAAGAGTCGGACTGTTTTGTGCGGTGGTAACTGAGCCAGTGGAAGGACTGCAACTATTTTGAATATTGTGGTCTGAGATTAAACAGAATGTTCTAAAGCTAGTTACCATTTTTTAATATGCAATTAGTGGCTTCCTCCTCATTTAGCTCATACGCAGGGGCAGACACTAGAAAAGTAATTATTTGCTTTGACTGCTTAGCACATTGTTAATTATCAGATGCATGTATTAATAGGCAAATAAAATCAGAAAGCATACTTTTAATTCTACCATAAATAATATCCTGGGCCAAGTAGTTTTAAGTTCAAACTGGAGAAAAAAAAGAACTTCATGAATAATGCTCTTTCTAATGGGAGTCATAATGGCACTTTTCCATTATACATATTCATCACAATGTTTGTTCATTTACAAATACCTACCGTGTGCCCACTGAGTGCCAGTTAAAGCCCTGGGTGCTGCGGGTACGATGGTTGGAGGTGAAAGGGAAGCCCTTCCGTGGAGCCCCGAGTCTTGGTGATGGAAGTGTGAAACCGGGGTTGGTGAGGGGCCCCGCTGGGACCACGGCCTGCAGGGACAGCCCCAGAAATGCAGGACAAAGTCTAGTTAGTTTTGAAACACGTGTTTTCACTCTGCAGATGTCTTTTTGGTTACCTTTGTTTTTTTTTTCCCTTATTTTATAAAGCTCCTCTATGGGACCAACCACATTATAAAGAGCAAGTGGAGATTTGTACAAATACTGAGCCCATTGATTTTGAGTCCTTGACGCTGAAGCCCGGGGTGACTGGTAGGTCACCCTGAGGAGACATTGACCCCCTGGTACTGTCCGCAAGAACCTTTGGAGTGTCCAGCAGGTCACGCGAGGACTTGACAGATCGGAATGTGGTGATGCAGTTCTAGTCCAAGAGTTCCTTTCAGGCCGTGGAATGGTTCGTTATTAATGTGCGTGTCTGGCCCATTGATTAAAAATTGCCACAACCACACAAAATAGAGAGTTCAGAACAAATTCTTCCCTGGGTGTAGAGGCTCCTTGAAGAGCTTTGTGTGTTGACTTCCGCTTGGGCGGAATCGCGGTTACGTGATCTCATTTCAGTTCATGATTCAGCCTCCGGAAGTCCTCTGTTACGCGAGGTGAGGCAAGCCTGTGTTAGCGTTATTCCGGTGGATGGTGTGTGAGTACCCCACGGCTGCTGTAACAAACGCCTATGAACCTCGACACTTCAGACAAACAGATTTGTTCTCCTGCAGCCCTGGAGGTTAGAAGTCTAGAGTGTGTCCGTCCTTCTAGAAGTTCCAGCTTCTAGAGGCTGCCCACGTTTCTTGGGCCATGGCCTCTTCCTCCCATCTTTTTTTTTTTTTTTTTTAAAGATTTTGTTTATTTATTTGACAGAGACACAGTGAGAGAGGGAACACAAGCAGGGGGAGCAGGAGAGGGAGAAGCAGGCTTCCCGCCGAGCAGAGAGCCCGATGCGGGGCTCGATCCCAGAACCCTGGGATCATGACCTGAGCTGAAGGCAGACGCTTAATGACTGAGCCACCCAGGCACCCTCTTCCTCCCATCTTCAAAGCCATTGGCATAGCATCTTCTCTCTCCTCTGACCTTTGATTCATTTTCTCATATTCTCTCTATTAAACCCACCCTCCTACTTCTTTCTTATGAACCCTTGTGATCATTGGCCCACGCAGATAACCCAGGATAACCTTTCCATCTCATCGATCTGTAACTGCACCGCATCTGCAGACTCCCCTTTTACCGTGTAAGATAACATATTCAGTGGTTCCAATATTGGGGTGAGGACAGTTTTGGGGGCCGTTTGCAGCCTGCCGTGGATGGCATGGGGTGCAGTTCAAGGTGTGTATCTGCCAGGACCAGTGTTGCTAGCTCACCTACTCAGGAGAGTCATGAAAAGAGGGTGTCCTCGTTGCTTCCCTTTTAGCCCATGATGGAAACTGCCTCAGAGCAGTTAAGTACTTTTCCCCCAGGGTCACTCGACTTGGAAGCGGCGGAGTCGGGATCTTACTTGGGTCCAGCTGTTTTCACACCTCCCAGTACTTGATACTGCAGCCTCCCTACTCAAAGGGTGGGCCCCAGAGCAGCGGTCAAGAGACTGTTCGAAATGTAGAATTTCGGGACGCCTGGGTGGCTCAGTTGGTTGAGCAGCTGCCTTCGGCTCAGGTCATGATCCCAGCGTCCTGGGATCGAGTCCCGCATTGGGCTCCTTGCTCGGCAGGGAGCCTGCTCCTCTCTCTCTTCCTCTGCCTGCCTCTCTGCCTGCTTGTGTTCTCTCTCTGTTAAATGAATAAATAAAATCTTTTAAAAAAAAAAAAAAAGAAATGTAGAATTTCTGCAACACCCAGATCCGATGACACGGAATCAGCATTTTAATGAGATCCCCGGGTAAACTTATGGACGATCAAGTGTGAGAAGCTCTTGCTAGACAAAAATGTGCCAAGCCTTGGGTTTTTTGCATTAGGTGCCATTGCTGTGTGGACACTAGGAGTTTATGACTTTCCCTTCAACTGTTAATGATAATGGTCTTTGATAAGGGAACTATTATTACTTTAGACTTACCATGCTCATCTGTCAAAGGGAAATGTTTTTGTGGCTTTTATTTTGCTTTTTTTTTTTTTTTTTTAAGATGATATTTCTTCTTTTGAGGGAGAGAGTTTGGTAGAGAGAGAGAGAGCACGAGCAGCAGGGAGAGGAGAAGGAGAAGCAGACTTTCCGCCAAGCTGGGAGCCCGATGTGGGCCTCAACCCCAGGACCTGGAGATCGTGACCCAAGCCAAAAGTAGACCCTTCACCATCTGAGCCACCCGGGTGCCCCTTACTTTGTTTTCCAAACACCAGTTCGAACAACTAGAGTGGAGTGACCTGTGCCATGCAGGGTCAAAACAAAACTTGTCCAGAATATTCAGGAAAACAATCACACATGCATGCTTTTCTGTGGACTGCTTAGGAGAGCTAGAACGGCTTCTTTGACTTGGGTCATGTCCATGTGCATAATCCCTTATCTGCTATTCCAAAATCCAGAAAGCTCTGAAGCTAAGAGTTCTTCGCAAGTTTGAAAACTAACTCAGTTGGCAGCAAAACAGACCTGAACTGACACGATTTATAGCCTTCATTTATTCCTACTTAGTGAGAATAGTCATGTGTTTTGCTGATGAAATACTACTGTGTTCCATAACGGGATGTCACCTGAGACCCAGCTCTGGGTGTCATTTAATATGTGCCCCATGTACTGCTCTTTTCAAATTTGCAAAACTCCCAATTTCAAAGGAAGTCTGGCCCCTCGGATTTGGGATAAGAACATAGGGATCTGCAGTATCGATACTTTTGGATATGTGGACGAAGAAGCCCTTTATCACTAGAAGCAGAGGCTTTCTCCTCCCTCCTATGTAACTTTCCCTTGAGATAACATATACACACCATTGCATAGGGACCACATTTTAGTTTCAAAGTTAAAATGATCCCAGGTATCTCATATTTGAATATAGAGCACCTTTATTGTTGGGACCAAAGGGACTGAATATGAACATGGACTTGAATTCAGAAATGACTGGCAAATTGAGGGAGAGGATATATGCACCACGATGATGTTTGCTATAGGTAAGTGCAGCATAATCCACTTAGGTGGAAAAGTCTTAGTTTGCAGGCAGAAAAGGGCTGGGCGTCTGCAGATAGGGCTGTCAAGGGCTGGAAAGTAAAGGAATCAGCAGAGCGGTGGTTAGGAATTGAGAGATGCTGTGGGAACATAAAGTAGAGTTACTAGTAAACGGGGATTGTGGCTTTTTGAAAAGACCCAATAAAACTTGAAAATCCTATTTCATCTAGTTTTGTGGCCCCTTTCCTTAAATTAGATGTAAATGGCTGGGCCAAGGTCCACATAGGAATAGCCACGGCCAAAGGACCATCGAGACACCTTCCCCACACAGAGAGTTCTCATTCTAGGATGAAGGGATAGAATTGGGAAATGAAGCCATCTCGAGCAAAGTTGGAGTGCTTCGGTGCGCTTGGCTTCAGGCAAAGACTAAGCCATTTGTCCTTCCAGAGTTCACATAGTCTGGGAGGACTGGTGTTCATTTTCCCCCAGCAGGGTAGGCCTCAAAGCCATGAACATAATTCTGGTACAAGACAGACTGTGATAAGCAAACCCTCAGAGGCATTGAAAAACAAATTAAAAAATTTAAAAAACAGGATTAAGGCTCCGGCCAGGAAAAGGCCTTATCTCATCCCTGCAACCTCTACAAGTTCCCCTTCCTCGGAGCTTAATTCAAGTTCCTGCGGGGCATTGGGGGGTGTGCTTGGATCCAGGTGTCTTTTCATCCAGTGCCTGATGCTGTTGGGCCGGGGAAACATGTTCCCTGAGTGCAGGTCGGACGGATCGCTCCGTGTTTCCCGTGGCTCATAGCACATGGCCCGGAGGGCGCCATTTCGGGATCAGACAGACCAACAGTCAGTTCATTTCTTTACCGGAGCTCTGCTGAGGGCTTACTTTGTGCCAGGCCGTGTTCTGGGTGCTTGTGCTACATCCGTGAATAAAACAGACAAAAGTCCTTGCTTGACCTAGAAAAAAGAAACATGGACACCTGGAAACGTGACATTCTTGTGGGTGTGTGTGTGTGTGTGTGTGTGATTCTGATCTTTTGTAGCAGTCAAACCTCAGGGAGGTGAGGATTGATTTTATTATTCTGGTAGATATATATGTATGTATGTACGTATGTATGTATGTATCTATTTACGTACTTGTCTATTTATTTATTTATTTATAGAAAGATTTATTTATTTGACAGAGAGAGACACAGCGAGAGAGGGAACACAAGCAAGGGGAGTGGGAGAGGGAGAAGCAGACTTCCGGCCGAGCAGGGACCCTGAGATCGTGACCCCAGCTGAAGGTAGCCGCTTAACGACTGAGCCACCCAGGCGCCCTTCTGGTAGATTTTTAAATTACATAAACAGTATGTCAATATGTTCCTTTGTAAAGATTTAGAGTCTACATCTAGAATAAACTGTGTGACCTCCTCCACATCCTTCCCTTGGGGTCACTCCACATGTGAGCGTCCATGTCTTACGTACGTGTCGTTATGTTGTGCACGTTGTTCTGGGCCTTCCTTTTTCCCCTTCCGGGTACCTGGAAAATCCTTTTTATGTTGGTACACGGAGGTTTATGTCAGGCTTTTAATAAGTGCATTGCATCCCGTGGATTAGATCTGGTAATTGGTTAATCCTGGCCCCTGGCCAGAAGGAGGAGTGGTAATCGCCTCACGTTGGAGCTGATCTGAACAGTGCTGTTACCAGGCCTTGTGGCGGACACTGGTCAGTTCCTCTCGAAGTCAGATGGGTTGTCTGAGTTTGGGATCTGCTGTAGTCAGTTTGTGGGGTGGGTCCCTGGGGGACATCTCGCAGGGATCGGCTTCCATATTCCCTCTGTCGTGCCACCAGCGTCTCAGTCCCTGTCATACAAGTGATAAGCGTCTGCACTGCCCACCACACTGTAGCTGCTCAGAAGGTATCCAGTGAACAGAAACCCTCTCGTCCCTATCACAGTAGGGTTTGTTGCTGTTGTGTTGTTTTTTTTTTTTTTTTAAAGCTCAGTTAACATATGTTCATTTCCTCACCTATATGATTCATTAGCCTTGAATTTTTTATTTTAAGTGCTTACTCCAGGCTTTGAGAAATGCCAAGATTTGAAGACACTTTACAGCTTAACATACCGAAACAGAAGAGGGGTGATGTGAGTGCTGGGAAGTGACGTGCCTGGGTTGGGGTATCCCCAGGCCCTGGGAGGGGCGCGGCTGGCAGCCTCCGCCCTTCCGGCCGGTGCGAGGGGCTGAACGCTGAGCGGTGCTAACCCGCAGCAATCAGCCAGCCCCACGGCTCCTTAGATCTTCACATCCATTAGAAGCCGGTTAGAGCTTCCAGGCAATCAGCGACCGTGCCTTCCTTCTGCCGAGGCTGATTGAAAGTGGTTTGAACTAATTTACCTAATATTACTAATTAGGGAGCTTGGAGCATTACTTGAAACGTTGTTTCTGATTAGGTGTGTGATCATCCCCGCCCCCCCAGCCCCCCAGCACTTGCCACATGGTGTCTTGGCGGAGGGGCGTGCTCGCTGCTGGCGCTGTCAACTCTTTGTCCCCACTCAGGGCATCTTAACCTGTTCTGTGCCGCGCACCCGCTTCAGCAGGTTGGCAAGACCACCTCTGGACCACTACTCAGAATGATGTCTTTAAACGCCTAAAATAAAAATGCATAGGAGGGGCGCCTGGGTGGCTCAGTGGGTTAAAGCCTCTGCCTTCGGCTCAGGTCATGATCTCAGGGTCCTGGGATCGAGCCCCGCATTGGGCTCTCTGCTCAGCAGGGAGCCTGCTCCCCCCCCCCCCCTGCGTGCCTCTCTGCCTGCTTGTGATCTCTGTGTGTCAAATAAATAAATAAAATCTTTAAAAAAAATGCATAGGATCTCAGAGGAAACCCAAGCATATTGAAATACACTTACAAAAATATTTTTCCGTTATTTGATAGAGTAAAATACATACTTCTTTGTTGATGTGTTCTACAACCCGGTGTCCCAGCAGGGCTAATCACTACCGTAATTTCAAAGTGGTGCTGAGCTTAACCGGTATCATGCGGGATCTCTCACAACTGTAATGGGATATGAAAAGTCCTTGTGGCTTCTGTTGGTGACACCGTCACAGGAGCCTTAATACTACCTCTGTGATTTTCCACTTAATAGTAGGAGGAAATGCTCAATGTCAGAGGTGAGTGAAACTGTAGGGTTTCCCCGTGTAGGCTCACAGATCCCCATGGGCCCCAGATGAGAGCCCTTCTCTGTGCGCGTGTAAGGACGTACTCTTGTTTGCCCTTCAAAGCTGTCCCATCCTAGTCGACATGTGGATGTTATGATTGACCAAAGAGTTTATACATTTAATTAGAGGCTAAAAGACTGGTTAATTGTGGCTAGGAAAATGTGGATGTTTGATTATTTAGTGAAAAGAAATGGCCGGAGCTGCATAACAGGAGCTAGTGAACAATTGCCTTTTGATTAAGGGAAAACAAACAAACAAACAAAAAACTCTTCTGTAGTCTTTCTCCCTGGTTTCCAGTGTTTGGATCCAAAAGTGGAAATTGACAGCCTTGTCATTGGTTCATTTGTTGCATGAAGCGTTTAAGGATGCTTAAAATAACAGAAGCACACAATAAAAAAAAAAAAAAGTAAGAAATGACCAATCAGGACCAAAGAAAATCTAAGTTCATTTATGAAATCAAGCCCCAAGGGAGGGGCAGAAACAAAGAGGCAGGTCTCAAGGGCCACTGTGGTTGATAAGATGGTAGATTAGCCAGAGAGAAAAAAGACAGGTGTCAAAGAAACAAAAGCAAACTTGTCTCTAAGAGGGGCACAGCTTTTTCTAGAATGTCTTGGAGCTGAAAAGAAAGTTTTGGGGAAGATTTCTTTCTTGGGCACTAAGTAATGTCATGTCCAACAGGGGTGCATCTGGAGTCTGGTTTCTCGCCCTGGGCGTGAAGCCGGGGAATGGGCTTCATCCAGCCTGTGAGCCCCGGTGAACTGGGCAAGAGCCCGTGTGTTTACGTGGATGCCTTGGGGAGTGGAGTGGGGAGAAGGTCTGTAGCTTCCACTCCCAGTGGAGTGGGGAGAAGGTCTGTAGATCCTTCGAGGGCCTCATGACTCAAGGACAAGGAACCTAGGAGCTGCGTGCTCCTGCCTTCGGCTTCCATCTGAGGACACGTTCCCTCGTCATCAACCGAGATCATAGACACCATTAGGCCAAGAACCTGTGGTGGTCGGCTCTGGGGCCCTCTTCTGCCCTCTGCCCCGGGCTGGGGGCTTTCCGGGCTGGCAGAGGGATGCTGCAGAAACGTGCACAATTCCCTGGCAAACTGGTATCGTAGAGACCAAACCAGTGTCCTTCCAGCTCGTTCCTCGCTGATTAGAATATTTATATCTTTGCTTTCATTGTTTTTTGCTCTAAACACTCATTTCCTGGAATTGGGACATTTCACCTCTTTGATGGGCCTATTTTCTGCAACTAAATGAAATACTAAAAAGGAACATGATCCCAAAGGAGTTCAATTATCAGGTAATTGGTCAAGTGAGTAGAATGTGAAATGAAGAGAAATAATGAGAGACTGGAAACGTGGCACGTTTAAGTGCCAGCCTGCTGCGGGGGCACCTGTTTTGTAGGCCTCAGATTTTAGAAACTTACCTGCGTGGTTGGAATTCTAGATTGTTGAATATTTATATTCAGCGCTAGTTCCTGAATAGTTTATTGGAAAACCATGGTAAGTTCTTTTCAACATATATTATTTGGGCTGTATAAAAAATCTATCATTCCTTCCTTCCTTTATATATTATTTGGGTGAAATACTACTGCCATAATCCATAAATATTTTTGTGAAGAAATTTTGTATTGATCGGTAAGGTAGCAACTTCAGAAATTTCATGTGGATAATATACCTTCCTTCATTTTTTTTTTCCAGAGACACATTAAGGCATATTCCGTATCGTACCAAAGCCTCCAATTATGTCAAACATTTTATTAATTGATTCCTAAGTTGGCTGATAGTACGTATTCAACAGTGAGTTGTAGTAAATGTCTGAGAGCAGCCAGTGTAATAAGCTGTAGCTGTTAGATGCAAAATTAAATGAATTTTGTCTAATAACATGTATAATTTAAAAAGCGGTAGAACCTGATTAAGCTCGATCTGTTGGCAATATGACGCCAGTTCACTCCATGAATAATGCCTCGGCTTGCAAAGTTTTAGATCAATGAATTTACGTACCTCAATTAATTAGGGAAAGATAATGGAAAGGATTCGAGATGGAAAGGATTATGGCTCCGTAAATTCTCTGGCACTAGGTGAAACTAAATGTTTTTAATTGAAGGAATAAATCATTTTCTTAAGTCCCAATCAACGCGGCCTCTGCCACGGCGTCCCCAGTTCTGGGACCTCCCAGAGCAGTGTCCGCCTGCTGCCCTTGCAGCCTTGACTGTCGGCTGTCGAAGTCAGGGCATCCGACGGTAGTTCCCTTACTCATTTGTCTGATCAGTCACGGCGGCGAGGGTGGAGGGCCCTTGTATGTGTGCTTAGCCAGGAACAGGCCCCGTGCCTGGCCTCAGGAGGCGTCCAGGCTGGTCAGGGAGAGAGGCCGCACAAAAGGACTGATTTGGTGGCCTCGGTCAGAGCCGCCTCCACGAAACTGGAGCGGCCCTGGGTGGCCTGCCGTGCACGTGGTCTCACCAGTCGGGTCACCTCCAGCAGGGTCAGAAGGTACACAGAACAAAGTCTGCCTTCCCGCCACCACAGACGTCCTCCTCCTCAGAGAAGACCAGTCAGTAGTTTTTCATGAAAAGTGATAGAACATCATCAGGCTTATGTAGGCTTGCGTATGTAGCATTTTGTAAAAAAGCAGAATGGGAGCCAAAAAGACACAGTGTTTATGTGTGTCATTTCTGTCGTCTTTCGTGGCAGCACGTACAGGCTTCCGTCCCGGTTTTTAACGCACGAGATACCAGAGTGCATGTCATCGGTCTTCTGTCCCCAGCTGGCGGACATTCCCTTGTGTCCCCTGTTCCGTCACCACCAGTACTTAGGGCCCCTGTGGGGACCCGCACCTCAGAGTACGTGTGCCGAGGTGAGGGATATGGCTGTGAGGTCAGCGGGCTGAAACTCAAGTCCCAGATCCCTCGTCCACTGGCTGGGTAACCTCGGGCGGGTCGCCTCTCCATGTGGCCGAGTTTCCTTCTCTGTAAAGTGCAGGTAATCATGACACTTCTCAGAAAACTTTCAGAAGTGCCTAGAATGCTGTCTGGAATTTGATACCATACAGTAACCACAATTACTTCTGCTAGTTGGGTTTTTAAAATGAGGGCTTTCTGTTGAGGCGAATTCCCATTCCATATAACCGACCCATTAGAAGTAGGCAGTTCAGTGGTTTCATTACATTCCCAGAGCTGTGCGGTCATCGCCACCATCTGTCTCAGAGTGTTTTTGCCCCCTTCCCTCCAGAGAAGCTTTGTGACCCAGGAGCAGTCATTTCCTGGTCCCCTTCAACCCTTCCTCGCCCCCAGCCCTGTGCGGCCACCAGCACACCTTGTGTCTCTGTGGGTTTGCCTGTTCTGGACGTTTCCCGGGGATGGTGGCTTTCCCTGAGCATCGGGGTTCTGAAGTTCCCTCACGTCGTAGCGAGTGTCCGTGCCCCGTTCCTTTTTACGGCTGAGTAATATTCCACAGGGTGCCTCTACCACGTTTTATTGATCTACTATTTGTTGTTCATTTGTTAGATAAATGCCTAGAAGTAGATTGTTGAAGCAGAAGGTAATACTAAGAAAAGTGGAAATTGGGCCTTTGTCCTAATGTATAGTATAAACCAGTCCATTTTGGTGTTTTTTATCCTATTACTGAATAGTAACCCTAGTGGCCCAAAAGATCAAATGTACTGTCTTGTGTGTCTGAGCCTCACCCCATGTCCCGAAAAAGTAAAAATAAAAGAGAGGGTGTTTGTAATGTGGAAATGAAAGTCCAGGGCACTCGACGCAAGGGATGGCGTGGGGAGTGGCCCAGCTCTTTCTGCCTCAGGTCAGCCCCCATTTGCCATCTGGAATGGATGAGAATCAGTCTATTTATTATAAGACTCTAACTCTTCTCCATGGTTTTCATTAAGGAAATTTTTGTCTGAACACGAAACCCAAGCTTTTAGAAACTAGCAAATTCACTAAGTTGAGTTGAGTTGAGTTGCTGGTATCTGTAGCTTTCGTTTCTTTTCCTTCTTTTTTTCTGTCCTTCCTTTTCTTTTTCTTTTCCTCTTTCTTTTTCTTTTTTAAGTAATCACTTCAAAAATGGTCTGTCCTGATTCATTCCGTATCGTTAGGTGAACCGAAGTGGCCACAGAATTCAGGAAGAGCTTATTACGGGAAATAGTCATACTCACAGTCATGGGGAGCCACCACGGTAGCTGTGTTATTAGGAGATCATGGTGTTCTTCTCCCTTCTTCATGATGACCAAACGGTCAGGTTTGACAGCTTTCCCAGTACCGCCCGGCTGGTAGGGGATGCTGTGGCCAAGCCCAGCTCTCAAACCCAGAGGATAGGCTCCTTTTACTGCACCCTCACCAGGCACAGATGTCCTAGAGTGAGCCCTTCTATCTGCCACCCTCCAGTGGGCTAAGGCTGCATAAAGACTCGGGGAAAAGTGTGAAGGCAGGTGAGGGAGAGGTGTTCTTGCCTTGAATTCAGTAACAGCCACCCCTACATGCTCTTTTGGATCTAAGCCTGCAACATACAAAACGGTCTGTCTCCGTGTCCATGTAAGGGCGAAGCCACGCAGGTGTGTGCCGGCAGAAACGGGTGTGGTCTAGCTGCAATTTAGGCCATCGTGCCAGCCCTGGGCCACATCAACACTGTTAGCTTTAGGTTAATAGGATGATATTGTCATGGGAATTGCTTTTCTTTGTTTAATAGACCAGGGCAGCGGTACTCAAAGATGTCACATTTTAAAATTTCACTTACCGGTAAATTAAAAATGGTCCCCAGAGTCCATAACCCAGGGACTTCCAAACCCTTGGCACATGCTGTGGGAGATGTGCGCCAACTCCAAACAGAAGACAACTTCCTTATTCCCGGTGATGGGGCCTGCTGACAGTCTGTCCCGGGACCCCTGGGCCCCCAGCAGCAGCAGAAAAATCGACCACATCATTGTAGCAGCCCCTGGACTCACCAAAGATGAATGCGGCCATCTTCTTCAAAATCTTAGCATCCCTGTGTTAAACTCTCTGTTCTGAGCCGTGGAAAGGTTTTTCTGCCTGTGAAGGGCAAGCGTAACGATTGGTTATGTAGAAGAGACAGAACCAGATGCTTTGAGGCGATGTTCACGCTTGGCCTCCCAGTACCTTGGAGGGAGGCAGAAACCACCTGCTGTGACTGAAGCCAGATGCCCAGAAGCCCTGATGCTCTTTCCAGCTTCCCTTGCAGCGAGGACTCGGGCAGGTGACCCGGGCTCAGCCACTCAGGCTCACCTGACGTGGATTTTGAATCTTCAGCTGTAGACGCAGAAGACGCAGCATCTGCCCTGGTGGGGGGTTGTCAGCTCCGCCCACTTCCCAGGGGCAGCCGCGGGCAGGGTTGTGATGTTACCGGCATCCAGCGTGACCATCGGCAGTGTCACCAGGCAGGCCGGGGTCGGGGCGGGGGGGGAGGGAATGCACCCAGTGTCTTTCCCTGGAAGCATTTTTGCATGTGTTTTGAGGTGCTGCTTCTATGCTCTTGGCCTTGAAACCTGGTTCTCCAGCTTTCTTTGATTCGCAGCTACCTGATACCCTTTAGTAAATTGCTTCTTTGCTTAAATGAGCTAGAATCACTTGTTTGTAACAGAGAGCCTGACCGTGGAAGCTTGCACCCCACCTCTTTTCTGTGCTTCTCCCGGGGTATCTGCCTGGTTGTTCTACTCACAGCTCACTTTCATCGTGGGAAAACCAAACTCACTCTCCTTAGACCTTCCTTTCCGTGTGGTGGTGGAAATCTCCTTGTTCCTTCAGTCATAAGGATGTGAACTTTTTGGGTTCCTTCTTGAACCATCTTTCCTCCCCACCCAGCACCCCCCACCCAGTGTGGCCCGTTCTCCCTAAAGCCTTGGCTCACCTCTGTTGTATTCGTCCCAGATGTTCACGCCAGGACTTCCATAACTGCCTGATTGGACTCTACCAACAATCTGACCCCTCATCAAATTGTCCCTTCCACTGGCCACCTGGTCAACCTCCGCCGGTTCCTGTGCTCAGCCCGTAACCCTGTGTGGGTGCATACTACAAATGGCCTCCATTCTGCGCCGCTCTGTGCATGCCGTCCTGCAGTGTGACTTTGCAGCTCTTCCCTTTGGAGACGAGCGTGGTACTCGTGCTCCTTTCACCTTTGCTTGCAGATGGTGGTCTGATGCACTGATGAAGGATGCAGGCCACCGCAGCTCTCTTCCCGGCCTGGCTACCAGCCCCGGCTGTGTCCTGTCATGGCCCCGTGACCTTGGGTCTCCTCCGGAGAATGAAACTAGTAATGGTACCTGCTTTCAGGGCCTTGTTGTGAAGAGGCAAGATAAAGAACCTAGAAGGGCTGGCACAAAATAAACATTGATTGAATGGTGGCTGAGCCTCCGCCTTCCATCTTACTACTACTGTCATTGTCCTTGCCCTCGTCATCAGTGGAACGTCTTCCTTTGAAGTTCTGCTCCAGTTCCGGTCTTCTTGAAGACTTCTCCCGAAGTACCAGTTTCTAATGACTCCTCCTACTTCTAACTAAACCTGGTAGTCTGCCTGTTTCACTAACATGGTGCCGAGCGCAGCCCGTCATCGGCGGCGTTTGTCCGGCACACGTAGTCTAGTTAGGAGCCTGGATCTTGGAGTCAGAGGACATGACTAATTAACCTATGACATTGGTCCGGTTCCTTAATGTCTGTAAGCCTCAGACTCTGGACAGCTGTGGAAAGTCATAAAAATGGAAAGCAATAGCTGTGTCAGGAGTGGCTGAGGTAACGACTGGAGAACATTTTGCAGTCTCTGGCACCTGATGAGCCCTCGGTGGCTCTCCCACCTGCCGTGGTTCGGCTGCTCATAGCCCCTCCCAGCGTGGGAGCCTCTGGCCAGTGTGGGAGCCTCTGGAGGAGAGGTTCTCTGCCGGGGATCCGTTTGCACCCTAGCACCCACCATGGTATTGGACACACAGTGGGTGTTCATAGCACAGACGCTTTTTGGAGACAGACAGACCTGAGTTTAAAACTCCAGTCACTTAGGAGCTGTTTGTGGCAAGTCCCGAGACCTCGCCGAGCATCTGCTTCCTAACCCGGAAGCCAGGAGGGGGGAACCTCTCTGTTCTTGGGTTGTCTGGAGGATTGAACGAGGTCATAAATTACAAGGCCTGTGATGGACCTTGGCTGTGGCAGTGACGGAGTGATGTCCTTGCTGCTTTTTCCTTTGTCCTCACTTGACACCGTGCTGGACTGAGGGGACAAGATCCTCCTCTGCCTTTCGTTGCCGTGTATCTGGCTCTGTGTTAGAGCAGCCCTAGCCGTCTACCAAACTCACTTGGAAACATGCTATTTTCAGCCAAATGCTCTGACACACCACCATTTCCTGTAAATAATTACACAGTGTTTTCTTCTGGTATCATTTGAGAGCATGCTGAGGAAACCTTTTATCCTTTCTTAAAAGGTTGCCATTAGGCTTGGGTTTAGTAGATCATCTGGAAGGAACAAAGCCCATCATGGATACCAACTGTTAGCTACTCACAGTACCTCTGCTTCTAAGGCCCCCGTGTGGAGCATCAGTGCCTCAGGTCTGGGGTTCTGCCTATAAAATACCAAATGCTCGAAGGGAGACCAGTCAAGGCATTCAGTTTTATGGGTTTTATTTGCAAGCGTCTTCAGGCCCTTCTGTACCGTTCAGGTAGACACCCCCTTTAGGCAGACTGCATTGCATGGGGCCCCTCGCATCTGCTAATGCTCATAGCTAGACTTGGGAGTGCTGTGTTACCCCAGATTAGGGCGGCCGCCCAGCCTGCTTTGCCAGGGACTGTGCTGGGTACAGCACTAACACGTCTCCCATCCTGGGAAACCCCTGAGTTCTGGGCAGACCGAGATGGTTGGCCACCCCCAGCGTGCTATCATACGGTCCTTCCACACCTAGATTGTCGTTTGTGAAGATAAACACTTTCCAGGGCAGTGTAACTAAAGATTATAAACGTGAAACATGGAAAATTGTTGGTACGTGCATTTCATATAAATGCTCAGCACTCCGTAGGAAGAAACAACCCAGGGGGAACGTATTTTGGGAGAGCACTGTAATCAAGGTCTACAACTTTGGTCTCGAGGGTTCCAGTTGTTCCCTCAAGTTGGCTAAGCACCCTTTGGTTGCTCACTTTGGTCTGATTTATTATTTTGCTGCCAGGATTTCCTGGTATCACTCAGGAGAATCACCAGCTGTTGGTAAATACGTCCATCTCTGCGGCTCCTTCCCCTGGAGCAGCTTGCAGATCACCCTGTCCTGCCCCAGATCACCCCTCCGCTCGCGGTCTCCGCCTTTGGGACTTCCCGTCCCGGGGCTCCTGCTCAGAACCACAGCTGCCTGTGTCCGCAGCTCGTCAGTATGGACGGCACGCTCGCCAGTCGCCCGTCCCGGGATGTAGCATCGTACCCATTTCAGAGGCTCTGCAGCTGCACCAACTTCTGCTTCTTCAAGGCACCCTGCAGAGCCTACAGTGCAATTGAAATCTGTCACTTAACCTGGATCGTATGTCACACTGCCCCAAAACATATCTGCCACATTTGCTGAATGCATCTAGCTGTTGTCCTGTGACAAGGCAGCAGAGAACGAATTAATATCATTGTATGGATATGAGGCTTCTTGCACATATTGATGTCTGTCGTAAGAATGATCTAATATCTGAGTTAGTGGATGCATAAAGAGATAGATAGAAATGCTTGCAGAAGGGTCACCCTGAGAGAGTTCCAGTGGTTAACCCACGAGGCTCACTGTCACAGTCCTAGAAATGATGCACTTCCTTTGCCCAGAGACACCCCTCAGAGCCATTTGACCCCATTGTTTGCTGCCTCCCACCGCAGAGAGCGAAAACTGTCCCTTGCCCTGCAGTTTCCTGGGCACGGGACTTTCACCGTGAGTCTCAGCTCCCCCTTCCTGCCCTGTGTTAACATTTGCTCTGATTTGGTCCGCTGTAAGGTCTAAGAAAAGCCGGTGTTCTCCCTGATGGCCTCTTCCTTCCAGCAGTAGAGAAGAGCCTGTGCAAATTAGATTTTTATAAATAGACTGTGTGTGGCAGAGGATCTTGGAGGTCTCTACAGTTTCTCCTTTTGTAGGGCGAAGAATTTGTGTGTGTGTGTGTTTAGTCAGGTGCCTGTGGATCAGACTGAGAAATTGTAGCCCCCCCTGCCCCCCAGTGTATTGAGAACAGTAGCTGTTAGTGTGAGAGGCCCTTCTCTCGGGGAGAGGAGCGGCCCCGGTGTGTGTGTGTGTGCCCGTGTGCATGCACAGTAGACCCAAAACAACAAGCAGCTGCTTGTGAAAGTGGCCTTGAACGACCAGGGCTTCCTCTCGTTTGGGTTCGGCTTGGAAACGTCCCGTCAAAATGATCAAGGGACAGCACCGGTCTTAAAACCCACCTTTATTAGTTCATTTGTCCTCCAGAGACCACGAAACCTCGCCCGGGTGGGCTCAGAGGCCCCAGTGCGCCCGGGTGTGGCTCTTCGTTCCCGAGATGTGCTGTGAAGGCCAGAGAGCTCTGTGTCTCCTGCCTGACGGAACTGCCAGCCGAGGAAGTAGACGGTCGGAGCTGGGACTGGCGGGCAGCCGGGAGGAGAGCGGGAAGGACCCCAGGGAGGTGGCACACGTTGCCGGGAAACGAGCCTGATGAACTTTTCAGTAACCCAGAGCCTCATTCGTGGCCATCTTGCTCCGTCCCTGTCCAGCGTCTTCTCAGCCCGCCCGGGAGCAGTGTCTGCACTTCCTTTTTTTTTTTTTTTTTAAAGATTTTATTTATTCATTTAACAGAGAGAGAACACAAGCAGGCAGAGAGGCAGGCAGAAGCAGAGAGAGGAGCAGGCTCCCCGTGGAGCAAGGAGCCCGATGCGGGACTCGATCCCAAGACGCCGGGATCATGACCCGAGCCAAAGGCAGCCGCCCAACCAACTGCGCCACCCAGGCGTCCCCTGCACTTCCTCTTATCCTGGGTCGGTTGCCAAGTAGGGTTGGATTTCCAGAAGACTAGACTCGGCAAGAGTAAGCGCAGGCGGGTGGGGGGCTTCCACTGGGAAGACGGTCCAGGGAAAAGGAAGGAAGCACAGACCTCTTGTGAAAAATAGGAAGCGTGTTCAAATCAGCCCGTGTGGGAGGGGTGCGGATTCTGGAGGAAAGGGGGGTTTATGAGGATCTTGAAGAAAGGTGATTCTCTTGTAAGAAACAGAAATCTACTCAAACTTAAGGAAAAAGAAAAAGTTTTTTGGGAGGTGGTGGTCAGGATTTCAGGGAATGGGAGGGCAGGAGTGCCCTGAGAGCTGAGGAGGGGGAGACATGTGGGCACAGAGCCGAGAAAGGCAGCGGCCTCTGACTTGCTCATGACCTATGTCCCCATGGCATTCTCCGTGTCCTTTTCCCTGTGTCCGAAGGCCAGCTTTCTCGATTTGGGCACACATATAGGATGATCCCCGCCCGGCCTTCATGTCCTCTCATAGCTCCTCTCCTCAGTGAGATGCATAGATATCAAAAGTTCGATTTCCAACGCCCAGAAGAGAGCGTGTGATTGGCTCAGGTGGGATCTGGCGTCCCCTGAGACCAGCCAGCCATCGCGAGCGGCGGGGGTCACACCGTACAGACATGGCTGCTGGCCTCCTCCCTCTCTGTGTGCGGGTGGGAGGCAGGAATCTTCTAGAAGGATCTCCGCTGGAGGGGAGAAGAGGGCCTTCTGGATGCAAGCAACAGAAGTGGACTAATTGAAAAGATGAGAGGTGGAGAAGCTGAAAACCAGGCACCAGCTCCAGGGGGCTTGGGAGGCGGAGCTGACGGCCGGATCTCGCCGCAGCGCCGCTGCCCGCTGCCCGGGTGCATCGTGCATCCGCTGCTGCCAGGCCCCGTCCTCCCGCCGCTCCGCTGGGGGATCGGTGCCAGGGAGGGGGAGTCGGAGCCGCCCAGCTGAGGCCCACGCCCACGCCCCTGCCGGGAAGAGCACGTCGTCCTGAACGACGGCCCCAGCACAGTCTGTGAACCAACAGCTGGTAAAGGTAGTTCCGTGAATCACACGTGGCGCAGTCGTCCGAAGGAGAGACGGGGTGCTGGGCGCGCGGCATCCAGAGATGCCGCCCCAGAGAGGCCGGTTCCGAAGCAGGGCGCAGGCGCAGGACAGCCGCGCGCTCAGTCGCTCGGAGGGGAGCGGAGAGGAAGCGAGCTCGCTTGCAGATCTGCAGGGCCGGAGAGGTTGGAGTTGGTACTGCTGCACCGGCAGAGAGAGAGAGAGGGACAGACAAACACATGTATATAATTTTTCATAGCGTTACTTACGCTGTCTGTTCATTTGTTGACCTGCCAGGATGGCCCTCGAGTAACCGATTTTTAGAGTTTAATAAATTTGATCGACTTGAAACTGACCAAAACGGATTCATCCCACGCATCCGAAGGGCACTGTGGTTCACCAGAGGGCAGTTGGGGGGGGGGGCGTTCGTGAGGGCTTCGGGACCGAGCACAGCTGCGCCGCGTGTGTGGTAGGGACAGTGTCTCACCCCGCACGGCAGCCCCTTCACAGCCGAGCGGCGAGCGCCTCAGGTGCACGTCTGTGTGACAAGCCAACGCCGGGTAGGCCTTTCAAGACCTACAGGGCGCTTCTCACCAAAACCCCAGTTCCAGCCCGTGACCTTCTACTCGCAGAGTTTTCTCAAAGAGAGAGGTTTTCCGTAGCAGCCCTTTACCTCCGCCCTATTGTTGCGTTTGATTTCACGGACCAGAACCCGTTTATTAGGAGAGACCTTTATCTCCGAGGCAAGGCCGCGGGGTGGGAAGCCCTCGGACCTGGGACTCCGGCAGTACCGTCCACGGGCTTGGTGACTCCAGGAAGCCTCCCCTTTGTTTCTGACCCAGTCTTCTTTGTTGAGTTGCCTCAAAAGACATTTCTCATTATCACCGAGTCTTCAACTCTTTCTGAGGATTAGGTACCGGGCTCCACATTTTTAACGTTTTAGATGTTTCGGCATTAAAAAAAAACAAACTGAAAAACATAAAGAATGCCATAAATAGTCTAAAGATGGGGGCGCCTGGATGGCTCAGCGGGTTAAAGCCTCTGCCTTCGGCTCGGGTCATGATCCCAGGATCTTGGGATCGATCCCCGCATTGGGCTCTCTGCTCGGCAGGGAGCCTGCTTCCTCCTCTCTCTCCGCCTGCCTCTCTGCCTGCTTGTGATCTCTCTCCAATCTGTCAAATAAATAAAATCTTTAAAAAAAAATAGTCTAAAGATGAATATAGTGAGTATACACGTGTCCACCAGCAGCCAGCTTCTGAAGTAAAACGTGAGCACTGCACTTGAAGCCGCCTGTGTGCCACTTATGTTGGGGATTAAGGGCACGTGACAGGAAATCCCAAGTAAGCGTGGCACGCTCCGTCTCCGGCAATGAGAAGTTTAGGGGTGAGCGTTCCCGGGACCCCGGCTTCTCTAGCTCCGTGCTCCCCCGTCGTCAGGGGACAGCCCTTGTTCCTGGCTCCGCAGCCCTCCCGGTGGACGTGCGGGAAGGAAGTAGGGCCAGTGCCCAGGGCTCTTCGGGAGGGGCCCCCTAACGCTGTCCACTTCAGCGGCTGGACTTGCGCTGGAAAGCACGGTCTTCAGCAGGTGCTGTTAGGAAGGAAGGAGAGGAGGGTGACGAGATGGGCAGCTAGCAGCTTCTGCCCGGGAGGGAAACACCGTCCTTAGTTAAGAGGGTTTGAAAATGGGGTCTCTTCATGTTTTTACTCCATGCGTGTGACCCCCTAGGAAGACCCAGACTTATTTTTTTTTAAGATTTTTTTTTTAATTTATTTACTTGACAGAGAGAGAGATTTCAAGTAGGCAGAGAGGCAGACAGAGAGAGGGAGGAAGCAGGTTCCCCGCTGAGCAGAGAGCCCAATGTGGGGCTCGATCCCAGGACCCTGAAATCATGACCTGAGCCGAAGGCAGAGGCTTTAACCCACTGAGCCACCCAGGTGCCCTGACCCATGCTTATTTTATGTGTTTTTTAAAACTTGACGTAGATGTAGATGGTAGCATGACCTGTGTGTGGCATTGAGTCGTACGTGGGAATCCTCTAGATTGACGTGAAGCACGCTGGCTCGTTTCTGTCCACGGGGGTTGGGGGGCGGGGAGCGTTCCCTCAGTCGAGCCCACCATAGCTTGCTTACCTTCCCCCACGGTGCTGTTGGTCGACAGGTGAGGGGTTTGCACTTTTGGGTTCCTACATTTACGTTCTCCCATTCCATTAGCCAGTCCGTCGGTTTTTCTCCTCACTGTGGGTGTTCTTTTCCTACTTCTTTGCATTTCTGGTTATTTTTAGTTGGACACCAGACATAGCGGATTTTACCTTGTTGGATGCTGGGTATTTCTGTCTCCCTATTAATATTTTTGAGCCGTTCTGGGGCACATCTGTTTGGAACAGTTCATCCTTTTCAGTCTTGCTGTTAAGTCGACGGGCAGGGCCCGAGCCAAGTTTGGTTTGGGGCTAATTTTTCCCCACCACTGAGGCAAACCCCTTCAAGTATCTTTCCCGATGGCCCCTGAATTATGAGGCTTTCCCCCCTGGCTGGCGGGGATGGGAATCGTTCCTGGCTCTGTGTGGACGCTCAGGACTGTCCCCTCTGCCTTTCAGATGTTTCTTTCCTTGGCCTGAGATGGTTCCCTCTCCTGCGCCGATCCGTTCTCACTGATGGTTCTGAGGGGGACCCTGGAGGTCGCTGTCAGAGCATCTCTGTCCTTGCTCATTCTCTACCCTCGGCTCCCGGACTCTTAGCTCAGAGACGGCGGGCTCTCTGCCGGGGTCTGCTCCGCCTGCGGCACCGGCTGGAGACTCTGCCCGCGGCGTCTGGGCTGTGGCAGGGCCCAGCTCACTTGCTCCGGCCTCCGGGGCTCACCGGTAGCTGTGGCCTCCAGGTCGGTGTTCTAAGCCCCAGAGCTGCCTCGGGTTTTCCAGTGTTCCACTCGTTCGAGGGTCAGTCCCGTGTGTGTTCCTCCTCCTCTCCTGGAAGCAGAAGTAGGTCCCCGCGTGCCCGTTAATTTCCTTTTTGTAATTGCTGGAGAGGGGAGGCGTCATTTCGTGTTTTCGGATCACGTGGATCTCTTCCTCTCTGAATTGTCTGTTCTTGTCTGCCTGTTTTTTTCCATTGAGATACATACATATATATATCTCTCTTTTTCTTAGTAACTTGGAACAGCTCTGTATGATCTTTTGTCAGCGTATATCAGTTGTTGCTATCTTTTCTTAGATTGAATTATCTTTTCATTTAAAAAATGATGCTATTTTTGATGGACCAGGTTTTAAACTTTAATATAGTCCAGTTTGTCCATTTCCTTTACCGTCAGTGCATTTTTTTTGTTTTAAGAAATGGGGCGCCTGGGTGGCTCAGTGGGTTGGAGCCTCTGCATTTGGCTCAGGTCATGATCTTAGGGTCCTGGGATCGAGCCCCACATCGGGCTCCCGCATTGGGCTCTCTGCTCAGCAGGGACCCTGCTTCCCCCTCTCTCTCTGCCTGCCTCTGCCTACTTGTGATCTCTCTCTCTCTCTGTCAAATAAGTAAATAAAATTAAAAAAAAAAAAATCGTTCTTTATCCCGAAGTCCTTAAGACATTCTACTATATTTTCGTCTAAAAGCTTAATAAGGTCCTTATATTTTGGACTTTAATTTATTTGGAATTGATTTTAGTGTGTGCTGGGATAGGGATCCAGTTTTATCTTATTTTTTTCTAGCTGTGATCGCCACTTGGCCCAGCCCCATGTAACGGTTCGTCTATCTGTGCAGACCAGAGTCAGCGCGGCCGGCCTGAGACGCGCCCACAGGAGGGCCTGTCCACGTGGCTGGCTGGCATCCAGGAACCGGCATTTCGGGGGCGGGGTTCCCAGAACCGCCCAGGCCCTCCCTCTGCCTCGACCGTGTAGACCATGTGGCTTATGTAGAACCCCGCTTCTGTTCTGTGAGTCCGGAATGCTGTATGTGCCCGGCAGCGGCTGTCTGCATGACCGGCCCCAAGAAAGGGCCCGACACGGGGTCTCTAAGGTGTTTTGTTGGTAGACAGCATGTCTGTGTTGTGTTGTCACAGCTCCGTGCCGGCAGAGCTAAGCGTGGCCTCTGTGCCTGCCCCGGGACAGGGCTCTGGGAAGCCGGTGGCTGATTTCCTGTGTCCTCGGCCCTGCTGCTGCTTCTCTGTGTATCCTCTACTGAGAGAAATCCCAGCCGTGTGCGTGACTGTGTGCAGACTTCTGTCCTGTGAGCCCTCCTGGAGTCATCAGACCTGGGAGCTGTCTTTAGATAGGGGGCAGTGTTCCTACTACTCTTGAACTACTTCTTCGCCAAAGCCCCTAAGCTCCCTTCCCTTCTGGGTGGTTCATACAATTCCTGGCACGTACCCTATGCCACTCAATAAATGGTAATTAATAACCCTAAGAAAGGAGCAGGTAAAGTGCTATGGTAGTTGGGAAGAAGGTGTCGATATTCAGCAGTAAATCTTTCAGGGGGGTATATTTTATGTTTTTGCAATTAGTGAAAAAAATTATGACTGGCAACCGTAAATAGATATGGGGGGAAAGTTGTTTTTTTTTTATCATCTTAGAATATCTATAATTTCTCTAATATCTTCAGTTAAGAATTTTCTACCTCCCTCATTCATGTCTGAGAATTTAAAATCCCAAGGTCATTTCGCGTGCCTGGTGTTCCCGCCTTTTGTGTCATGTGGTGGCCTGAATGTTTGTGTCTCCCACAGAATTCCTATTTTTGAAGTCCTAGCCCCGGATGGGAGGTGGGGCCTTTGGGAGGCGATTAGATCCCATTTGGGAGGTGAGTGGGATTAGTGCTTCATAAAAGGGACCCCCAAGAGTTCACTGGCCCCTCTTTCCACCATGCGAGGACACAGCGAGAAGTCGGGCCACCTGCAGCCCGGAGGAGGGCCTCACCAGAACCTGGCCGTGCGAGCACCCTGATCTTGAACTTCCAGTCCCCAGAACTGTGAGGAGGAAGTTTCTGTTGTGTGTAAGTCACCCAGTCTGTGCCACTGTGTTAGAGCAGCCCAAGCTGAGACAGGTCACCGTGTGATTTCTACCACAGCGCGCCAACCCTTCAGCCAGCTCCTTTCATTCATACTGGTCCCTTGGGAGCAGTTCGTTATTGGTTAATTGCTTACATCACATGTGATCCCGTGGTTCGTAATGTTGTGAAAGACGTGTCTACAGCAATTTAAAATATTTTTTCTCCAAGTATTATCATTTCTAAATATTTCTTTATTCACGTGTTTCTAAGAATGCCTCTATTTTGTCGTGTCTTAAATCCGATTGGCGTTAGTTGACCTTAGACACAAGGTGAGCACACACAGAATGGTTGGCCGTGTGTTCTAGAGGTTGGGAGCTGCCGCACAGTTAACTGTGAGTCCTCCCCTAAAACTGAAACCCTTGTCCAGTCTGTCTGTTCAGTGCCTTTTGTCTCTTAGAAATTCATGTGTCGGACCAGCTTTTCCATAGAGGGTTTTTCTAGTGGCTTGTGAGAACAGATCAGTAGTGTCCAACTAACTTTTTCCCCTCTTGAAGGGAAGCAGATTTCAGAAACTGCTCTAAATTGAGCATGATGTCTTGATCCATACCCTCAGTGAGTGGAGATCCCTTCATCACTCATGACAATTGACATCTCTCTCCATCCCCTAATTCTCCGCAGCTCTCCGTAAACAGGTCTGTCTCCATTCACTTACTCTACAAAAAAAAAAAAAAATGTCCAAAGAAGATTTGTTGTTTCTGCTTGCATTTGGAAGTCTGACATCAAACTTCAGAAGGTTGCTACTGCCATCCATGGTTCCCCCGTCTGCTTTCCTGTCCACTTTATGATAAGTTATTGTCACGTTTTGTCATAATTGGGTCCCATTATATTCCCGTGCCAGGTAGTTCTCCTGATTTGGAAGCGGGAGTGTTCCCTAATACAGTGCTGGCTTTTTAGATTGATGAAGCAGATCACTTACCAAGCGTGTTAGATAGGTGTGGGCCCTTTGCCTTTTCTCTGTAGATAGCAGGTGCATCACTTAGGAGAGTGTTCAGCTACAGGGAATGGCCTTCCGAGTGTCGGCGGCTTAAACAAATAATTCTGCGGTCCAGCAGCTGAGCAGGCTCCCCTTTCTGACGGTAAGCCCCATTACCCTTAGCACGCCGGCTTTCATGCTCCTGCTTGCTACCGTCTGGTCTCAGCACAGGGTCCCCCTCTTACCAGGAAAGCGAATGCATCCCTAGGATTATGCCCTCGGCACATGCCTCCGCCCCCAGCCCCACCCCCACCAGCAGGTGGAATCCTGCTGAGGTCCCCTCAGTCAGATCAGCGCCAGCGGGACTCCAGGGAATCTTGGAGAACAGGGAAATAGAAAGTGCTCATTGCCATGGTCCAATCAGAGTCCATCTCCAGGGCTTGGCACAGCACTTCCCCAACCACGATTAGGTTTCTGTCGGCAAGGGAGAAGGAAGAAGGGGTCCTGCCTACACAAATCGGCACAGAGTTTTCGGTGTCTGTCTTTCTCTCATATACCACCCAACACCCACTGGTAGATACCAGATAGCCACCAGGATTCTGTCTGAATGGGCCCCCACCTTTGCCAGACTCACATAGCTTCCGCTTGCTCTTGGGGGACAAACCCTATGTACTTACAAGAAATGCAAGGTCCAGAGAGGTCTGGCCCTCCCCACCTCCCACAGCCCGATCTTGCGCTGTGCTGTCGGCGCTCTCTGCACCCTCTGCACCAGCCCACAGTCCTGTTGAGCGTCCTCTCGCTCTGCACTCCTGCCACGGGGCCGTGCACCTGCCGTTCACTTTGCCAAGCATTCTCTCCTTTGTCCCCTTCACCCCTGACCTTCTTCACTGGATCGAAACCCCTTATGTACAAAGGACAGAATCTCAAGTACCCCCCTTCTTCATAACACTAATAATACATTTGAAGTTACATTTATATCTGAGTCCCCTTTATTGTCCTTATCATCAGTAGACAATAAGCTCCACAAGAGCAAGGACCAGACAGAATTATACTCATGATTTGTATTCTTTAAGAATACTTTTGACTGTGGGTTCTAAGAACAAGTGGCTTAAATAAAATAGGGCTTATTTTTCTCACATTAATAACAAGTCCAAAAATAGTCGGCACCTGCTGGTATTACGTTGCTTAACACCGTCACCATCAGTGTGTTTGCTGTGTTCCTGTGACTCTCCTCATGACTGCAAGATGGCTGCCGTGGCCCAGCCATCCCCTCCATGTTTAAAAGAAGGAGAAAGGGAGGTAAGTGTTACCACTGACCTGTGACCCTGTCATCAAGAAAGCCAGAATTTCCCTAGAATCCCCCCAGGCACTTTCTTCTTGTGTCACTTTGTTACTTTGCCCCTTCTAACTAGAAAGGAGCCTGGAAACCAGGTGTGTAGCTTTTTCCAGCCTCTGTGCTGGAGGTGAATGAGAGAGAAAAAGGGAAGAAATGGGAGTTAGGCCAGCCTACCATCATCCCTTGTCCGGTGTGAGTCAGTCTCCGTATTCGTACCCTACACGCATATTTTCTTTGTTCACATGGCAGCTCTAGCAAGCAGACATTGTTATCCTTATTTTGCAATTAGAAATGGAATCTCATGAGGAAAAATGTCTTGCCTAAGGTTGTGCCGCTCAGTAAGGGGCAGAACCAAGCCTCAAAGCCAAACCTCCCTCCCTGCAGAGCCCTCTCGCTATCCACAGCGACACCCTCTGTGCTGTTGTCCTTATGGCGGGTCTCCTGCGCTTGACCTTTTCCTGCCGGGGGGCACCGACTGTTGCCTGCCAGAGTGTGGCTTCTACATTCAACATGTATTGGCAGAAACAGTCTGTCAATAATATTGCAACAGTAATTTGGGGTGATTGTATCTTTGGGGTCTAATAAGGTGACTTGCATTCCCTGAGCAGGGTTGTAATTTTTAGCACGGGGCCCGGGATGGTAGCCTCCTTAATAACCCTTTACCCAGCAGTTAGTTCATACTCTTAGATTCTGAATCATTTGTATAATCTTGCTGTTTAAGGAGGTGAGATACTTCGCTAGGAGCTTTTGCCCTTCATTATTCCCGAAAATCCCAGCATTCTTGTTTCAGGATAAATGAAACCGTGGTCATCTACATTCATGTGCTAAGCTTATAGCTCTTCATTTATGAACTAAAATACTCAGACATTTCATCCCTGCAATGTGCTTTTTAATAGTGTGTGTGTTTTGTGTGTGTGTGTGTGTATGTGATTGTGTAAGAGTAATAGATGCTCAATTGAGAGAAATTAGGGAAGAAGAAGAATGAGAAAAATTACTCATAATTCTATACCACCCAGAGGCAATAACTATTAACATTTTTGGCATGTTTCTTTCTAATCTTCCAAAAAAATTTTTCGTGCATAGCTGAGTTCGTACATTATTTGCAGTTTTCTGCACTGTGATTTTCCATGTAACGTAAATAAGCCTCTTTGTTATTACAGGCATCATTATGAATGGCTGGATAATGTCCTTTCATTAAGAATACGCCATCTTTCATATTTTTTAAATGTGCACTAAAATAAAACAGAGCCCCTTAAGTAATAAATAATAAGTGAATAAAATAGAGCCCCTTGAGTAAAAATACTTTGAATATTATCTTACATGCCTTAGGACAAGCATTTTCTTGATAGATCCGCTTCAGCATCACTCTCTTAATTTTAAGATTTTTGGGAATGTGTCTTGTGCTGTCACATGCCAAAGTATATTCCATGTTTTGTTGATCTTCTTTTTACTCTGGCAATGTTTGTTCTCTCTCTGCGTGCCCAGGGTCTTCCTCATTTGGTGACTCACATCATTGGTTCCCGTTTCCCGGGGCCCGTCTCATAGGTCTTGATTTCTTCCTGCCCAGCAAGCACTCGGGTGCTGACCTCAAGTCCAGATTTATCAAGACGACAGTGCGCAAGTTTGTGCTCTCTTCAGCCACCGCATTCCTGCTTTCTCCCCAAGAGATGCGGAGGGCCCGGCTGTCGTCTGCAGCACGTGTTTGGGGAGAGATTACTGCGATTTCTTCTGTGGCCAGGTCCAAGGCTCAAGTGTGTGTGGAGACGGTATTTTTTGCCGTGTTTGTTTTGGTTTTGCATTTCAGGGCCTGGAAAATAATGTATTCTACTCCCTCAAGTAACGTATGCTACAAATATGAGAACCCATCAGAACAGAAGTGTGGGTTTGGGTTTTTGTTTATTTTTTTAAGATTTTATTTATTTATTTGGAAGGGAAGAGCACAAGGAGGTGGGGGCGGGCAGAGGGAGAGGGAGAAGCCTCCTCGCCGCTGAGCCGGGAGCCCGACGTGGGGCTCCATCCCAGGACCTTGGGATCATGACCTGAGGCCAAGGCAGACGATGAACTGACTGACCCGTGCAGGCACACCCAGATTTTTTAATTTTTAGAAAAATATATTTTGCATATTTTTTTCAGAAGACATTGTTTCCTGTTAAGTCAAATGCATAATTCAAGGAGTGATTATTTATTTGTTTGTTTGTTTATTTGTTTTTAGCAGCAGATCTGCAGGGCATATTCCAACTCTGTTATAAGAAGAATGGGGAACAGATACCCTGTATTCCCCTTGCAGTTCCAAGCCCTCGCCCATGACCTTTCATTTTCTTTCTCTATATGTATACGAACCTGCATGTGGTTGTCGGAAAGCTTAAAATGCTTCCAGGGTTTGCAAATGGCTGTTCCCAACCCAGGATTCGTTGCTCCGTCCCCAGGACTTGAGTCTGACAGTTTCTTGGCCCACGAATAACTGGCTTGTCTGTGCCCAGGAGGCCTGTTGGTCTTAGAGCGGCATGGTGTGTGGGAGTCCGGTGTGCAGGCCCACGGCCGACGAAGCCTTGGCAGGAACTTGAGGACCCCTCCCTGTCTTGCTCCGTGGTGCCCTGTGGGGTGAGGGTGCCCAGGCCGCTCCAGGAGGCTGGTCGCTTAGAGAGTACTGTGGCCACCAGCCAGCCTTGCATTCCTCTCTTGAGGCGAGGAGGTCGTGGGGCTGTGGGCACGGGGGCCGCGGCTGGTGGTGTGACGGGAGCGCAGTCCGAGGCTGTCCTCGTTGAAGGTGAGCACGGCCTTTGACTTGCACATTCCTTTATTCCTGCTTTTACCTCTACGTCGGGTTCTTTCTAGAAAATTACTTGTGATGGAAAGGTGGCGTTCCATATCTGTGGCTTCAAGAGCCCGCTCCCGCCAGCCGCATCCTTGACTGATGGATGTGCGGATTACCTCGTGGGTCTCATGATGTGAGTCTTGGATTGCTAACATCTTCTAAAGGAGGAATCATTCAAAGCCTGACCCGTCTGCTAGCAGGCCTTCTGCCTGCATCAGAGTTGATGTTCACAGTTTATCATCGACGCCCACCAGCTGTTCTTACTGTCACAATGACTTTTCCTTTGTACAACGAGATGCTGGCGATGTTTATATTTTAAAAAATGACCAGATCCTGCAGTCCTGTGGCAGGTGTCCCGACACTGAGAGGGTGAATACCGGGAAGACAGAGAGAACGTCACTTAGGAGGTGTTCCCTCCAGCCTTCCCCTTCTGCTCTTCTGGCCACCACGCCGGTGGCCTCGAGCCCCTTTGCTGCCCGGCTCCAGTGTCCCTTTTCTTCTCACAGCCTGGCCAGCCGGCCCGCCTCTACAGCCCGACATGGTTCATAGAAATTTTCAGTAAGGTGGGGGGAAACTCGCAGACTCTGCCTGTTTTCTTTCATTCTTCCAAAGAATTATGGCCGGTACAAGCCTTGCAGCCAGTGGGGTGGGTTGAAACCTCCGTCCTGACCATGCCCATCCCTGCTCAAAACCCTTCAGGGGTCGCCCATTGCTCTTAGAGTCCAGACGGGTCCCTTCGGTGGGCCTCAAGGCCCTGCCTGCTCTGGCCCTGCCTGCCCCCTCTCCTGTCACAGTGCTCTGGCTCCCGGCTGTCCTGACTGCTTTTCAGTTCCTGAGGAGGCTGTGCCTCCTTTCTGTTCTCGAACATACTGTTCCTCTTCCTGGAAGCTGTTTCCCCTACTTCCCCTCCTTTCTTCCCATACCTGAGCTGCTGCTCACCCTCCAGATACTTGTCACCTTAGCCTCAGGCCTTTGCTCGCATGTCACCTTTGCGCTGAGATTGTCCCTGATTGTGAAATAGCCATTCTTCCCACCCCAGCTGCGCTCCCTGACACGTACCCCGGGGTTCCGTTCTCCTTAACACTTGGTGCCCTGTAACATCCGACGCACTGTATGTCCTAAACGTACGGAGAGTCTTTCTCCACTAGTGGGTGGATTCCATGAGGGCCAGCAGCCGTGCTTGCTTTGTGTTCATCTGTGCTCTCAGTGCCCAGGCAGAGTGGGCGTTTAGTAGATGCCTGTTAATGCAATGGGAAGAATACTAAGTTTAAGTCATTCCCCCATTTTCTTCGTAGTTTTCTCTCTGGGTTACAGTTCACTTCCTCTTCATACGCTGGCTGGAAGTTTCCAGATGCCAAGAGCCAAAATCTAAAGGTATTTAAACCTTCTCCTCATACAGGGAGAGTGCTGAGCAGTATTTGGTTGTGCTGCACCCAGTTTTCAGACCTGTGCTGGCATCGGGGGTGGTTTTCTAAAGGTCCAAGCCACCTTAGACTTCACAGGGACCCCCCACACCCCATATGCCCAGCTCACTGCAACAAAGTCAGAACGCCGGCAGCAAGCTCAGGGCCCAGGGCGTCTTATGTCCCACATGACAGTGTTCTGGTCCGTTTACACGTCCCCTGGGGCCTAAACACTGCCCGTACGGATATCCAGACCTACGGCTCCCCCACCATTGGGGGCAGTTTCATCTAAATGCGACTTCCTTTCCTGGGGGGGGCGGCACCAAAGAGAGGCAGGCTCCTTTTAAATCTGTTGTAGGACCCGTTCCTCAGCACACGAGCACAACTTCTGGACAGAGAGACTTCCCACTGCGCCTTTGCAAACGCACCACGTTCTCTTCCCTTATTTTATTAATACAACTAATATTTATATAGGGCTTGCTGTGTACCAGGCATTGTTCTAAGTGCTTTGCAAAGACGAGGGCGCTCAATCTTCATAACGACCCTATAACGCGGACCGTATAACTGTACGTATTGTTTCACCACGTGCAGTTCATCTTTGGGGAAGGGGCCCCTGGATCGTGGTACAAATTGCTTTACAGTCAGCGCCTGCTCATTGTACCTCTTTGCCCAACGGATGGAAAGGGAAAAACAGTAATTGTTCCGTGGAGTGTGCCAGAGCGGCAGTTTTTCAGGCCCTCGAGAAAGGAGGTGCACCCAGGGTCCCCCAGACGTCCGTATACTTGCAATGGCAGTGACCGACGTCTCCCCAGCCGACCCTCCGGACAACATTCCCCACTTCTCCGCCTGCTGGCAGGGCTCACCCCATTTCCTGTCCTGCATCTTCCTGCCTTGCCTGGTGGCTGAAGTCTGGTGGCAGGCAGGGGAGAGCAGTTGAGCACAAGGTAGGACAGGGAGCCCTTTAGTCTCTGGCCCGGCCAATTTCTGCTTTGAGGCTGTCACTTGCTTCACGGTCTTCGTGGGGTGCACACCATGGTTTCTGATCCTGTGTTCAGCCCACTACCTCATCTGCTCTGATGAGGGGGGTCTCATGAGCACCCCGTAGCCACTTGGAGGAAATGAACTATATTCTAGACATTGAAGTACCTTTGGGACGGGAAAGTGATTTTCTTTTTTTTTTCCTCCCCAAATATGTTTATTTTAATTTTTCAGTGTTACAAGATTGATTGTTCATGCACCACACCCAGTGCTCCATGCAGTACGTGCCCTTCTCGATACCCACCACCAGGCTCG